>VZTI01000933.1:204538-434230 GCA_013397865.1 Struthidea cinerea | reverse complement strand
TTTTTTTTTTTTTTGTTCCAAGACAATTCTTGCTTTCTGAGTAGAAAATAACAAGGAAAAAGGATTACAGTACGTTAGGGTAGGGTGCTTGTGTGCAAAGTACCTAAGAAGACTTCGTAATGAGAAGCAAATGAAAGGTAACTTATAAAACATTCTTCTCTAGCGTACAAGATTTTGTGGTGTTTAGTTAAAGGCAGAACTAGGTAAATGGTTATGCTTTATTAAGTGACATTAGTAGAAAAGGAACTATGGGGAGTACAAGCAAAAAAGTTGTTAAGAAGCTAATAGAGTTACTTGCAAATTTAACATGGAACATTTTGAGTTTTCTGAAGTAGAGATAATCAGACCTTGCTAATCTGTTTTACAAATTCTCATCACGTAGGGATGATTATATTAAAATCACTTGTGAGTATGAAGCGGGATTCACTACCCATACTAATATGATAGATCTCTCCTCAATCTATTTCCTTCAATGAGTGTTCCTTTAGTATGGTTCAAGGCATCCCAAAAGCTTGCAGTGAGCTGACAAAGGTGCCTTTGAATACTTTAATCATGCATAGCCATCTTCACTCTCTTTAGGCTGAGACTTATCTAGATTATATGATTGGTTAGCCTTTCAGAATAAGTTGACCCTTAAATTAAAATGTTGCCTCTTTGAAGATTACCAATCAAATTAAAACAACCAGTCACACTTTAACCTCTAAAATAAATTGGGTTTTTTTAAGTGTTCTCTTTTAATGATCAGTTCCTATAAAATAATTTGTAATTGTCAGTGCTCCGCGCTACAGAAATTCAAGCTCACTTGAAGACTAGGATTGCAATGGGCCCTTCATCCAGCACTTTCTCATCTTTAGAGCTATGGTTTTGGTAAGATCAGTGAACAAATTAGAGTAACACCACTCTCTGAATTGGGTTCATGGTTGAGATGAAGTAGAATGCCTGAAAACCAGTTCTCTTCTGACCACCATGTGAAGAATTCTAACTGCAGAGTCAAGAGTTCTTCTTCCACTGTTCATTGAGCTCCAGCACGTTTGGAGGACTTTCCAGCATACACCTAGTCCAAAGCCTTTTGAAAAGTTTCTGCTTTTCCACCCTGCCTCTGAAGCTGGCTATGTAATCCCAATGCTCCTCTCCTCCTTTTAAGTGTTTTTCAGGTGGTATCACCCACAATGGAGGGTGCTCCCTGAGCCCTGGTGTGTTCCATGACTCCAGAGACCAATGTTTCTTCCTCCTCCTCCTCCTTGCAAATTTGCTCATCAAGAGGCAGCAGATAAAATGAGAGCATACTCTTTTTCCTTTTTTTTTTTAAATTTTGTCTTTCTATAAATCTCTTAAAGTGTTCTGTGAAGTACTCTTACAGTACAGCTAGAGCTAGCTGGCAACAGCTATTATTTTTTTTATTATTTCACGTGCACTTCTCAAAAATATTTAACTGTAAGAGAATTTCATCTCTATATTGACAAAACTGGTAATTAAGAGCTGATGTAAAATTCCTGCATAAACCTTCCACATCACTCCTTCAGTGTTATGATAATAATGACTATTAATCATATTGATTTAAGCCTCAACATTGACAATGTGAGTTTGCATCCAAAAAAGGTGATGTTTGATTTAAACCAGTGTTTCTCAAGTATGCTTGCTGAAGTTGTGAACTTGGGGGATATGCTGGGTGCTCCTACAAAACATCTAATTTGACATTTTTTTACACAAAGTGATCAGTACCTTTAAATTAATACAATATTTCAAAATACCTTTAAACTGAAAATATTTTTCACAGTAAATTGTTCCTGTGTGTCATGATGCCATACGTGAGATAGAGGGGATCTTCTGGATCTTCATTCTGGTCTTTTTTTCTTGCCAAGGAGAAAACTTGGGGATCTCTGGGAGGGGTTTCTCCTGTCATTCCAATTTCTGTCACTTCTTGAGGTATTTTATTGCACACATCATGCATACAAGCTTATGCCCACTCTGATCAGTATGTATCATCTGTCTTATTCCATCAACGGATAAATAACTAAAATACAGTATTATATGATGTATAAATAACTATTTCAATATGTCCATCATACACAGTCATAGACATGACTGTGTTCCTGGGTATAGCTATTATTTTAACTCAGAGTTAAACTGTGTCTTGGGCTTGAGCATGTTAAGCACAGACCTCATGAACAAGCGTTTATGCAAAAGCTGAAAGCACAAGCATGCCCTGGTAGGTGTGGCTCTACTTAACCATTTCAGATTAACTCAGCTAAAGCTCTGTTTCAGATGTTTAGCAAAACCTAATCAGGGCGTGTTCCTCTGGATGTTATTTCTTCCTAGTGGAAGCAGGAGAAAACAGTGCATGAGAGAACAGAGCATCAACAGCAGGATATAAAGCATAAAAAAAAAAAAATCAATAATTATAAATAATAGAAGGTACTGTAACAATGAAATAGCCTTTAATGCCAGTTCTCTATCCACTTCTATAAACTTCTGAGAAGATATTTTAACTGCTGCTTCCTTCTTTTCCATCTCCCTCACCATATGTGGGGTTATACACAATTTTTTCTTAATGGATCCAAAAAGCCAGTAATACAATGGCCTGAGCACAGAAGTGCAGTCAGAAAGGCTTTTCTTTCCCACTTGACAGAGAGATTCAGAGGCTCTGCTATCTAGCCCAGTGTATTGATCTCTGCTTCTTACATGTTAAGTAGGAAATTCTCTCCAGAGTTTATTTGTACTGGCTTTTTATTGCCTTGAGGTCTCAGTAAATAGCAGAATTGCACAAAGAAGTTTCTTCTTTGTGAAAATATTCCTTTTAAAGAAAGCAAATAAACAGCAAACAGGTGAGAAGGTGTCTGTTGCTTTGCAGTTGCATCTTTCCAAGGATCTTCCCTCTTTTTTTTTTTTTTAGTATTACTTTAGACTTGGAGCTGTGGAGGCAATTCAGAGCATCGTTTGAAAGACTGAGTAGAATGTTTATGTAAATGAACTTTGTATTTGTGCTTTCATCTCTCTCCTAGTACACCTTGGCAAAATATTCTTCCCCTTTTTCTCCGTGGTCATCAAAACAAGTGAGAACTGTGTCCTCTTCTAAAGGTTCCCTTGCTGTTCTGTGATTTTGTGGACTCCACAGGTTTTATTAGCGTAAACTGAAATTGCTCTCAAAAGCTCTTAATTGGTTTGTCCTGGCTTAGCATGTGCCTTGTAGTATTTTTGCAGGTTTTGTTTGGTTGTTTGCCCAATCCTCCCATAACTGCCTGGTTGATCTAGGAGACTTTAGATCAAGTGTTGAAAAATGACATCATGACATTCTGTGCCTCTTTGTTTGAGCTAAAAAACCATCTGTCTGGAGTCTCCAGGGGATGGCAACCCAGCCACTTCAAAGAGAGGCTCTTTTAGTGATTTGATCTCGGGATTCTACTTAGGGTCTCTAGATAGATGTGTGTCCTCCCTGGCTCACAGTAAATAATTTACAGTACTTTGAGGAGAAAAAAGCATAATTATATATATAATATGCAAAACCCCACAACAATATTGGACATGCTTTGAATTTCTACCATTTTTACTTGGCTTTGGGTATACAAGCAGAATAGAAATTAAAGTGCTGTTAAATGACATTAATGTTGACCACAAAGCAACTGCTTTCAGAACACCATTCTTGTGGGCAGTATTTTTGCAAAATGGTTTGATTTTGTTGTGACCTTTTCTCTTTTGTTGTTTGAGGCTTACCCAAATGTATAAAATTGATTTTATTTTTTTTCTTTTTCCTTTGTGCAATAATGTGTTGGGGGAACTTCTTCAGGGACCTATAAGCCTGACTGCATTATGCTGTTTTTTGTAACTTATGGCCATTGCAGTTTGGAACCACTGGACAACAGGGGGGGTGTTTCAAATGTGAATTGAAAGTATTTAACCTGGTCAGAAGAAAGTTCTGACTGACTGTACAGCAAATTCCTCATGTAGCTTCTTATGCATAAGGATGATTTTTGTTGGCTCCAATGCACGTGGAGACCGCACCTTCTTCAAAAACATCAATTTTAGGGACACACTTGAAGCGTTCTTTCCTGCTGGTGCGCAGTCCAGCCATATGTTTGGGGAAAATGGGAATGCTACCTGGAAAGATTAATCCTTGGCACACAACCCTGAAAGCAGCCAAGTCTGGGAGACATTAGGACTGAAATTTGTCTTGATTCAAGTTTCTCTGAAGGGCAAAACTAACCTTGATAATGCATGGAAGAACGTAGGGGACCTCTGCAACTCGGTGCGTCATGCCCCTACCAGGAACAACTTATCAGTTTCTGTGTTTATTCAGTTTTAATTCAATGGGCTTTAAAAAAAAAGTTTTAAAACACCCCCTCCCAAGCCATCTCAGAGCACAATAAATGAGAAAATAGATTTAAATGTGTTTCTGTGCTCTTGCATGATAAAAAAAAAAGGTCTTTTAGGAAAGAGGCTTTACAAAAATGTTTCAGGGAGTTGGACACCTTTTCCCATTTTTCAGTAAAGTCACAGGCACTGCAAGGGAATCTCAGAAATTGTTTTGGGGGATTTTTTTTTTGCTTCATGCTGGCGAAGCCAACATTAGAATATGGTTGATTTTGTAGGTACTTTGGAAAAAATCTTATTATGTGTAAAGACCTTGTTGAGTAAGGTTAAGAGCATTTGCCATTATCCTTTAGGGAGAAGTTGTTAAAGCTGAGGTCCTAATCTCTTGCCTGGTTCCTCTCTATATCAGGTTGAATTTTATTCACAGCAGAAACTGAAAAGTGACAAAGTGTAATTTCTCCATCTACTGCAGAAAATTGCTCATAATTTTTTGATAGCCACTTAGTCTTGATAAGGTCACATCTTCCAGTTAGGCTAGGCTTATATGTATTTATTTCTCTGTATTTAAGGCTGATAGCAAACACTATTTTAATTTTAACAAGTATTTATAGTCCGGGGTCTGCACTGCAGTTGACGCCAGGACTGTGGCTGGTTCCTGGAAGGTGTGAGCTCATCTGCATTAGGGAATGGACTGCAGGGTGAGTGGCCTTTTTTGAGGGATCCCAGGAAAATGAGTCCATGTACTCAGCTCAAAGAGAGAACAGTTTATCGGTTACTTAGATGTGCACTGAAGAGTTTGATGGGCTGTGTTTAACTGGTGGCTTGAGATCCTATAAAAAATGGAAGAATTGAAAACACAAACACTCACTGATAAGTACAGGCTCCAGTCAGTAACAGGTGATCTTCTACATTTGCCATCTTTGGAGAGGAAAAAAGTACAGTGTGTTACAGAATTACTTTATTGAAATGCTTAATAGATTTTACATTTCAAAAGCTTCCAAGTAGTTTACCAGTTCATCAAGAAATGCATTTCATGTTCCTCCAAAAGGCACTTTCATCACTTGTTCTTTCTCTGAGAACATAACTGAATGCAAAGTAAAATATCCAGTTGCTAATAGGTTGATAGGACAAAGGGTTTTTTCCTTAGGGGAAGAGAACAGAAATAATTCTGAAGGCAGCTTTGCCAAGTGTCTGGGGACAGGGCTGCTGCTTGGGGTGCAGTGTTCATGAGCTGTCTGTAGCAGCAGGGAAATAAGCAGTCTTTTCCCTTTTCCATTGACTTGCAGTCTGCAGCTGTCCAGGAGCTGGGAATGAGATTGCACTGGCTGGAACAGAGGGCACCAGGCTGGTCCCAGGAGATGCACCAGGCCCACAGCCACCACCAGGCAGTGAAACGGCCGGCCTTGGGTGACATCTGAGGGACGTGGGGTCCCAGAGAGGCCACCTGGGAATTCTGACAGCATTACATCAAGGTGAGAAATACAAAATCCAGTGTAGATGCTAGAGGTCTATTTCCCTAATCAAACATATGCAGATGAGGTAAGCGGGACTGGGACTGGCAACAACACTGTTTTGACTGTCAAAAATTAATATATTTAGCATATAAAATTAGGTTTGTTGCAAGTGTGTTAGATATAATGTAGGATTTTTATCAAAAGTGCAGTATCTCTTTATGCATTAGATAACTTAGCTTTGGAGGTCAGGGCTTTGCCTTGCTGTTGGACTTTTATTGTGACATTTGATCCGAAAGCCAATATTTCAAGCGAGGGCACAAAAGCTTTCCTTCAGGCCTGCAGGTAGCTGAAGTGACAGCTCTGTGTCTATGTCCCAGCTTCACACCAGAGGTTCAAAATTCTGCACAGCCAGTGTAACCTGGGCTGTTCTGCTTCACAGCTAAGGGATTGTGATCCTAAATATTATTTACCGACTTGGTAGCAGTTATTTAAGAAATAGTAATTAGGCACATCGAAATACTTAACGTATATAAGTAGTTTATATTAATGTAATACTTTTAAACTGACATCAACAATGTTCTTATCAGACTCATTTGTTGATTACTAATTATTTTAGTCTGAGTGTATTTTTGTGGGTGTGGGGAGAAGTGACTTTAGCTAACAACTGCAGGTGCTCCTGTAGTGAATGTGCCCAGTGATGTCAGACAGAATGAAACCGTTCTGGTATTGTGGCCTTGTCTCAGTGTTCCTTTGTATTTAATTATTGAAATGACCTACTATTGTTCCTAAATTAAATATTTAAGCTTTCTAAATGCCTGCCATCCTGGTTTAGTTGTTAAGGTAAGGTGGTTGGTACTGACAGAAGTGAGTTGGATGCTGGTATTGGGGGGATCTCAACTTGTCACAGTTTTCTCAGCGCTGCCAACCCTGTGAGGGCCAGTCCAGCACCCCAGTACTGCACAGGCTAGGAATTTCCATGGAGATTTGTTTCCAGTGTCCTGGCTGGGCAGAGGAATATCTGGAGCTGGCTTCCATCTCTGGAAGTACCATAAAAATGAATATCCTTTCTACATTACCTGAGGTTTTTTCAGTCTGTGTCTTTTGCTTCTCTAGTGTTTAATGAGATAATGAAGGAAAGTCACTAGGGGAAGAGAGTCAACTTAGTAATGCATTCTTTCTTTGATTTGTATGGAGCTAGGTGTGAATTTTATGCATCTATCTGTTATTCTAATTATGGGGGGGTTGCATAGATAATTGCAAAGTCCTAAGGCTGTAAGGGTACCCTGTACGCAAGAACTTAAATTTTAAATTAAGAACTAATAAAATAAAGTACCAGTTTATTGCCACCATGGTGCTGAACAGAAAGGTCTGGGAATGTCAGATTTATCTTTGTTGCATGCCTTTAGTTTTTTAAAAGGCAAGTGATTAAGCTCTAGCTACATGTTTTCTGAGTTTGGTTTTTTGGGGTGTTTTTCGCATGCACCTTAAAACTTTTGAGAAGCATGTAGACAAAAGCACTGATTTTTTTTAAATAATTTCTTAAAAATGAAGACTGGGAGACAGTCACATTTTCTTGAATATAATGTGAGAGATTCTAATGATAATTTAAATTATTCATAAAGCCTAAATAATTAGTCACTGTAGTTTGCAAGCAGACAGACAAGCAATACATACTGCATAACTAAGGTTAGAATTCTGTTTTAGGTGTTAAAAGTAGCACGAACACATTTATAAAATGTTTTTTTAAGAGATCCACCTTGTCCTTGTAACAGCACAGCCATCACATATTTCTTCTCAAATTTTGTATCATCAAGCACAGATTCCATGCTAGCAGACTTTAATAGAGCAACCTGAATATTTTTAAGCCCCTTCATTTGCTGGCCAGGCTGCATTAGCCCAACATGTCCTTCATCAGATCTCCAGGAGACACCTGAATACCAGTTTAGAAACAAGGTAAGGGTAG
Source organism: Struthidea cinerea (assembly GCA_013397865.1). Lineage (NCBI taxonomy): Eukaryota > Metazoa > Chordata > Aves > Passeriformes > Corcoracidae > Struthidea > Struthidea cinerea. The sequence goes on along the minus strand of VZTI01000933.1, from coordinate 426,505 downwards.
ACTGATGTCCCCAGGGTACTCTGCCATCCATAAAGGAAGTATGGCAGCTAATTTCTGAGCCACACATGCCATCTTTTGACTTCTATGTCCTCCGTGGTTTTTGTTTTTCTCCATGGCTGTGTCTTGCTTGCTTTTGATTCTGCCTTTTAACTGCAGCCATTCAAAAGCAGAGCTTTTTCTCAGTAAACTCACACCAAGGGAAGAAACACTTCCTTTTGTTTGTTTTGAAACTAGCAGTGATCATATCCTTCTGTTGTTCCTAATCACTGCTTTAGAGATAGCTATGACTGTTCCTGACACACACCCTTGCCCAAGGCCCAGATTTTATCCTCCTCTTCCAAGTCCTGTTCAGCCACATTAGGCTCTGGAGTGGTCTTGTTAACTTGGTCCATCAAGGAGGAGCTGGTTGATACCCGATCATCCTTTGTACCACCTTTTGTTTCTCTACACCCTTTTATGAGACGGCAGAGGAAGGAAAGCAGCCTAGCAAGTAGTAATCATGATATAGGTGAAGCAGAGATTTATGTCTTGCCTAATGAAGGCTTTTCTTTGTGCTCTGTGCCTGGCCTAGGATTGCTCATATCAGTTTTCCTTTATTCTGTTGTTGTCTGACTGTTAGCACTGTGCTGAAGCTGCCCTAAAGCTGGCTTGGAGGTATGGCTTTTCTTGGTCATTAGGGAGGATACAGAGGCAATCTTTTCATGTGAAAAGCTGTCTGAGGGTGGGGGCTGAAGGTAAAGGTCTCTCATGTTCCTTTCTGTCACTGGATTTCTTCTGCCTGGTTTTTTTTTTTTTTTAATGTCTTAAAAATTATTTTTTTTTAATCGTTTAAGAGTCACCAAGTGGTTCCTTCTGTGGTCCTGAACGTGTGCTCCACTCCTTTGAGAACTACGTTTGCTGTCATGAGCAGATGTCATCCCCTCCCTGTTAAGCCCCTCTGAGTCATTTACAACAGTGTCTGCCTGCGTTGGTCCCTGAAACCTCTCCTGTAGCCCTCATCTCTTCTATAGGAATTTATATCCACATATCACACTTAACCCTATTCTTCAGGATCTGGCCTGGAAATGGTAAAGATTCAGCCTGACACGGAGCCTGGCATTTTCCAGTTTATATTTCCCGGGCAGTGTTAGAGCTGTGGATGGCACGTGGCAGCCAGGTGTGCAGGCACCCCACTTCTGTGATGGGTGACAACCACTGAGCCACCTGCTCTGTCCCCATTGCTGCCTGGCACAGAGCAGGGTTTGGGGTGGGGGGTCTGCTGGGGCCCTTTCCAGCTGGGGTGTGTATGTGGGGCTGGGACTGCCACTGGGTCTGAGCGATTGGTGTTCACCTCCTGGTCCCATGGTGGCTTCTACCACCAACAGCTGAGACAGTGTCTTGGTTATTTCCCTAATCCCCACCCCAGGTAAGTGCTTCCAGCACAGGACATCATCAACATTCTCTCACATCGTCAGAGATACCAAGCAAGAATTTATTTTTCTGCTGGGAAGTCAAATACACACTAAGAAGAAATGAGAACTGATTGTGAGTATTTTAAATCAAAAACCTGCTAGAAATGGCACGGCAGTATCCTGTTGCCCACTTTTATGGGAATTAAATATGCCTCCTGACTTGTAGATACCATTTGAGTATTTCCCTGTGCTATATGCTTGGTAATGCAACAAGGGCTGGAGCTCAAATACATTTTCACATGTAAAGATTGTAAGGGAATTTTCTCTGGGAAGAAAAAAATGAAAGAGGCACTGGAGAGCAGAGCAGCCTATAAACCATGCAGAGACAGCTCAAAAGTGACTTTATTTTGAAATAAAGGAGTTGCTTATTTTCATGAAGCTGAACTGTATTTATTTCAACTCTGAGAAATGCAGACACATGTGACAAATGAATGTCGTAGTAGTTTTGGACAGGGAAACTGATAAGGTCCTATCTTGTTTGCATCAAAGTCCTAAAATCCACAGAATTTAATCAAACCAGAAGTGTTCACTGAACTTTATAACGAAATAATACCTTCTTTTTTCCTTAATAAACCTGACAATCAGCATTGTTAACACTTGGCCTTCAATTTCTTTAAAATTATTTTAAATGTCACCTACTATCAGTATAGAAGGAATGATTTCTAGTAAGACACCCAGGGTTGAATCACTCTGTAATTATAATAATTGTATTTACAGAGAAGGAAAAAGCTTCTCTCATAGGGAGAATATTTTAATTTGTTCTGCTGTTTGTGATTTTTTTTTCTTTTTCCATTTTTTTTTTTCTTTAATTCCTAGTGGGTAGGTTAAAAAGTAAAAAGACAGAATTTTCCCCAGGAGACTGCTTCTCCCCAGGCAGAATACGTATTTTTAAATGACTACCATCGATGTGATGTGGTAATAGACCTTCATCCCTAATGCAAGCACTGGCAGCAACTGAGGCATCGGAGGCATCATTTCCTAGAATATAACTGCAGATGACTTTTTGTGGCTTTTTGTAGCAATCTGACTTCAATTCAAACCATAATCAGCTAATCACTGGCAATTTTCAGATATGAGTCAAGCTAATTTCAAGACAATCCGCCTTAGTTTCATTGAGCAGCCCTGGGGATGATGTTTATGTTGATGTCCATTAGTATTCCAACTGACAGTAATGTAAGCTCTGCAAAAAGGAAAACAAAAAAAATAAATAAATCCCACAAATAAAAGCCCTCTCTAAAATGAGCAATAACAAAAAGTCTGCTAGCCTGAAGTGCAGAAAATGGAAGTTTATTTTTTGCCACCTGTGTTCCCCCAGCAGGTGATCTGAACCTGGGATGGAGCCGTGTAAGTAAGCAAAGGGTCATTTAGTATACTTACCCTGACTGGAAGGGGACCTTAGCTTCTCTTCAGCACCGAATGTCAAAACATTCACTGTGCCTAAAATCATGGAAACTAACAATGGGGTTGGAATCGAGGCCTTACAACGTGTCTGTGACTTCTTTAAAGAGCTCTTAACTTCAAACCACAGATGACTTCCCTGCCAGGCATCACTAAGGTATGTAAATGAGTCTAGAACTGGATTGATTGAGGGGTTTTTTCCTTGTTTTTTTCCTTTTAACCATTACTTGAATTTTTTTCTCTCTTTGCAGCCTGTAGACTTGGATATACGCAACACCCCATTTGCAGAGGGTCCCCCATGACACAGAGGGATGGGTCTCGAGTTATGCTGCCAAAGGGAGATGCTGTGAGACTGAATTGGATAACTTAACCAAATCAGCAGATTTCTTTTATGAAAACACTCTATAAGTCCATTAGTTTGTGAGCAGAAATTGGGTGAGTAAAGCCTGTCCCTGGCACTGCTGAACACAGAGGGGTGGTGGGGAGTGTTTTTGGCATCTGTTGCAGGGGGGGTAAACACTGAGGTCCATTTCTTGATGCAAGATAATATTGTTATTGCAGTACTAACCTCACTAGGAAGCATTTGTTTCATTTTGCCAGTGTGGTTGGCAAGTGCAGCTTTGGAGCTGTTGCCAGTGCTTCCTTTGCCTTCAGTGTGCCAGGAATAGGAAATTCAAGTGCTGTGGGATCTCTTGGCCTCTGCTTGGGAGCTTCTGAGAGAAACCACTCAGTGCCGGAGACACACGGGGGTCTGTCCATCCCACTTCAGAGGCCTTAGTGGTCTTGGCACCTCACTGTAGGGGAGGAACAAGATGGAATTTTCACCTAAACCCTGAAGGGGAACCCACAGAGAGAGGGAGAGGAGTCTCTTACTGCAGCTACTATTATTTGGTCAAGTTTGAAAACAGCAAATCCCATAAAACCCCATGAAATACGCAGCAGTAAAAAAAAAAATAAAAATCTTTATTTCAAATCAATCACCACTTAAGCAGACTGAAATGAACAGTAGAAAACTACATCCCCAGTTTGTTGGGCAATCAGATATTCAGTGCTTCATCCTGAGCAACACCAACCAGAAAACACTTCTTGTGGCCATCTCCTGTTTGGGTCTCTATTAACTGTGATCACTGGGAAGTGGACCTGGAGTCATAAACAATTTTACTCAGTGTACAACGGTGGTAGGATGGCAACCAGAGCAATAACACAGCTAAAAAGGGAATACAGAGTAATAGAAAGTGTTCAGAATGTCATTTCAGAAACCAGTGGTCCTTCACCCTCGATAGTGTGTTCTGCTGGCTGCATCTCAAAAATATGAAGAGCAAAAACTGTTCTACAGAGATAACATGATTGGTTTTGTAGGAAAACTTCCATAAGGAGAGAACGTGAAATGACAGTACCTGTTTATCGTGGATGAGATAAATCAGGCAGAACAAGCTCCTGTTAGAAAAAGTAATTAACGGCATACTTGTTCTCAGAAAAGTCTTCTTTAATGAGATTTTAAAAAATAAAACATGCTTTAATTACGGTGGGTAACAGCAATCATGAGGCTTGCACCAGTCATACATGATAAACATTATATTGCATGTCACATGTTGCACATTATAACGTAACACAACTTACAGAATGTTACCTGTCATCTATGTTTTTATATGGCATAGAATATTCTGATGTATTGTATGGGACCATGTTAACTTTTACTGCAGTAGTATGTTGTGATATGTTATGTATGTATATATCCACGTTACAATGCATTGTGTATGAGATGTACAACATGTCTATAGAAAACATAATTAAAAATCTAATCAAATGCAGACAGTGTATTAATACCAAATTTCTTTTTGGTCACATTTAACAAAGATACAGGAGAGAAATAAAAGAAAGGAACCTGAGATGGATGAGAAGAACTCCCTAGGTGTGTTACATGTAATGATGTAATCTCTATATGAGTTTAGATTATACGAGTATGTATATTTTTATAGACTCCAGATGTTGGACTATATGTCTAAAATGCATATTTCAAAAATATATATACACAAATAAAGTATGTTATTAATTATTTTTGTATTTATAAAATATACAAATCCTACACATGCAGCTATTTATATATATGACATATATAGAAGAAGAGATGCCTTCATGCTCTATGGATATATGGATTGATATAAGCAGCAATTTTTTCTACATGGGTCATTCCATAATTTCCCATTAGAAAGGAGGTTGCCTGAATAACAAAAGACTGAGTAGCAGCAAAAAAAGGGGACACAACTTTTTCTGTGTGTCAGTCTGAGATAGTTACACATTGCCGATGTCTTACAGCAGTTACAGAAGAAAGCTTCTAAGGCCCTTTTTGAGGCTGCTCCCACCACACCCAACCACAAATCCCAAGATACCTCCAATTGCAATACTTCTAAATGTCATTCCTTTGTCGCTGTATGTTGATGCTGTAGCCAGAAGGGCAGACTTGGTGCTGTCTGCCTGGGCCTGTGGGGGTGTTAAGAACATTTCCGTGCATTTGAGAAGAAACTTCTGCTGCCCAAAGAGGTTCCCAGCTCCGCAGAGCGCTGTGGTTGATCCCACAAGGTACCTCATGCCACTTTGGCCTGATGGGGAGTGTGGGAAGGTGTAGTGCCAGTGTGACTGGCCCCAGAGAGTGATTTAAAATACCTTCCATGCAGATTTTGCACAGCAGCACTGCCAGCTCCATAAATATTCATGGGAAGCAAATACAAGAGGAATTTGTGCACAATGAATGCATTTTAAAAAGGTTGTAAAATATTCAGAGGAAATATGTCCAGCATGAGCTAGCGGCCCAGATCTGGGAGTTACTGACACATTCCCCCAGCACTAAGCATCTGATTGCAGCTCCTGGGATTCCTGAGGCAGGCCTAGGTCTTGAGCAGAACAAGTACCCATAGGCTTGTTCAGTACTTTGTGGATTCCAGCCCTACCAGAGTGCTTGGACCACAGCTGTTCTGCTTGAAGCTGTTCAAGCACTCTCTGACCTATGGTATGCCAAAGTCAGATATTCAGTGAGCGAAATGTGGAATTTCCCTAAATAAATAGAACAAATGGAAGATTATGAATACAGTTTTGCTGTTAAAATGAGAATTTTGTTCCACATTTAAGTAATTTTTCATTTAAAAAACAGCCTGAGTAGTAGATCCAACAGTACAAGAGAAAGGTAATGTCATGTTTGGTTGCAGGAATGCTAAGCTGTATTTAGTTGGGCTCCTCTCAGCCCTATCTTTTAGCAGGATTAAGATTTATTGAGCCTTGTTTGCTTGAGATGAACAATGGCTTCCCCTTCATAGTTTTTTGCTGAGGGGGAGGTATTCATTCCAAAGGTGAGGAAATGAATCAATATCCATTCCATTGGATGTTGATTTATCTCCATTCTGAGCTCCTCCTCCTTGAAAAATGCTGAAATATTTTCATCATCTGTGTGTGTGTGTGGAATACACCCAGTAAAGCCTCCAGCAGGATCAACATTATTAAAGGATGGTTTCAAGCCATGGCGAACACAGAGGTCACAGAGCTCGCCTCAGTCAGGCTGATGGGTGGAGTATCTCAGGTACACGTGTGTGCAACACCTGGGCACTGCACCTGGAGGGCTCTGAGGGGCAGAAAACAAAGGCTGTGCTTCAGCACAGACCCCAGCAAAGGCATGGGCACAGCCAGCAAGCAAGAGATTGAAATGGGAAATTAAGCAACAGCAAAGGCCAGTGCTGGCAGCGTCAGCCCAGCTGTTCCTGTGCTGCAGGGAGGGCTGGGCACAGAGTGTTCCAGCCTTTCCCATGCTCAGCTGGCTTGCCAGGGTGCCGTTCCAGCCAGCAGCCCAGCCTCATCGCTGCGCATCAGCTGTGTGACCTAAAGAGGGTGAGGAGCTGAGTGCAGGCAGACCTGCATCGTTACCTGCAGTGAAGATCCCAGATCCAGAGCCTCCAGGTGCTCTGCAGCGATAAACAGTATCACAGCATCCTGGTGATACATCTTCCTGAAAAACACAGGCTGGGAATAATCCTAATGTTCATTAATTTATTAATGTGTCAGATGGCCACCCAAACACCTGAGCTGAAACCAGGAAAAGTCTTTAGCAAACTTCAGTTGCCTCCAGGCTAAAGTCTCAACTTGGGATGTCTCATCTCCTGGGATGGCTGGGAAGGAGGTCCACAGAGACACAGTTGCCTCACATGTGCTCTTATTAGCACCCACTCCTCTACTGCCATATGGCACCTTCTGTTGAGACATGCTGTAAACAAAATTGCAGAAGATTAAATAATATTTAAGTAAAAGCAGCATAGGCCCAAGTGTTTCTTGGTACAACTGAGAGTTGTAATCATTCCTTTTCATCGTTACAGCTAAATCTGCTCAGCTGCCCTTACAGTGAGTTTCATCTCTGTCTAATTCATTTCTGAAGTTAGAAGTGAAAGTTCATTTGACAATAATCAATGAATCACACACTATTGGCACTGGGTTAGCTGAGTGCTGCTGTGGATGGCAGCTCAGCTGGCCTTCTATTGTAGTAAAGAGATTGAATTTTCAGTAAAACTGGCATCCTTGTAGAGCCCACGCTGAATTACGGCGCCTGTGGGAAGTCAGCCTTTCCTGGCAAGGCAAAATGGAGTGAAAAGCAATTTTCAGTTAAGAATTTCCTTTCTTCAATACCTGATGAATTCTGGAGCAAGTCTTCAAGTTTCTTTGTGCCAGACACCCACAAACACAGGGCTGCACAGCTGCAACCCTTCTGGAGTCATAGGTCAGTACAGCAGTACCAGGAGAGGTAAGACGATGAAAGTAGTAGTGATTACAAACACTATTGACAGAATCACAGAATATTCTGCATTACGAGGCACCCATAAGGGCCTTCAAGTCCAGCTCTAAAGTGAGTGGCCCATGCAGGGATTGAATCTACTACCTTGGCATTATTAGCACCAGGCTCGAACCAACTGAGTTAATCTCAGGATTAACTCAAACCACATTTCAAGGAGATTTTTGTTGTTGTTTGGAGAAGACAGCAATATGTGAAGCAGGACACATGGGTAGCGCTTCTAGACAAAACCTAACCAGCTTCAGTATTTGTTTAACACTGGCAAATCACCAGCTCCTGTGGATTCCATCAGACACTGCTACTGATTCCTGTCATGCCCACACTAAACCCACCGTTCTCCTGCCTCTTTTCAGTAACTCTTTCCATTCATAGCATTAATCACAATAAAGGACTAAACTGTAATTGCTGTAACTTGGTGTTACACCTGCGTTTAACCTGACAGAACAGACAGTCCAGAGGAAAATGAAAGAAAATCTTGCTCTAGGTTGGGACAAAACTTTTTCTTTTAAGAAATGGGTCTTAAACTCAGTGTGAAGTTAATTGCCAGTATTTTTTTTTTTTCTTGTCCTGCTCCATCCCTGTAAGGATGCTTTTTTACTTTTTCCTGCAACTGACCTAAGCCTTGTCCTCTGCTTGCCGTGGCTATACAGTGTGTGTGTCAATCAGCTGCACTGACATACATTTAGTGGCAAGTAATTATGTTTGGCCAGATAAAATTGTACAGCTAAACTTAATTATCACCAGATGTGTTTCAATATAGCCTTTCAACCTCTGAATTACCCAATACGCTCTCACTCACACTTTTACTTTATCTCATTAATTGACTCAGTGACTAATCCCAGACAACTCTCTGTACTGTAACCATAATGAGGGAGGTACTAAGATGTGGGACTCCAGGCCAGGCTGTGGCTTTGCTGGACTGCTTCAGAAGCCTGAAAGCCTGGCTTTTGAAAGGTCTGGCTCATGGTCCCGAGTTACTGCAGTGCCTTAGATATTACCTGTTACCTCCCAGGCACAGCTCCACTGGAATGTGGAGGAGGTTTTGTTTGCATCTCCGTTGATGAGTCAGAGGAAGCTGGGGATAAGAAACGAGCTGAATACATCAATGTTCCCATTCACTTGGGTGAGGAGAAAGCAGAGGAAGAGCTTTGCCTCACAGCTTGACTCTTGGTTCCCAGGACAGTCCCAAGGACACTTGTCTGTGTGGAGTCCATGGACCATTGCTGGGCTTGGGGCTTTTGTCCCAGAAGAGCCCCTCGGATGCGAGGAGCAGGAAGATCCTTTGAAAAGAGAGGAGCCAGGCTACTGAGACCTTTCCTCTCTCTACGCAATTAAGTTCTTGCCTTTTTTTTTTTTTTTTTTTAATATAGATCTTCCAACCACTTCTTTTCTAAACTTGCACTTCCTCTAGTAATGATGCATCCCACTGGGGGGAAGAAAGGGAAAACTTTTACTGTTTACCTTGGAATCTTTGCTGAATTGATTAAAGGCATGAAAAAATACTTTACCCAAGGACTTATTGCCATGATTTATTTAATATGGCTGTATAAAAATAGACATTCCAACACCACATTCCACGCAGAAGAGATAATTCAGAAGGCATGTGTTTTGTTTATTAAAAAGATAATAAAATGAAGGCAACAAATCTTCATAATTCAAAGTAGACTAATGGCCAGATTCTATGATCAATAGTGAGCTCTCTCTTCATTTTGTGTGCCAAAGAAATTATTGCTGGATAGGATTACTACAGTAAATTCATATTGGATATTTCTTCCATCTCCATACCAAGAATGATGTAAAAATGGAGTCATGAAAATTCCCTGCCTTAGAGAAAACTTAAAATGATGAAGGTAACACATTTTTGAAGCGTGTTGGCCCAAAAGGCCTGGGAGAACAAGGTTTAAACTGAAGAGGTGGAAGAAGGGTGGGAGGAGGGGTGTGGAATGATATTGTCAATTAAACCCTGGGTGAGGGAATGAAAAATGACATCACCTGCATATTTCTGACACCCACGCTGACACACAGGGCTGATAAACACAGCAAATTCCAGCTTGGTGAAGTGGGACACTTAAGAGCAGATTTAAAGGGCCAGTTTCTCAAACATGCTATTTTAGACAGGGGACCAAGCGAACAATAAAACATCTTGGCTGTGTTGCATGTTTGATGCTCCTGCAAAATGATTTTGTCTGGCTCGTGAAATAGTAAGCTGCTTGCCTTGGAGGTGATGATTCTTCCCATCCTTTTCTTATTCCTTTCTTTCCCTCCTGCAATATCAAGTTCCTTGAAGAAAAAAAGGAACGACAAAAACCACCACTTTGAATGAGTGAGTTACCTCATCTTCAGGAGGCTTTTATGAACAGAAGGATTAGAGGTACACAGAGAAACTAAGGGCAGGAAGGCCAGGAAGACAGGCATTTATTTTATTCTGTGTGTGCCATGTCACATAAACTGTCAGATGATCTCAAACTTGTGTTGTGCTCATGTTCCTCACTACAGACCGGTGATCTCCCTTGAGAAGGTGAAGATAAATCTCCCTTGGAAGTCCACAGGATTTTAGAAAGCAAGTACTGAACCCACCAGCCAGGAGTTCATGGCTTGCCTTTGAGCCGTAACCCACAGAAGCATTTGGGAACCTTAGACAATCTGAGCCTGTGATATCAGCATCTGGCTTTGACTGAGTGTGCACAGACAGACCATCGGGGACAGGAGCGGGGCACAGGGTAGCAGCTCCATGCTGAAACCTTACAACTGAGGCAACTCTGACCTCAGACACCCAGGAACTGTGACTACAATGATGAACAGCAAGACACCTGGGTGAGTGCCTGGATGGTCTCACCTTTTCCCAGCTCTGTGGTCACTGCCAGTGAGGAAAAGCAGGGAGCAGGGAGGGCCCAATGCAATGCACAGGCTCCTGAAAGTCTCAGTCCTCAGTTTTAGAGAGAAGGAGAAAAATCTAATAATAATTACAGATAAAATGTAGTTTGTTCAGGAACCACTGGTTTCCAAAATTAGAATAGGCTCCTTCTATGGCAGTTAAAGCCCACTACAGTAATAAAAATTTTAAAATGCCCTGTCTGTTGCTCAGAGCAGAGTAGTGAGTCAAGCACGGTGTGAGCTTCTGCCCTGCGTACCTACCCAAGCCCCTGGCTCAGGAATCTCTCATGCAGCCTGGCTGGCTGGCAGCACCCCAAGGGCAGCCCCTCACCCCATGTGCCTCACACAGTCCTGCCCAAGGCCCCCCTGGTGCCCATCACACGTGGCTGGGTTTCCCCAGGCTGGGCAGGGCTCACTGCTGCCCACTGTCCCAGCCCCCTTGCTGATAAGATCAAACACAAAGGGCATTTTCAGCACCATATCCATGGTTATAGCCAAAGAAAAGCAATTTTGCCCTCAGGAGGTGAGTCCTCTGAGCTCCTTTGTACAGTAACCTCATTGAGCAGCTCCAGAAGCGCAAGGTTACTGCACTTGCTTAGTATGCAACCCAGCACTGTGTATTTTCATACTTAATATGCAGATCTAATTGCTTGCCTGCATTTTGATTACCTTCTCTTCCTGGAATTTGCTCTTGTGTGGCTAATCCTAGTGAACTTCAAAGCATGAACTCGGTGGCTTTTATTTTTTTATTTCTGCAGTTTGTGTCTGAGGCCAATGTCAAAACTCTTTGTAAGGAGCAAGACTTATTTTTTTAGTTTAGAAAAGAAAAAATAAAGTCCCTTAGCAGTCAGTTGTCCTCTTTTTATAACCTCAGGACCTTTACTGTTACTGACCTGGAAGGTTACCCATTTGGTCTGGCCTTAATTAGCACTTCCACATTAGTCTCCTGCCAGCAGCATCCTCAGTCCTGCCTACCTAATACCAGCTTCAAGAATGGCTCATATGTAATTCCTTTTAAGACAAGGGCTATTCTTCAGCTCTGAGTGTAAATGCAAAGCAATTTGTCTAAGTACTTCTCTGTCTCAAACTGCTAAACCCAGCCCACACAAATGCGTTTCCCTGTAAGTGCCCCCACTTCCCACACTCTCCCTCACTTTTCACATCTTTTCCCATTATCCACCTCACCAGCAATAAAATGCAATAAATTTGTTTGCCTCTTTTGATGTGGTGTCTACTTTAAATGCCACCTTGTTTAGAGATTAAAAAAACAGAAAAAGGAAAAATAGCCACAGAACAAACTAATCTCCCTTTCCAAATATAAAATAAAAGCTGTCTTATTTTTAGGCTTTGCAGCAGCTCATGTGTCATTTTCATCATTTCTTTCTCTCTCGATGACTGAGAAGCAGTGAGAGGAGGCGAGAAAAACTTTTTTTTTTTGTTCCCCCTGGAAAATACATATTCAGAGCTTTCCCTAACCTGATTTCCTTCTGTATTAAATCACCCATAGCCAAAGCTAAAATGAGCCTCAATAACCTGACGTATTTGTCAACTTTTTGTAAAATGTGTATCAGTGATTAGACATTAATATAAGAGCACCAGCAACGTGAATCATGGAGGCTGTAGTTTTTAATGCTGTAAATCATTAGATTTGCAGCATATGGCAGCCAGCTAAGGGAAGCAGGGCTTCCAGGGGTGGTTGAGAGCAGGCTGGGAAGTAGGCCAATTTCATCAGAAGTGAACCGTCCCTCTACCCCAAGAGCAGAGGGAAGAAGTAGTGCAAGAATCAATTTTAGGCAATACTGGGCCCATTCAGTATCTTTCATGAGTCACACAGGACCTGACTCCTGCTCAGCTGGACCAACAATGAGTTGTTCCAACAATTCCAGGGGCAGCAGATCCAGCCATAACTCTTTCAATTTCTTGGATCCCTCATGAATAAGAGGAGATTTTTTTTTCCCTTTTAGTTTTTTGTTTCAACACCCTTCAACAGGGAGATACCAACACCAGATGAGCTTCGAGCTCCTGCTCTTGAGACTTAATTTCCCCAAAATGACAACTAATACCTTCACAGACGGCAGCATTTCTGGCAGGTATCAGCTCAGTGAACACTGGTGGTAATTCATTCTGGTGGCTGTATGTCTCTTCACATGAGGTTTTGTTAGCCAGTGTCCTATGCTAGTAGAAACATCTAGCTGGGCTGCACCATTACAAACACAACATTCTGTGCCTTAAATATTTGACTTTTAGCTTAAACTGCCAGGAGAAAAAGGTGAATGCTTAGTTCATACTACCACAGCTGCTTTGCATCAAAAAGCCCTTTCGGTGTGTAAATACTTAATTTTTCTAGAGGTATTGGCTACCCTAGGAGAAGAAAGCATGAATGCATCCAATAAACACCCTTGAGATCCATTCTTCTGTCCTCTCAGCTGTGGTGAAGAAGGTTATTCGGGGAATCAGCCAGCTGATGCACATTACAGTGATGTTATTTGCCTGTTGGGACCTTTGGCTGTTAATTAGAAGTTCCAAGCGTAACGAGCGAGGGCAGCTGCAGAAGGCCTGGCTGTGCTGCGCTGTGCTGTGCCCCGGGTTTGTCACTGTGCTCCTGAGCAGCAGCTCCAGATCTGGCACCACACGCTGCTGGGAAGGGGTGGTGCTGCTCTGCCCTGAGCTCTGTGTGCATCTCCCCCCTTTCAGCCCTGGCCTCGAGCCTATTTGCTTGCCCTGGTAGATAACCTAGCTATTTGCTGACTAAACCATAACACCAGCTCCTGCTTCTGCCTTAGTCTTACTCCCCAAAATGCAGCCTGAGCTGTCCCCAGGCTTCTTGCTTGAACCTTTGTCCCAGCTTGCCATCAGCCATGCACAGCCCAGGTCCCTCTGTGTTGGACATGCACCATCTTCTGTCACAGTCCTGCCTTAAAAATAGAACTTTTCCTGTTTCTCTCAAAGACTGCTGATGTCTCTAGTGGAGGAGCTGGAATAAATACTTCTTCCTTCAGCACACAGCTATCAATTAACACTGGTGCTTCATCTGAATGTTTCAAAGTCTGACAGATCTATTAATGGTAAAGAGTCAAGGCACCTAATTTCTGGGTACTCTAAAATTAAATTTCAAGTCTGTTTGACTGTCCTGGATTTCTATTGAAAATTATCATGCATAAGTTTCTGCTAAGATATGTTTCTTTGTCTTGAGCTTATCAAGTTTGGTGCTTATTTGTTCAATGGATAATCTGGATTCTGCAGCAGACTGTCTTGACTGATGCAAGACCCAAAAGGATTGAGGAAAATGTCACTCCGCCAAACTAAAACCACCAAACCCCACAACAATCTCCTGAGATTAAAAATGAAGCAGAAGAGAGAGTCAGAAGTGAGAACTCTTGAAGGATCTTTTGCAGGACTCCAGAACTGGGCACTTAGGAGTCACAATTTTCCTTTAAGGACTGCAATTAACCTCCAATCTTGTCAGCTGTTGTGAGGGTTTTACTCTACCCTGCTCATCAGCCACAGCTGGCTGAGGCCCTAAAGCACAGGGCAGCACAGAAGCTACATTTAGCTGGTTTTAACTCACAGCAAGAGCATTAGGACAGGAGTAGGTGCCCTACAAGTGTTTTCTTCATATATTGGAGGAAGTATTCTTTCATTTGAGAAAAAGAGAATATGTGGCTGGATAAATGATGATGACTAAAAACATGCCCAATAATAATAGTAAGCAGTCCCTTTAGGAGACTTGAGGTGCAATGTAACGTCACCTCTCAGTTGTAGTTTCCTTCAATATTCACTATTTACCTGTCTTCTTATAGAAAGTCTCATCACAATTAGAAATTTCATTTCTCATTCATTAGCACTTAAAGCAGCATAATGTTAATGGTAATTGGACAGAGCAGACAGACATCCTGCTTTTAGAATGATAACTCCCTCTGTGTGCAGTACCGTTCCTCTCATACGTATGGATCTTGTGCACTGTTTTTTGTAAGAAAAAAAGAGAAAAAATAGAGAAAACACTATGTTTCTGAAAGCTAGAATAAAGATTTAATGCAATATCTTAAAAAATATAGCATTAAAAGTGAGAAATGCCGAGAGGGAAGAAATGATTTTGTGGATTTTTGCATCCATGCGTGATGGAATTCACTCGCTCATCACAGACTGGATTCGTTCCTCTGTGCTGTGCACTGTTCTGGACATAATGCCACAGAAACTGATAAAGATAAATGGTGATAAAGAAGCAGGGGCAAAGACAGAAAAACTATGAAGGATGAGGTTTTTATATCCAAAATAGGGACCTGACTTTTAAAGATAACTACACCAAATACAGATCAATAAAGGAGTAAATTAGACTTGAATTAGGTCCTGCAATGAATCTGTGGGACTTTGGTATTATTTAGCTAATTCCGTGCCAGCCTGAGGAAGCGGGAACAGGGGTTCGTGTGAACAAGAATCTCCAGGTCACACCAAGGGCACCCGCTGCATGAATTGCCCTGTTTCTGAAGCCAGAAAACCAGGACACAGGAAAAAGTGGACATTGGGTGCTCTGGAAAAGCAGAAACCCAGATGAACCGCAGGGACTGTGGCACCGGAACCGGCTGGAAGAAATGCTGAAGAGTGGAATGATCTCCCCAAGGACAAGACCTTTGCAAGCCAACAGCCAGGGCTGTGTCAGGACTAAACCCAACTGCTTGTTCAAAGACTAAGAAAGAGTCCTTAGCTATAACTGTGAAAATCCAAATTGCTCTGTTTCAATGTATAAACTCATTTTTTTTCTTTCAGATGTTCCTCAGGAACTACACACCCCTGAAATAGATGAGTATGTTTCATTCACCCTGAAACGTCTCCACACTCAGCCCTCCCTTACAAATAATATCTCGTTCCTCTGATCAAACAGTACCGTTTGGAGCACATCCAGGACTGTGGATCAAAATCCACACCTCTTGGGCAGTAACTCAAGCCTGGGGAAGCCTCCTACCCATGCTAAGAAACCACTCAGAAGCATAGCTGTCTAAACAAACAGGCTAAATAGAATTCATTATTTTTAGTATAGTTTAATGCTCTTGTATTTAGCCATTTTTCAAGTAAAATGTCTCTCCCTACAGTAATTAAGTAACAGTAACCCCAGGTGTATATGAGGAACAGTGCAAAGGTCAGTGTCCATAATGATTTTGATTTATGATTAATGTGAAAAATGTCATAAATTTACTGTAGAGTGTTTGAAAGAATTACATATTCTATGTTATTCTGACATATAGGTGCCACATATATTAAAAAGAAAAGTAAAAAGAGGGAACACTAGGGAAAACTAGAATTCTAAGCCTGTTCAAAGATAGAATTTTGAAATTGGATCATTTTAAAGCTTTTCTCATTTTAAAGACAAAAACCTGTGATATAATACTCTCCAGCAAAGGTGCTTGTTTAAATACTGTGTCTATATCACAGTTTTCACAAACAAAAATAAAGAGTAACTCAAGAGGCACTATTCTCCAGAAAAGACACTTCTATAAACTTTATATATTCTCCACCCTGGACTTCCATTTCTGTCATGCAGTCCACATTTTCTTGATATGGAAAGATGGAACGAAAAACAACATTTCTTAAAAATACTTTCTTTGTTATGGCTTCAAATCAAATTTAGTTTGGAGTTAGACAGGACTTTCAATAAGAAGGTTCAAAAGCAGGTATTAGTCACAAAATACCCCAGAGGACTGCTGTATTTTTAGTATCTACAGAGGCATCTCCAGGGCAGGAGCTCTTCATTTTTTCACTCTCATTTTCCTGACTTCTTGATTGGGAGAGTATTTTCTACCCATCAGGATGTTTAGAATGAGAAACATTAAAAACATCATTACTGTGAGAAAAATTGGGGGGGGTTGGGAAAACACACAGTGATTTTGTATTTAAAACTAAGTCTTTATAAAGACTCTGTTTTTCCAATTCATTAGACATCTCTATTCACAAGACCTCAAAAATTATAATTACCCCTGACATACAGTTTGAGTTGAAAATTGAAAAGATAAGCTTTAAATTAAGACCACAGTACAGGAAAGGTTTAGTAATAAACAGAGAGTTTATAACAAAAAGTCTTTACAACAAAAGTTGTAGAAGAGATAAAATATTTCAGCAGAATTTTCAATAGTATTTTTTCACAAAGTTTTCTGTAAAGAACCTGCACCTTTTTTATCTCCAAAGACCAGCGGTGTTTACCACTGATTGAGTCCTTATGTCAATTATATCCAAATTCCCCAGATTGCCTAAAAATATCAGTCATTAAACTCGATGTCAACTAATCTAATTACATCCACAGAAACAGGGTTTTCTATTTCTTTTGCCTTTTTCATCTCCATTTTTATCCCTCTTATGCAGCAGTTTGGGTCCAGAAAAGACTCTCTCTGAAAACTGTACAGGTAATTTCTCAGCTCTAAACAGCAAAATATACTCACAGTACACATAACTGCACTTTTTTTTCCTCCATATGGAGAGTTTGGATCCCTTCTGCAACACTTTGACTCCAAAACACTCCTACTTTTTCCTCCTGGGGGGCACTGACAAATAGACTTTGATGTTATTGCTCCACAGTGACTGAAGTGTGCAATTCATTGACCTCAGTTAAGTTTTGAGGGCAAATTGCACACTGAGGCTCCTCACTTTCCATAAGGGTGAGACTATTTATTTTCGTTTTTTTTTTAAAAAACCTGCCAAAATATTATTTCTATTTTTTAATGACCTTATAATGGCTTCAGCCATATTGAAGAGAAATGGCAAAATTACTCCACTGCTGCCCAGCATGTCTGATGCCAGAGCAGTTAAATTAACATTTTTTGAGAGTATTAAATACACCCATGGGCACAGTTGTACACATTCATGCAAGTTATTAACATAAATAAGAAAGAAATTATTGTAACAGTTGAGCTGATCTATGATCAAATTATCTGCTGGCAAGTCCCACCGTCTATCAAATAACTTGCTTTTACTCTTTAGCAAAAGTGATGTTTGACAGAGGAGCAGTCATAAAACGTTGCAAGAGAAGTAACCAAAAATTCTCTGGCTTTACAAGAAGTAAAAATTGTGCTATTTTACAAAAATAGATTAAAAAATATATGTCCTGGGAGATAAAAAAACCCCCAAACCACTATGGTCTTGATATATGCCAGTTAAAATTCATCTGATTCCCCCCACTTTCCCTCATAAATCAAAACTGAATACACAGATCCCAGGGATGAGGAGCAGGTGGTAAAACAGCATAAAAATCTCTTTTCTATACTTCCACGGAGAACTAATTTCATGTTGAAAAGAATGGGTCATTTTTACTGCTGGTTTAGCCACATGGCTCCCAGGTACCAATTTTGTGAAGTATTACCCGTTTTTACTGTGGGTCATTTGTTTCCTCTGCAGATCTCCTTGAGACTTACAGAGCCGACACGCATGGATTTTTCCAGTTATGCTTTTGAGCGTATAATGATGATTGGACAGGTTATCTTTCCTTTAATCTGCACAAGACATGGCAGGGAATGCAGAAATTCTATCCTCTGTAGCATAAAACAATTCTCCAATCCCAGCACCTGAAAGAGACACGGGCACTGATACCCTGCAAATTGTCCATGTCCCACATTCCTCTAGGCCGGCTGCAACCAAAAAAAACCAAACCTGCCAGGCACAGGTAATAAACGTACATAGTTGGAGATTTGCTATAGAAAAGCTGATAGCTTGGATTCACTTGAGAAATAAGAGCCTTGTGATTGAACAAAAAACCTCTTTCCTTTATTAACCTCCATACTTCTCCTGTTTCTGCCCCAATCACATAAAATCATTTGGTTTCCTTCATTTTTTAATATCTGCTCTAAATCTTGAGGCACGTGTCCCAAGTCTCTGGCCCTAAACACTTCATATCAAAACCCTAGTGCTATCAAGAGTAGCAAGTCATATACCCCTGAGAGCCAAGAGATGGAACGTGGATGTCACCAAGTCATGGGTGTCACTGAGACCCTGGACTAAGCAGCGACACTGAAGCCCTCATGCCACTGCCACAGAAGGCCCCCGGGAACAGTCCAAACCAGACATTTCAGATGCATTAAGGCTTCTAGTTTTTCTACACCTCTACTTATGTATAAAGAGAGCTTGGGGTAGCTGCTGGGACGTTTGCTGAGCTATTGCCAAGGCAGGGCTGTGCAATCCTGGGACCAAAGGCAGGTCTGAGAGTTAAATTCTTCTTGGCCGTGGAAGATAATGTTCAATCCTCAGGCACGGGAAGGGAAAAACATCACGACAAAACCCCCCAAGAGAGAGCAAAGCAAAGCAGTGCAAGGCTGAGCAAGCATTCTGTTCCCATGATCAGTGTGTTCAATCACACAGCACTGGAGAATTAAATAGCATTCAGGAGGCTGAGTGCACTGAATAGAAATTCATATCAAGTTCATTCCACGGTATCAGACATGGTTTGTCACCACGTAAGGAAATGTATTTGAGCTACGTGAAGGCTGATGCCTTATGTTTTTTAATAAAGTTGAGGACAGATTACAAACCTTTGCCTTCAGCCCCAGTAGTGGATGGAAGCTATTTCCTTTGACATGCTGAATAACTTGCCTTTTCTGGAGTTACAATAAGATAATGTAAAAAGCTTTGAATACCACATAATGTGAAGTGGTAAGGTGTTAAACTACAGCATCTGAAAGAAAAGACTGTTGGATTTAAAAGAGGGAAGGGCACTAGAGCAAAAGAGACCAGCAGAATAAAATCCAAAATGACCGTGTGGTACCAGTCTAAAGGGAAGAGCAGACTGATGTTTGCTCCTTTAATTATGGTTTCTTAGAAAGTTCTAACATTTTAATACAGTGCTCCTCATTCCTATCTATGCTCTAGAAAATAAAAAAAAAGCAAACCCTTCCAGAGCTGCTAAATCAAGACCTGATTTCTCCTGGCCATGCTCCTCAGCCACCAGGTCTCTTCCCCTCAGTGATGGCCCAGCCCATGGCCAGGCTGGCCCAGGCACAGGATGGTGACACAGCTCCCTCCTTTCTCAAGTGCAGTTGCCAGCCAGGAGGGATGCTACTGATCAACTAAATCAAGTGTTCAGCTGCACGGCATGGGCAGATTGCTTGAAGGAACCCACTCTGGAGCACCCCTCCATCTAAACAGTAGACATGGAGGACAAGTGAGGATAGGCATCAGGAACTCAGCTACTGGCCCACTAAAGAGAGTGAAAATGTTTACTTGTCCCCAGGAAGTTCATTAGCACTGGGATAAAGGCAGGAAGGTTGTAGGTGTTACAGGAATTGTGACATAGTTACTGACAAAAGTCTACTAATCCTTTGAGGCATCAAGTATTTTGAGACCTTTAGTATGAGTTATATCCAGTCTGTCTAAAACTCACAGAGCTTAGAGGCACAGCTCCCTTCTGGGGCATCTGTTTTGTTTTGGGGTTTTCCTTTTTTACTACTCCACATGCTTTAATTTCATTTCTTAATTTCAGCCAATGTTGATGCTCTCTTCTTAAGAGAGGTTTTGAATACTGCAAAGAAAGACTTTGCAGGAGCAGCTCTCAGAAAGCTGTTTAAAGATCTGTATCTCAGTGGCCCTGGCATCCTCCCACCACAAAGCTTTCCAAACACAAACACGTGCATTTTTATGAGGTCTCAGAAGAGGCATGTCAGCCTTCAGGGCTGGCTGTACAGCAGATGTAGGGAACTAAATCAAGCCTGTTGATTCCTGTGCCGTGTCGTGGCTGTAAAATCCTCTACGAGGAACAATGTGGAAAGCAGTTGTATTTGTGCTTTCATCATACATGCCATGACAAATGACAGCTTTATGGTTAAATGCACTCGAATGGAAGGTTAAGGTTCATCTCTCTCCTCTGCCCTAGACTTCATATATCACCTCAGGTAGAACTAGGAGTCAAATAATACCTTAAACAGCAGATTTACTTTCCCCTGCCTTGTATTTTCAAGTGTGTAGTAGCAATCCTTCCCAAGCTTGTCTCTTTAGATTAGGCACGTGTGCCTGGAGGTTTGCTTGGGCCTTGGAGCAAGGGGAAGCCTCAAGTCAGGCAGGGACCTTGGAAGCTGTAGTGAAAGCAAAACCAGCAGCACATACAGCAGGCAATACCTGAGCTCAGACCAGCTCCACTGAAGACAGTGCTAGGCTGTCCCTTTCTGGTGCTGAGCACTTCCCCGAGTCAGCTCTCAGCTGCAGAGAGCTCCTGTGAGAAACCAGGCCCTGATGCTTTTTCAGAGCTGTATCAGAACTAAGGTTTAATTAAGTCACTGACAGTTCCTATGGCATTAGACCGGTAACAGACAGGTTTTGCCTTCCTGTTTCAATTTGTGAGTTTCGAAATAGTCATAAATCTGGGAGGAGTAAGTACACATATTCTCTGTACGCAATGAGGAATGCAGTGGCCAATAAGTTTGTTAAGGCTAAATTAACTGAAGCAGAAAAAGAATTAAACCAGAATGCTTCTGTCTTTCTTCAAGTAAACCCAAAGATAAGATTCTGAACTTTTATGAAAATCAGAAGGCAGTGAGAAGGTGAGGATTTTTGCCAGCTGACCATTTAGCAATTTGAGAGGTTGTTTGTGTCTCCTCTCCATCATCTTTCATGTTATGAACAAAAGTTGCAGAGGCTCATCAATTCGGTGGTGTTTATGTAGCCCTCAAGAAACTGAAGAGCTGCATACGTTAAGTACGTGAAGATTTCTGGAAACCATGACATTTCTTGGGGCTGCTCATTTCTCTACGGATAAAATAAATTCTGAATTTAATTGAGTGGGTTTTTTTCCAGCCGTGGTGAAAGACAAGGTGGATGCTGGTTAATGGTTACTCAGGGGCTGGGCTCCAATAACATTGTGGGCACTGTGGAAGCTGTAGAATGCAGAGATATTGCACATGATTTGTAGGTTGTGAAAAGAGTTTTGTGGAGTTTTGTACATTTTGCCCTGCGTACTGAAAGAAAGGATTTATTTAATAGGCTGGTGGGGATACTTTAAATGGATAGCATTGTACCTTGAAAGTACTATCCTTGTCTACTTAAATAGACTGGAACTATGCTCTCTTCCTCGTAGCTCCCATCCCAGAGAGATGTTTTGGAGGCCTTGTGTGTTCATTCTGCAGGCACAGCTGTCAGGCAGATTTTGCTGCTCTACTTCCAACAGTTATCCAAAAGCCACATTTCTCCACTAGTAATAGCAGCTACAGTTTGGCATATTGAACAGGAATCAGAGAGAGACAAAAATCTCACTCAAGGAGAGCACAGCAGTGTCTTCAACAGTACTTACCACAAGAATAATAATAGAAGATATGTTAAATGGAGGTATAATTCAAGCAAAATAAAAATGTATTTTCTAGAAAAGATTGTAAGAAACAATCTGGGCATTGATTATCTGTGTCATAAACAGCTCAGGGGAGGAGAAAGTCCTGAATCTGTATTTCCCATGTTTTTTTCTCTGCTGAATTCCCTTAGTAGTGTGATAAAAAATTCCTGGGTAACTCATACCCCTCAACAGCATGTGTTTCCATTTATTTGTTGGGGTTTTTTTGTTTGTCTTGGTTTGGGGGTTTTTTGTTTGGTTTTTTTTGGTGTTTTTTGGTTTGGTTTGTTTTTTTGGGTTTTTTGTTTGTTTTGTTTTTTTTGTGGAGGTTTTTGGGGGGGTTTTGTTTGTTTTCATTTGTTTGGTTTGGGATTTTTTCCTCCTCTATTTTTTTTTATTCTTTATATCTGTTTTTATCCTCTCTCATGCTTTCAGTCCTCTTTCTCCATCTCCTCCCTTGTACATTTATTTTCTTGTTGGCAGTTCTCTTAACTCCCTTTCCCAATGTATTTATTTTTCCAGGTATTTTCCCCTCTCCTGGCTTTTTTCAGAGGTGTTGGAGATGTAGACAGTGCTGCTAAAGCTCAGGGCTGAGCTGCTCCTCGCTAGGAACAGGGTGAAAAAAGTCTGAAGAGAGCAGGAACATCTGCCTGGAATCTGAACCTGTCACCTGCTCCTTATCAGCTGCTCCTGCAGGAGAGCGCCCTGGGGGGAGGAGGAGTGGAGAGTTCACTGGGAAAGGGGGAAGGATGTGCAAAGCCCACTCTGAGGCCCAGGCCCAGATCCAAAAGCTTTTCACAGACATGAATTGTGCACTACCCAGGAGTGGTCTCCTGGTAAAAGGAGGCAGTAGTTGCCAGGTTTGGGAATTTGGAGCATTTGGAACGTTTTTTTCAGACATGCTGCTCTTCAGGCTAATTATTTCACATTTTTCATCCAAGATGAAGGTCATTTGATGCATTGAGCTGTCATCCAGGGCCTTGGGGGCTTTGGAGGGACAATTGCCCATTATGAACATCAGCAGTGTTTCTTCCCAATTATGCTAAGCGGTGTTAAGCCCTAAGAGAGACCTAAAGAAACAAAATTTGCCAGATTGTAGGGGATTGTATCATTCGGAGACTCTGACAGGCACCAGTTGGATCGGCCATCATGCAATGCAGCTCCCATGATCCAGGATTAATCAGCCAGAGCTCAGCCACGAGAAAACCCCTGCAAAGCCAAATTGCCAACCAACTTCTCCTTCAGCCCTTCAGCTCGTCAATATCTCTGAGGCTTTAAGAGTTATCCTGCTTTAATAAAAATGCAAAGCTACTAATAGAAATCTCCCCGTGGAAATTCTTTGTGCTGATTCAATTTCCTAATCCAATAGTTTTATAGAGTCTTGAGGAGAGCAGGTGTATCTTGATCAAAATCTTGCATTTTTCAGAATGGAAAAGATGCAAAATGTAGGAAAACATTTGTCCATTGAGGCTAATAAAAGAGCTGAAAAAAATTAGTATTTCATTGGCCTTCAAGGCTTTTGGAAAAGCCATTCCTGTGGCCAGAGACAAGCAGTGCAAATGTGACTGTGTATTTACACGGGTTCTGGTGTTAGAAACCACCAGTGTGGCCTTCAGACCAGAAGATCCCTGTATCACCATCCACTGGCTGCTGACACCTCTGTGGAGACAGGCTGTTATGGCAATGGATGAAGAAAAATATTCAGCTTTTTGGTGGTTTACAAATCTGCACTGAAATGGTTAATTTCTGTGAGTTTCACTGCACATTCATTACGAGGCAATTTGACTGGAAATTTAATAGGATTATTTTTGACTGGCTGAGGTTAATGGCATTACCTGCTTGGCTTTTATGAAATCTCCATAATTTAGCAATATTTATCTAAGTCACCATAAAAGTATAGAAATTGATAGTAAAATTACAGACAGCTGGGTACAGGAGGAAATGAAACAAATTAAACCAAACCTGTGCTCTTAGGAAAACACAAATGCCAAATTAAGCATGTTAGGCTAAGAGTTTAAATAATCCAATTTAACACTAATAAAGGTACTTTAGACCCAAGTTCTGCTTGATTTTATATATGAGTGTGCAGAGGAAAACATCAGTGGAGAGGCAGAGAGCCTGGGCCCCGCAGGGATACCAAGGGAATGGGTAGCCTGGACACCTGTAACTTTCCATACTCATTTCACATATTCCTAATAGTTTTTCACTAAACTACAGAGGCACAGGTTTTGTCCTAGAGAATTGCTAAGGGACAGCATTTATAATGAAAAAGTATGTAGAGCAACAAATGGTTTTGGTGCTTTTTAAGGCTTTAATTATTGTAATATTTCTAATTGGTTTCTGGTTTACGCAGGGAATTAGAGACTATTTAAACCAACTGTTTGTGCCCCTGCCTCATGGCTGCATCTCTGTTTGAAAGTGATGATTCAGAAAATTGTTTTTCTAGACAAAATCAGTATTTAGATGGAGGCTCCAGCTAAAGTTTTTGCTTTTTATTTGTCCCTTCATTTTCTTCAGATATGGGCAAGCCAACTGAATAGAATACTAAGAGGTTTTACATAGTAGTGCCACTTGGTGAATTTTACTCAGTGGCTGTTCAGACAATGTTCAATGCATATAAATCTTCCATTCCCACAAGCAGAACTGAAAGAAAAGGAAATTTCTTTTCAAGGATTGAGAGCTTTGTTTCACAGTATGGTACACATGTACAGTATATGGCCAGGAAACAAAAGTCAAAGAAATATAAAGAGAATTGTTACATGGCACACATCAAAACAGCTGTTCCAAAAAGCAACATAACTGAGTATGACTATCACCCACAAAGGATGATGACGCTGTAACTTTCACATGAGATGCATTTCCTGAAGATCCTTGACTCTTCTTGTTGCATGTAAATGTTTTATTCCTTTTTCTGTATTTTCATGTAGCTATGACAGTCTTCATCTCTTGCTGTTGACATCTAAAATGGGTACCTGAGATTTTGTACATGTAAAAGATCTGTTTGGATCCGTGCTACAAGAATACCTTCACAGGAAGGCCTGCAAGAAAAGGGAGCTGATAGAAAAGGTGCTTCATACAGAGGCCCACTTTTGCAGTAATGACGCGTGGGCAAGGACCTCACTCATCAGATGGAAAATGCAAAGCCGTTTATTGCGCAGTCAGGATTCCCTAAATACCAGCACCCAACAGGATATAGCATCATATAAACAGGGAAGATGTTCACCACAGTGTCCCCCAATCACCTGGGGTATTGCACAGATTTTACCTAGTATGGTAATAGGCAAACAATGCCCTAGAAGGCCACAAACTACAATTAACACTTCTCATAGGCCCAGTCTGTCCATAAACACACAATCCTCTCTCAGTCCGTCTCCGGTGACCTGGATGCACTCCCAGGGTCTCCTCCGGGCCCAGGACAGAGGCCCTCTCTCTGATCCTCAGGGCCTGTCTCTCTTCCAGCACCCAGTGCACTCCAACAGCCCACAATGATTGTCAAGGTGTGAAACCACCCCAGTATTCCCCTTTGTACAAGTAATTTCACAGACATCAGTAGAGCAGGTCACTCAAGTTATGTTCATGAAGAAGCTTTTACCGTAAGCACCTTCGATTCAGAGCCTCGTGAGTCCCGGTCTCCTGAGGATTTTTGGTAGATTTACAGCAGAGAAAAGTTGTATGTGTTGACTTGCTGGGGGTAAAAAACCCAAACAAACGCATGTGTATATATTGCTGCATAAATGTTAATAAAAATATGTTCAACTCTAGAGCTGTGACACTTGGAGAATGCCTAGGGTGCAATAGCTCAAGGAAAAGAGTTGTGGTACTTAATTGTAGGGACATTTGCTATTTCCTGTCAAAAGATTGTACGTCCAGGGCTCATTCTGTGGCTGAACTCCTAGAGACAAAGGTGAACTTCCCCTTATTTAGGCTAAATTGAAGAAAAATATTTAAAAATCAGGCTAAATTTAAGATTAAGGAAAGAAATTTATTCCTTACAACTGTTTTTTTTTTTTTTTAAGAACTACTTTATCAAGAGATTTGATACACTTCATGATTTTGAAGAAGGAATAGCAATACAGTCCTGTGCCTAGACTTCTGCCTGGGAAGATATTGCCTATATATGCTGACAAGTGCTCCAGAGCTTGGTCTGTGGGACTTTCCTGGCTAGTGCCAACCTGGAAGAGCATCTTTTTTTCTCTTCCTGCTGGAATTCGAGCAGCCAGAAGAAGGAAAGATAAGCCAGGAGAGTTCATGTCTGGAAGGAAGACACTCATTAAGTTCAAATGGGTCCTGGGAGATACAAAAGCGCTTCTTGACCAGACCGAGGGATAATGGAAAGTACAGAGAGTGAAATGCAAAGCCAGGAAAAGGAAACCTGTGTTAACATTGCAGTTCATACAGCCCTTGTGCCACTGCACACCCCCGTGTTTTGGTTTCCAGCAGCGAGCAGGACAGGCAAACTGGGCCCCTTTCAGATGGAGTTAAACTGAAAGGTGTGCTCTGGTTGCTCCCCACAGGACCAGGCTAGAAGCTGCCCAAAGCAAAATCTCCTAAAATGTGTACAGGGTGGATTCCAACCACCAGCTGCATGCCAACTCCTATCATCTTCAGCTCTTCCCCTTTGGGCTGCACTCTTATGCTAACATCAGCATAGTCCCAGAGACCAGGGCTTCTTGGGATACAGGAATGGGAGGATACCCAAGGCTGACAGTCTGGGACTTTGCTGACTAAGAAACCTGGAAGGGCGATGTCTGGTGAAGCATCAAAATAACAACACAGAGGCTTGCTCCCTCTTCAGCCAGTGGAAAAGAATAAAATGTAGTAGAGGAACTGGAGTGAAAGGAAAGAGCTGATGACCTGGCACAGAGGGGAATAGGGAAAGAGAGGGGAAGGCTGAAACAAAAAAGGACTCAGACATCTTAGCTTGAAACTGTGCTTATGTTTTACATCATAGTGAGTGTTCTATCAAACATTTCCTTTGATGCCAAAGCAAAATGTCATCTCTCTCCAAAAGCTCTTGCCCTGTAATGGGGTCTGTTTAAAGTTTTCTGGAAATAATGCTGAAAACGGTTGAGGTTTCCCCATGACCAAATTTCAGCTTAGGGAGTTAGACTCTTGGTCTATTAGAATTCTGGTTAGCATGCACATTTTATTGCAGATGTTTTAATAAAAGGGGTTTCCTTGTCATTATCTAATGACTTGCTTTTTCAATCATGGTAGGTCCCGGGTTTGTGACGTGCTCCTGAGAGTTAAACAGAAAATAAATATTCTAGTTCTTACCTGCTGCCCTTCCAATTTGAGGTGGAAGCAGTAAATAGTCTCATGGATGTATCTGATTTGATTTGCATTGCTGAGAAAGTAAATCCTACGAGAGAGAAATCTAAGCAAAAAAGATGTGCTACTTCCTTTTTTTTCAGTCTGTGTTATCCATGCTGGGTGAGAATATACTGTGCCACATCTTCAATTTAACTGTGTTCCTCAGTTTCTCTACTCCCCAGTATTTTCATCCAAGGTCCTAAAAGTGGTTGCAGGTCTGCAGTTGTTGGCATGTTGTGCCTGAATATTTCTTGACTGAGCAATAGGATGATGGGATACTTCCCCCTCATCTCGGAATGAACAAGGAAACCAAT
Organism: Struthidea cinerea; assembly: GCA_013397865.1. NCBI lineage: Eukaryota > Metazoa > Chordata > Aves > Passeriformes > Corcoracidae > Struthidea > Struthidea cinerea. The sequence goes on along the minus strand of VZTI01000933.1, from coordinate 399,040 downwards.
TAGCCTACAAGCATCAGCTGAGAAAAAATAAAGCAAGTTAGACAGCACCCAAGCAGAGATACTCAGGAGGAGGAGATGCAGCACCAAGCACATCAGGAGGACAGCAGCATTTGAGAGGTTTATCTCAACCAGGTGACAAGTTAAAGGTTTCAGGAAACTGGATGGAGATAAACTGAGACTGAAGAGTAGATTCTTCGGTCTTCAGCATCCAGTTATGTGCACCAGGTGCTGGAGAGCTGCTTTGGTCACTGAGAAGCCTAACTCAGGCCCAGACCTCCTGACAAGGCAGACCTCAGCCTGCCTGGCCCCAGTAGACTGTGGCTGACCCCAGACTGCAGAGCTACGCTGGTGCTGGGTAACTGGGGGCGGAGCAGCGGGATGTGGCACACATCAGGGCCCCGAGGAGTAACACCCCCATGGTTCACTGTCTGATGACAGCTCCATCCGTCACATCCCATCAGTCTGCCATCGCCTAGCCGTCTCAATTCAATAAAGGCAGTAAAAAAGGGTCTCTGCATTACTGCTGGTAGTGGTGCAAATGGAAAAGATTTCTTTACGTAATCACATAATTTATGAAAATACTTTTCAGTATTTTCTGAAAAGTTCCAAAAATCAAGAGTTCTGCTCACAAGAGCAACTGAACTCACATACTGTTCCCATGGCCAATCCTTACAGACTCCCAGACAGACAGATTTCTAGGAAGGACTAGATAAGAATTTGCATAGCCAGATTTCAAAACTTATTTTTAAGTACTTTCATGCCAGCAATCAGGGACTGGTTTCCACTCCCTCCCCTTTTCCCACACAAATGTGGCTTTGCACTTCACAGTCCCAGCTACTGTGCTTGAGACTTTGCATTCTGCTCAGCTGCCTGCTTGGTGCAAGTTTTGGAATGAGAGCCCCTGAACAGCAGTGAGGAAAGCTCTCCTCCCAGGAGGATTCATGATGGGAGACCCGCAGTGCAGGACATCTGAATGCATCTATATCCCAATCAAAACCCAGTCTTAGTTACTGTCATGTTGCAATACTGTAACATGTAAAAAGAAATAACACATCAAATGTTATACAAGCAAAATAAAGAGAAAGAGAGACTTACCAAAAATACGGAGGCAATATTTATGCGACCCATCATCCCAAAACTGTATGAATGCCATGCCCACCAGAACCCTAGAAAAATCAAGAAAAATAACATCATTTGTGTTTGTTTACCAAACAGTTTAGATTTATCCAGTTTGAGGGATTTTTTTCTCTTTTCATAAAGAGCACATTAAGGGAGGAGCACATTCACAGTGTGCAACATTCACACTAATAGGGCAAAGGAAGCTACAGTAAATTGATTAGGGAATTCACCATTCAGTCCTTCCCTCAAGTGTTGCACCCATCTTTTACTGATTAATAATGAAGCATTAATGAAAATGTTTCTGTGTCTCCATGCTCCCACCAATTAAATGTGGTGCAGGAAAAAAACATACAGCCTTCGGAAATTTTTATTTGTCTCACTTGCCGGACAAGCAGTAGAGTAATTCTTTACTGGGAATATTGGTAAAACAAGATCTGCATTTAGGGGTTCAGACTGGTAAAGATGGATTCTTAAGCTGACATTTAAGAATCACTGACTCTCAAATACCACATTAGCAATCAAGCAATCAACAGTGTTTAGAAGAAATATAATTAGCTCGGCATGCTCTGCTTGAAACAAATACTGTAGCTATCAGCTGCACCAAGTGCCAGGAGAAAAGAAATGGGGAATTTGTTTTCCATTGAAATACATTATATTTTACTTATTAAAGCCATGAGAGCCTGAGACATTAATATTTCTGAAAAACTGCTGGAGCCAGCTTAGATCAGGGTGGATTTTTCTCCATTAACTGAGTGAATTCTGGGAAACCGATCTGTCTTCCTCTTGCTTGGTCTGTACTAAATGCATTGCCATGACACTGGGCGAGACAGCCGGGCAGGATGTATGCGAGGTTATTAATTTGTTTTCATTTCATTTATGTACAGAAGTTACTGAGATTGTGTTTGAGACGTAATTGCATTAGGCTTTATCTAAATTGACCTTCTTATTCTAGACTTAAGTGGGGAGGATGTCAGGCAAACAGGCCATGAAAGGCAGTGCTTCTGGGCTTCTGGGTACGGATGGCAAAGCTTACAGGTGGGGAGAGAGGAGTAATTGGAATCAAAGTAGTCATTTACTACTTTGAGTAGTCATTTACTCAAAGCCAGTCAGCACTGGTAGGGCTTTAAACTGACCACCGCTTTGAAACTTGTTTGAGTGTATGGTGGTCTCAGATCATTGCAGGGTTGAAAGCTGCCACCCTTCCTGGATTTCTTAGCGAAGAAGGTGTGGATTAAATCCTAAATGTGTTTGGGAAGTGAGCGGTACACGCAAAGCTGATCGCTCCAGTATATAAAGTAGGATGACCATTAGCTCCTGCTGTGCCTCTTCTCCAAGCAAAAAGGGGCTTTCAGTTCCTCACTGTCTATCACTTTAGCACTTCTCACAAGTCTCTTTAGTGCATTTGGAATTGGAGAGAGAGCTGAAGCATGAGATCACACTTCCTTAACTTGCTCAGCGCCAACACCACACTTTTCTCAGCAGGGAATAAGAAGGAAGTAACGCCCTTCATGGCCTTGGACCTCCCCAGCACTAAAGGCTCCGTCCCTGCCAAAACCACGGGGTGCAGTTACCCAGGGGAAGCAGGTCACCCATCACTTGCTGACAAAGCCGCGCTTCAGCCAACAGGTACCAAGAGAGTGAGAAGTCTGTTGATAAAAATTTCATGGGGCCAGAGACTGACAAAGAGTTTTCTAAAATAGGCATGAAATTTGAAAAGCACTGGGTTGGAAAAGAGTGACAGAAACAGGAAATGTGCATTTTTAGGAGGAGGGCAGGGACACAAGTTGCAGTGAGTGTTGTGGTGTTCTTAGATTGAGAGCCAGTGTTCCTAGGTGCCCTGGTCAGATAAATAGCAATGCATTAGTTTTAAAACTCTGCTCTGAAATGTCACCTTCATCTCCATTGATCTCTATTACCAAACAGGTCCTTCACTGTCACTTGTGACAAAAGGCATTAGTCAATGAAAAGCTCTAAATAACTTGAGGAAGACAAGAAAGCTCTTCTCTCTTAGCCACACAAAATAACATTAGAAAAAAAAAGGCTGAGAAAGTAGGACATTGAAAAAAAGCATCTTGTACTGAAACTAAAAATTGAAATATTCTATTCTAATCCTGTCACATTTATCAAAAATATTTGGTGATAGGGTTATTTTTTTCTCCTCTAGAAAGGATGTTTCTGTCAATGAGGAAATAGCCTAGTGAAATGTTCTTAATATTTAATCCCCACACTACACCAACAGCTACACCAACCAGGACAGCTGGTGCCACAGATCTACTGCAAGACTGAAAGTTTTCTGAGATGTCCCAAGGCTGAAGTTGCATTTGTACCACTGAACCATCTCCACTGAACCACTGAGAACGAACTGGTGGCTGGCAGACGGTGACAGTCCAGGCTACTTCAGCAGCCTCTTCACACCAGGAGTCCTATATCCCCTCTTACTGAAACACAAGCACCACGCTCCCTGGCATCTCTGCTGCTGCAGGACAAGATATTCCCCTGGCCTGTAACCAGCAGGATGTGCTGCTCCTCTGTGTGCCTATGAGCACAGCCTTGATTTCAGGACAGGCCGCTCTCTGGCTTGTGCCACAAGCTGTATGTGCTTCCCCACTTCAAACCCAGGCGTGCATCCACCACTCATGGAACAGACAGAATTTGTATTTTGGGTGAGACCAGCTCACAGGCTTGCTCACAGATCACACCCTGGAGCTCTGAGCTTGGGAAATGTATCAGCAGTGTTTAAGCACGGCTGCTTATGGTAGGGGAGAGGGCACTGTTTAAATTTATCCCAATTGCAAAGTTAGTGCTCTGTTTTCCTGCCCTAACAGTCTATTGCAATATTTGTTCTCTGAGCAACAGACTTGGTGCTCAAGATAGGCAGTTTTGCTACCTGTACTTGGTGTTCTGTCCAACAAACATTGCCAGCAGAACGAAGGCGGGTCGGTTGTGATGTCCAAGCACTTTTGTCCATGTGCCTGCAGTCAGCCTCCCCCAGGCTGTGCTCCTCCAGCCACGTTAGCTGTGGAGTACCTGCCTGCCACAGTGCCAACCATGCCACCTGCAGTACTGACGCATGGGCAAGGACCTCACTCATCAGGTGGAGAAATGCAAAGCCGTTTATTGCGCAGTCAGAATTCCCTAAATACCAGCACCCAACAGGATATCACATCATATAAACAGGAAAGATGTTCACCACAGTGTCCCCCAATCACCTGGGGTATTACACAGATTTTACCTAGTATGGTAATAGGCAAACAATGCCCTAGAAGGCCACAAACTACAATTAACACTTCTCATAGGCCCAGCCTGTCCATAAACACACAATCCTCTCTCAGTCCATCCCCGGTGACCTGGATGCACTCCCAGGGTCACCTTCGGGCCCAGGACAGAGGCCCTCTCTCTGATCCTCAGGGCCTGTCTCTCTAACACCACCCAGTGCACTCCAACACCACCATTTGGGGGCATATAAAGTGAAAACTTGGTTTTAGCAGAGCTAAACCAGGAGGAATAAACCAGGTGGGTTTAGGCAATGATTTGGAAAGCTGGTTGCAGCAATTCCTACGGTCAGTTTGGACAGGCACAGCTACATAGGAAAAAAGAAACAAACGGCCAACCAACAGAAAAACCACAACAAGTTTTGGAGACATTTTTGTCATTGCTTCAGGACTGAGAGCAATGGCCCTGCTTTAACCACTAACATATCCATGAACTGCCATCATATCCATCCGTCAGCGCTCGGTGTTTCAGAAGCTGTCACCAGAGAGGAGTTTCCAGGGAAATTATGTTTCTCTGTTCTTCCCTTAAATCTTGAACCGAAGGCAGACAAAGGTGGCTGTAAAACCCCCTGGTGCTGTCCACTCAGAGGGACATCTCCACAGAGCTGAAGGCTGAGGCACAGATCAGAGCAATCCTTTCTGTGACACAGCCCCGAGACTGATTTGCTCAGCTGACACATCCTTCATAGCAGAGAAGAGGAATGGAAGCAAGAAGAAGATGTTAAGAGGGAGGGTGTGCATGTGCTGGCTCCACATCGCCCAGAAGGATGCAAAGGGAAGGTCTGGGCTCCCTGAGGGCTCCCCAGAGTCACCACCCTGCTCTACAGCTTTTCTTAGATCACTACTGTGCCCCTGTACTCTGCAGCATAAATGTTGAACTACAGCTTTTGTTCCTTGTTTTCCATAAATATTGCAGTAATTAGCCGAATTTAATTACGGTTATCATGAAATAACAAGCATTAATCAGATTCTAGGAGCAGCTGTATTTTGCTCTTTTGAAAGCAAGAAACTATTTTAAAACTATTTCATTAAAAGCATAAAATTGTTTTAAAATCAAAGCAAAAAGCATTCTATATATAGAGTGGCATTATCCCAGTGCACACAAACACCTCAGAATAATAATAAAAAGGCCATCTTGATAGGAAGATGTTGCATTAAGAACCTTGTACAGGGACAAAATCTAAAGAAACCTTTAGCTGGATAGCGCACTGGACCTAAAAGAGACACAGAGAGAACAACGTAAAATGCAGCAGTTTTCTCATCTCTACTGTTTAGGCTGCTGACATGCACTTTCTGTAGAGATGCCCATCTAATTACAGAATCATAAAGTTCTTTAAATGTGCATAAATTGCACTAATTCACACATCAGTTCCTCCTTTGCATCACAAGAAACGTGCCAGTGCAATGCAGATACTTTTAAGAACCCTTTATAGATAAAAAGCAGTTTGCTTCTGAGATCCTCTGCTCATTAGCTTTCCGTTTTCCCTCCTCCTCGTGTAATGTGGGATCCATCTGGGATCAGACATAAAAGCGCAGAAGTGCTGTGGGAGGTTCCCACCTGCAGGCCCCTGAGGATGGTGGGCAGGACAAGGTGTCTGCAGGGAGTTTCTGGGAAGTGCCTGCACATGATCACACTCAGCATGGTTTGTTGCCTATCTCCTGCACAGCTTCGGGGTTCTGCACCCGTGGGATTCTCCTGGGAGGTTTTTGTGTGCACAAAACTACAGATGTGTGAATGAGTCCTGATTTAGGCTCAAAATTAAGACACTGCAAACTGCACAGCATGTGGAGCATCATCTACTCATTGTTATTCACAAGAATTAGGGTTTAGATCCCATTTTTGCCTTCTAAAACTGATTATCTCATCTGTCTTGGGGTGACTTTATGATGTGTATCCCCTGTTGTTAACCTATGCCCACCAATCTTTTCCGTGCCTTTAAATGAGCAGTCCTTCTACGCTGAAGGTGCCGTTGTTAGGATACAACTACTGCTACTAATGATTAGAAAACGTACCAGACAGTGCAGCAATTCCAGAAAGATCTGTGTTGTCATGCAGTGACCTGGGCAGCTGCATCGCTGGCAGAGGGAACACGGGGTTGCTGTACCCTACACATCGCCATGCCTGGGAGCAGAGTGCCCCTCTCTCGCGGTACAAACCCCACCGAGCACAACAGCCCGCAGGACAGTCCCACCCGTCTGCTTGTCCACAGGACTTGCAGAAGCATTTTAACAACTAGTTCATTCCCCTCCAAGCTGAAGTGTCCTATAAAACGTGTCAAGGCAGGGTGGCAGTGCTTTACGGACAGGCAGTCCGGGGTGTGAGGCCAAGGTAAGTTATGGCTTTGCATAGCTCTGAAGTTGTAAAACAGCTTACACAGATTGCTATTTTAACTCTGGTACTTTTGACTCTCCTCCTGCCTTTGAAACCAATCCTGCTGCTTTCTAGAGCTTCTCAGGAGAAGCACCCCAAGTTGTAACATATTTCATAAGTGCAGAGATATTAAAGTGTGAAGTATCAAGTCTCTTCTTATCCCAGATGAAGAAGCTTCCTGTGATTCTTCACTACAATGACACAGAAAGAGAAATACTTATCATTATCAGACGAATACCTGGAAGCAACCTAGGCAATATAAACTCCCTTCTCCCCCTTCCGAGTTAGAAGTTAAAGTTTAAATCATACTTTAGGAGCTCATATAATATATTTATTCCTCCAGGCCACACGCTTGCATTAATAGTTTTCCATTTCTAACTCCTGACACACTGTGGAGAGCACTTTGCACTGGTTATTTCCTCCCTTGCTTGAAAAATGAGCCCACCCCTTAAAGACAAGTTTGAGACACAGCCCTGTGTTCCCAAAATCCAGTTATTAGCTTCTATACATACTTCTTAAGAGAATACTAAACATCACAAAAACTTGCTGGGGACACAGGTGGCTTTGGCAAATAACACAAAGCACATGCAACAAAACCTACACAGGTTTGGGGCTTGGGACTAGGTGATGGTCAAGGTCCCTTCCAACCCAAGCCATTCCATGATTCCTGGATTCCATTCCGTGATTCCACCAGGATGCCAGGGAACCTGCCTGCATTGAATCACGTTTACACAGGGAAAGGAAAGGGGACGTTAAATATCTCTGACTTCAAAGACAAGAAGGAAAGGGCGTATACACACCCTCATACACACACACCCACGTATGTATGTATCCATCCTACATACACACACCGACAGCCTCCTCCACACTGTGTTCCCTTCTCTCTTTGCCACAAACAGACCCCTGCCTTCCTTCAATTTCCATCACAGAAGACTTGATCCAGGGCCCAGTCCAAAGCCTTCAGAGCCTGAAAAGTTTAGACAAGTGCAATGGTGAGGGTGAGATGCAAAAGGAGAGCTACCCAAAAATACACCTGCCTTCTGATGCAAGTCCCACTGCCTCCTGTTTTTCTTGGATGACTCCCCATGCAAATTCGCATGAGCAAAGCCTTATTTAGCAATTAGATAAATCCCAATTGTCACTCCAGGAGAACAAAACGGCTGATTGAAGCAACTCCTCTGAAATCTAAAAGCAGTGCCTGGGACTTTGATTTTAAAATGTCCTGTGGTAGGTAAACAGAGAGATGGAATAGGTCCTTGGATGAATGAGTGCTGACAGCCTTAAAAAAAAAAAAAAAAGAAGAGAGAAAGTAAAAATCAAGCTTTGGTTTTGGAGCCTGCTGTGCACCGGAACATTAACCTACTTTGAGCAAAGTTTGCTAACCAAGCAGCAGAGAAAGCAAGCAGGGCATGCTAAGGGGAGCTGCATGGAACTCCATTCTCGTGCCTTCAGAGCTGCAAGGCCTGAACACGAGGAGAAAAACCCAACTGAAAATCTGGCAGCCATCCAAAAGTTTAAAGCCTTCGAAAGAACCCTGTGGTGAAAATGAAGGTACTTAACATTTTGGTGACTCCCCATCTGTTTGGAAAAAGGAAAAGGATGACTTTAATTAGATTTAGTGGTCAGAAATTGAGGAGCTTTATGTGTGTGTGAATTTTGGTAGTGGAGACTGTAGAAATCTCCCCCAGGTTGTTTGCGGGGGCTCAGATAGCGGTTCGTCTCTATGATGAGATATCAAAAATTATTACTTATTGAAAAGTGTAATCCCTGCTAAGTATGGCACTGCTGACATTTCCGTCTCCTTCTGAGCACTACTGACATTTCCTAACTATTGGAAGGGATAAATAACTCTGGACCCCAAAAGGTGCTGAACAATTTTAGCATGACAAAAGAAAAGCACTGGACTGTAAAGTGGGAAACAGTTTTTAAGACATCATTTTCCTGGAAAAATTGCTTTCTTTTATGGATTATTTTTTACAGCTCTGTAATAAACGCTTCAAAAAAGGACTTTCCAACTGTATATGAAAAAACCTTATATGCCCCTTTAACACAACTCCATTGACTTTTCACTTGTAGCTTGCCTCTTCATCCTAATTATCATGTGCCCTTTAATTATGGGAACAAATTCTTGCAGGGGATGCAATTAAAGATGTAAAAGAGACTTCCACCCAGGTTTCCTTTTTCCCTCATGGAGTTTCTAAATTTCCAGCATTTGATTTTTAAGAAAGCTTTTAAGTCTGACTGTGTGGCATCATAATTTACAGAGCAGGAGTCTCTCTCATATCCCAAATAGCAGCTGATGAATTTCAAAGGCTTCTTTCTGAATAAACATCTAAAAGTCTGGATAGTCATCGAGCTCACCCAGCCTCCTTTTCTCTGGAAAGCAGAGAGCTGTGTGTGCAGACACAAATTGTGTCCCAGGCTGTCTGGCAGCTGAATCTCAGGCTGCTGATTTTAGACAGGTGAGAATTCATGTAAGGAATTTTAATATTTCTATTTCAGAAAACTTAGTTTTGTGCAGAGCCAGAGAAGACAGAACACCTCTTAGCTTTTACCTAACAACTCTGAGGCCCCTGAAAGGCTTGCTTTTGGTTAGGAGCAGTAGTGAGATATAGATGCTGACTGCTTTTCATTTAGCCCACTCAACTGAAAGCAAGCCCAAATATTCTGTACTAAGCTTTATCTCTGCTTGAAGCCTAGAAGATGACATTTCTATTTAGTGCATACACAATTTAAAGAAGTGCAGTGATGAAAAGGAACAAAACAAAACTCAGAACTGCAGCGTTCTTTGTAAAAACTCTGTCCTTCTGATTTTAGACTAAATTGTAAGAAGGAATACATTAAGGCTTGAGGAGGAATGATAGACCATAAATTATTCTGAAGTCTGAGGTGGAGGAATCAGTGTCATTGCCTGGACAGAGGCTGAAATAACAAAGCACTGTGCAGACTCTGAGTTCTGCATCCTGTCCCCAGCAGTCCCTGCTTGGCTGTGTGGGAAAACACGCACTGAGTCACTGAGTTAGTGCTGTCACAAAGCCCTTGGCAGGATCTCACCATCTACAGGACAGAGATTTTCTTTTCCTTTTTTTGCCTCCCTCTGACAACTGTGGACATTAAGTCTCAAATACCTTGTGGCTTCCTTGGGGGCCAAACAAATAAGTGCACACGGGGTGCACAGGATGCCTCTGCCCTGCAGCGTGCAGTGCCCAGCATTTGAGGACACATTTGGTGGGAGGATGTGAGGGAAAAGGCCACTTGGTACTTAGTTGCTGGCTGGAGTTAAGCCACAGAAACAGGGGTTTGACAGACTTATTTTTCTGCTTATAAAGTGACTGAGATACCAAAAGTACTCAGTTTTTCAGAAGCTTTCTGATATCTGCTGGAAAGGTGCTTTTTGACAATGGGCTTGCATCCTTCTTTGCACAGCACTCAGTAAAATGTTCCCCAGCTCCCTCACTGCAATGACTGGGTGTTTGACAGAGAGAAGTGAATCTTAGAAAAAAAAAGTCCTAATGAATGTTGAATGAGCAACACAGTGGTGACTTTAGCAAAAAGCCATACAACCACTGTGAAAAACAATCCAGAATAATGGTGTTTGTGAAATCACTTGTCCGATAGTATGGGGAATTGCTCAAAGAGAGTCAGACTTTCCCTGGGAACTAAGTTTAATTCCACTTAAGGTTTCCATCTTTAATTGCTACCTCAGGCGTGAATGTTGCCCTGACTTAGGAGAGCACTGCAGGCACCAAAAGCAAATCCGAACAGAAATTTCGAACACTTAAGGGTTTCTTTTTGCCTTTTTTTCAGAATGGACCTCTCTTTCTGAATCTGAATATCTTTCTGGGTGTAAAAAAAAATAAATTAATTTGTGGTGATTCTCATAAGATAATATTTAACAAAAAAAGCTTAAAAATGAGGGGAGAAGATGGGGAGGCTTTTGAAATGTTTAAAGGAAAACTCTTTTTCAAACACAACTGAATAGGAAGAGAAACAACAGGGAGGCAGGAAGAGATAAGGACAAAAGCTCTGGTCTGTTCAATTTTTGTGCGAGGTTGTAATTATTCTGTTGTACGTGGGAAGAACAATGGGACACGGAGGAGCTACACAGATAAATCCTGCAACTTTCCTCTCTGCAGCCAGGCTGGGCTGCTGGGGAGCACATTTGCAGGGGTGCACAAGTTTATCACCCCAGTTTTCCTAGAAGCCTATCACCAAGGGACAAAGCAGAAGTTGCTCCCTGCTGGAATTTCCCTAAGGAAAGGTGTTCAGGGTTTGCAGTGCAGACCAGGAGCTCGAGGTCAGGAGGAGATGTGCTGCACCACAGGTGCACTCCTCGGAGCTCAGGGGCCAAGGATGGAGGCAGGCTCTAAGCCATCATCCCCATTTTCATGTGATCTCTAGCTGATATTTTAAAAGAACATGACTTCTGGCCTCAGCAAGAGAGAACTCAAATTCAAATTACACAGAGTTGGGTTCACCCATCAAGGGCATACAGATCTGAAATTTTTCCCTCCTTGTTCTTGAAAATTAATCTGACTCTGCTCTCTGCTCAGTACCCTGGAAATACCTTGCTCGCACCATGCTACACACAGAGGTTTCATGCAAGATCAGGATTGAAGCCAGCAGTTTCTCTCTAAGCAGCACTTCTCCAGGCTTGGCAAATCACTTCCAGAGGAGGTTTTCCTGTCTGAATTCCAGGGCCCAGAGCAGCACCAGCAAGTGAGTTGCTGCTGTGCTCCCCAAGGACTCGCTGTGCAGGGAACAGTGATCAACACCCTTGGGCTGCTGCTGAACACATTTTGGTTTTTTTACACGTGTGTCCATCCCTCCTGCTGACCTACGAGGTGAAGGTCCAAACCACAGCTTGTGTGGAGATGCCAGGAATGGCATTCCTTCTCCATACACTTCCCCAGGGCTTGGGGAAAGAGTGAGCTGCAGTGCTGCCTCACTCCCGCCTCACCAAGTGGTTTGGGGAAGCCAGAGGACACTTTTAATGAGGGAATCAAGGGAGTTGCTTTTATTCTTTATGATCTTTATTTAATGATTTAACTTCAGAGTAATGGAAGATGGGTGGCTTGGGAAGGTAAATTGTGGCTCAGAAAGATGTGGGAAAGGGAGCAAATATGCTGTAGGTATCAAAACCCCCAGAATTAATTAGACCAATAAGTGCATGGTACAAGCCAGTTTAGACTTAATGAAATTAGAAATCAAAAAGAAAAACCAAACAAACAAACAAAAAAAAAAAATCAAAGTTTTATTCAATCCAATTAATTCCCATCACTGAATTTTTTTGAAAAAAAATATATTTTTTTAATTGACAGAAAACCATTCAATTAGAAAATTATCAACTTGAGCAGTATGAAAAAGTGATCACTATGAGCAAGTGATGCAAAGTCTGATTAATTCATTGCTTTAAAATACCTTTCTGAACAGCAAAAAGTGATTTGGATTCTTTTCAGTATAACCTTTACTGTTAAGTTTCATCTAGAAATGTATGTTTTAGTTTTTCCAGTTAAATGAAAACCTATATGGGAGAAATTTGGGAGGTGAAGGAGGGGTTATTGCAAATAATTGTGGGGTAAAGACAGGCATGTGTTCCAGCTCTCCCATATGTTTTATATGTTATGTTCTGGATCAGAAGCAACAGTCAAAAAACCCACCAGCACAGTAGCTTTTAATTATATCAGAAGAAATATAATTCTTCTCCTTTTGTAAACAGCATATTGGGTTCCTTTCCACCATTTAATTTTATCTAACGAGACAGCAGCACGGTATTTTCAGATGTCTACACGCACATGTCAGCATTTCAGAAGTTCTTTCGATTTCTGATAAAGTGAATAGATTTTTTTTTCAAATATTACTGTTCCAATAACAATGTTTTATTTCAAAAACAGTGTTTCTAAAAGGCTCAACTCTGCTTTCACAGCAGGAATGAACAGAACTGACCTTTAGAAGTTGAAAGTTGAAGGGAATGTGTCAAGTTTCAGTCTGAGGATTTAACCACTCTCATTTCTCCTCTCTCCCCACTGAGAGGAAGTCCCACCTCACAAAGCATGGTGAAGTGTGTTCAACCTGGCAAATGGAGGATGCAGAAGGGTAAAACGCCAGTGGGGGCGGATTTATGGCTTTTAGAGTTCATGTCAGGATAATCACAGCCTGTGATTGATTTCTGGGGTCCTTTTACCACAGGGGACAGCAACTGTAACTCACACCATACCTGTGCTCATGACAACAACTGGCAACAAATAGTGTTTATTTTACATACCCTAACGCTGCTAGATAATGGATGGCTATTCAACTGCACAGCCCCACATTACACAAATGCTTTGCACGAAGTATACCAAAAAATCACCCACAGGAAATAGTACAAAATAAAATGAACCTGCTAAATTCATAACCTGAAGCTGTTTGAAAGCTGACATGGTTGAAATAGCACATTTTTTTTTTACTAGAAGGTTGAATCTACTTTCAGTTTGGGAAAAGGGGTATTTTGTGGGGGTTTTCCCCAAAAAATTCTCTCAACAGTAGGAAGTCAGAAAATGACCAGCTAAGTTGTCAAGCCCTGTTGCAGCACATTTATTGATCACCCTGCTGCACACACATTTTGTTTTGATTCTGCCCATGCTGGGTTTACAGTGTTATTCACTTCTGTACAAGTTTCTGAAATGGCTGTGGGGCTTTATGGGCTGAATCGACGCAGCCTTTGCATGCGTGTTCCTGCTGATTCCAGTGGCACCAGCCCAGCTTCTCCAGGGTCTCCACACCCAGTGGAGTTCACAGCTTACCTTGAACTCCACTGGTGAAACTCCCAGTGCATTTCCCATCCCCATCCACCTCATCTCCACGGCACTAACATCGCAGCAGGAGTTGTCTCTGTTGCACAGCTTTTTGAGTTTTAGCAACAAATCCTAAGCTGCTGTAGGTATGAGCGTTAGTGCATGAACAGAATGGAAACATTTGATTTTGTCATTAATCGCCCTGTTTATATGTTGATGTAGGGGAACAAAACCACATACTTATTGCTCAGTAATAAGCATCACTGAATCATAATGCTACTGATACCTGATGTTTAATTCGGTCTTTCAAAGGCTGTTTGTTTCAAGTCTTTGTACATTGATGACTGTTTATGCTTAAGGATATGAGAGTGACAAATTATGGCAGAACGAGTGCTAGAAATCCACTGGGATAATAATGAATGATCAATTACTATGTGGTTGTGAGGAATTTGTTGAACTCTTCAACTACTCTGAGGCATGCACCATGATGCAGACCTCAATTTACATTCACCTAAGTACAATGACTATTAAATTTTCCCGTACAGAGAATCTTCCTCTCCTTCCTTCTCAAGATATAAATGAATGTGCACACGTCTCTGAATAGAAGTTCTTACCTAAAATAGCTTTCACGGTAGTGACCAAGCTGAGCTACAAGTTAATGTACAACCTATTATTCTTGAACAATCCAGATTTTTCTCTGAATTTAAAACCAATTTTGCTTCATAAATTACATGAAAGGTAACGGTTTTACAGTGTATCATGAAAGTAGATTTAATGTACTGCTCATGGAGTTACAGCAGTGGCTATAAGGGTCTGAACACTGGGTAGCACAGGAGTTTCATGAGGCAGAGAATGCTCAGCTCTGACAAGGTCTGCCCGGCTGCGGTTTTTGCAGATTCCAAGAGCCACAAAAAGAATCATAGAATCATAGAATAAGTTACACTGGAAAAGGCCTTTAAAGCTCAGCAGCTGCTGATAGAATATAGGTCAGGATCTGCTGCATCAGGATTTCAGAGGGTGCTGTGTCCTAACAGCAGGGAAATCCTTGAGACCGTCAAGGACGCATAATCAGAAGACATGAAATATCCATATTGTGCTAAATAAATTAATTGTGATGGGATTTATTACAGTGAATAGCAAATTAATTAATAATAGAGATGCCTGAAATGCAGCAAAGTGTTACTGAGCTGGGGAGCCTTTCACTGGAGGGAGCAGCTAATGGAAAAGTCATGTAACGGTAGAAAGAACTTCGTTACAGGCTACAGTCATGGCTGGTCTCTGATGATAATAATAAGATTAAGTGTCAGAATCCTACAACTACGATTGATTTTTTTCTTCCCCCCAACAGAAAGAAGGCGGAAAAATGCAGTTTCTCACTGCTTTTCCAGGTTGGTCCATTACACCAAGAGGAAACCAAGCTTGCGTGTCAAGGGGAAGGGTCAGCTCTTTTTCTCTGCTTGAGCCAGCAAGCAGGAGCAGCAGCAAGCAGCAGTGGCAGCGCTCTCACCATGCCTGACTCACGCAGTAATGAATGTGGTGTGTCACTTTTGGGGACTGCACAGTTGGCAGGCCTGCCTGCAGCTCTGGCTGCTCCTCAAAGCACAGCGAAGGTCACAGTCAGCGACTTCCCGATTCCAGGTCACTGTTGCGCAGAAAGCTCCCCTCCAGCAGTATATGCATTTCACACCTAGCTGCTCCTTTTGTCAAGCTGTCATATTTAATTAAAATGCTGACAGCCTTTAAGGATCTCTACAATGTGCAAAAAATACATAAGATCCACACTTCACACTTCTACCAGCAACTATTTTTTTCCAACAGTAATTTAACTTGCTACCTCTAGTTCTTGAGGTTTTTAAATCATTTTTTTCCTTTTGCTGTTCTTCATGAAAGGCAGAAGAAGAGCCTTCTAATCGGTGCCCTGGACTGCTTTGTGCTGGTCTGCTCTCAGCCAGGACGTTCTCCACCCAGAGAAACTCTCCTGCTGTGCTCACCATTAGATTTCTGCAGAGCTTGGGGTGCTGAGAGAAAAGTTATCACTGTGCACTCTCTCTCCAGCTCCCCAATCAGAGAAGGATTCTTTTTTAAACCCACAAGTTCTTTACTTGGCGTTAAACCCATAGGTGGTTAAGGCATCTGACTCTTTGAGGTCTCCAAAAGCCTTAATCCCCTTCTGTGGTAGTAATTCAAGTGCTTGGTTTCCTGACGTTGTTCTTTGGGCTGAGCCATGAGGCGACAACCTCACCACTATGTGTAATCACAGACAAACCCTTTCACATCTCTTTCCTCCAGGCACCATACACCCTCAAGCTCATCATCTATTATATATGACATTATATTTCAACTAATTATCATCTCTCTTTTTGTTTTTTTAAATACAGCAATAAGGTGCTGTTGTAATTACAAATAATTTATGAGAGCTAGAATTTCTCTCTGCTTTCAAGGAGGTCTATGAGATATTAATCTTTACCAGCACAGGGCTATCAGCACCATCATTTTAAGCGTGTCCCTGTCCCTGCATTAACTCGTGCTTTTTTTTGGCCATTCACGCACAGCTGTGGGGACTAATGACACCTTGTGATGTTGGGTCCCAGTTGCACCAGATGCTCCACCTCAATAATTTCTATTAAAGCCACCTCTGACCATACAGACAGACAGACAGACATACCAGGCACGCTGAGAGGAGGAAAGCTCTAATCCTCAGCACAAGCCTGCTGTAACACAAGAAACCAGAGACAGCATCTGAAACAGGCCTGATCCTCATGAGCTCCAGTCCAAGCCTGTCTACCCCTCCAATTCCTGCATCCTCTCATCCATGTGCAACCTTGTCCAAGCTTAGCTTGCTCAGGCCATCAGCTTGGCTGCTCACCAGGGTAAACTTACCCCCAAAAATATGACAGAGGGCCTCTAAACTGAAGACAATTCAGGGAGAAAGCACTGAGGAAATTGGAATATTCAGTCCCAGCATCCCCCCCTCCATGAGGAAGCCAGTAGGAAATCTCTCCCTAAACTGTGTCTCTGCTGGCAGAAGAGTAAGCATTGTTACAAAAACAGCCTTCCCCACGCACTTTGGGAGCCCCTCTGGAGCAGTCGGTGCCCCGGCCGTAGGAGGGGATGGGATGGGGCAGGTGGGCCCTCTCCTCCCCCTGATCACCTTCCATTCCATCAGCTCAGACGAGCAACACCTATTCCCAGCCCCAGCTCCTCTGCTCCATTGGAAATCAGGTGCAAACAATTTCTAAAGCTGTTCAAGGGAGACACCTAAAAATGGCCAATATACTCAAAAATAGTATCTTTCAGCAATTCATCTCTATAAAATATGCTCAAGGGAGCATTATGGTAGAAAATGGATTTTGCTTTGCAAATGTAATGATTCATATCATGATTATCTGTGCATTCATCCAGTCACAGAAGAAGAACAATGTCATATTACACGTCTGACCAAACACAACTAATCAGTATAGATTGACTAAAAATTGAGATACTCACAGAGGGGTTTTGTTGTTCTTTTCTCTTTTCTTTTCTTTTCTTTTCTTTTCTTTTCTTTCCTTTCCTTTCCTCTCAATCTGTATATTTACATAAAAGTAGTACAAGACACCAAATTGGTAAAGAAAATTATGATTTTCTAATGAAGTCTAAAGTAGGAAATCTGTATAAATTATGCATTTGGATTGAAATACTCCTCAGGTGTTAGAGCTACTTGTTCTACAAATACATCTAAAATATATATATNTATATATTTATATAGACTAAGACCGTAAAATAAAACTGGCTGAAGGGTCTAAAACTCAGGAGGATTTACTTCAAAATTTATTTATATCTGTTAATTTAGAATATGAAATATCATTCAAAAACTCAAATTGAACTGAAATTCTTTAACACACATGAGGATTGTTTAAAGCTCCAGACCCCATTTGCTGATTTTAAAGGCCTTGAGTTTGTGAAGATGCACGTGCAAAACTTGCTGCAAATACATTCACATTCATGAAAGAGAAGCTAACAGGAGGCCATTCAGAAGTGGGACCTGAATGAACATGCTTAAAAAGGGGAAAAAAGATAAAGGAGATGAAGGAAGGTGCTTCAGCCCAGTCTGCTTGGAAATACCTCCCTAGCTGAAATTTTTCAGAGGGCTTGTGCCTACACAGTTCTGACTCCTGAGTGGGCTCCTGAGAGCCCCCATATGCACTTAAGAGTCACGAGAATGTGGGGTACTTCACCCAGCAGCAGGTCTGCTTAAAGCTGGCTGAGGAGGCACACCCAGGGGCAGATTATTCCCTTGCAGCCTCCGTTCAGAAGCAGCAGAATATGCTGCGTTCCTAAAACACAAAATATAGGCCAGTCGGCTCTGCAAAGGCCTGGATCCAACTCTCACTAATGGCTTAAATTGATTGTGTGGTAGCTGAAGTTCTACATATGTTAGGAATTAGGAAACACAAAGCTGCCAAGCCCTTTGGTATCTTGTCAAGCTCCAGAATGCTCAGTGCACAGGTGCTGAAACAGGCAGGTTTTCCAGATGGCATCTGGGCACCCTCTTCATGGCTACTCCATGGAGGAAGTCCGTTCACAAAGGCTGCTCCCTGCTGAGGACCTGCAGACTCAGATCCCACCACTGAGAGGTTCAGCCAAGTGCCTTGCGTTTCCTAGGAAGGACATTATTTTCCACACCTCCTGGTTTAGACAGCTCCAGAGCTGGTGCCTGTTCTCTGCTGATTAGAGCTAGGAAGTTTGGCTGCACCTCCAGCCAGCTGCAGGGTGGAGGAGCCCAGTGTCCTCTGCTGTGCTTGTCACATCTGTTTCCTGATTCCTCCAGGAGCAGCCAGGTAATGAAGAGCAGGTTGTTCTCGGTCCTCACAGATTTCTGGCTGACATCACAGGACTCTGCTGCCTGGCAGAGGTCCTGGCATTGCTGTGAGAGTCAGCTGGTGGGTGGCACTGACCCACAATGTCCAGTCCCTGCACACTGCCCTCCCCACACCTGCCAGCTGGGCTGCGATGCCCCGAGGCAGAGATGTCCAACCTTTCCTGTTGCAAGCAGAAATCTTGGGCAGTGACAGCTCTGCTTGTAACATCACTTCCTCAGCTTGGACTGTTCACAGGGATACTGTTCCAGAAAATGTCTGAGAGCCTCCTGGGAATCTCTTTGGCCCGTACCACTGGATGGGGACTGCTGGCCAAGAAATAATTAAAACAAAGAATGTTGAAGATCTTGGAAAAGGGAGGAAAGGAGATCTCTAAGTAATTTTATACACTGTCAGAAACTGGATTTCTGGATCACTCCATTGTTTCCTCAGTTTTTTTTTCATTTGTTTGGGTCTTTTTAATCATTAAAGAGTGTCAAAATAGTCAAGGACTTCATAGCACACAGAACTATACTTCGGCGTGATCCAAGCAAGTGCTCTTATGATCACATAACAACACACATCAAAAAGAACAACTTTCATGAATCTGCTGTTTTTTTCTTCGTTTTCCTCTTCTCCCTTGAATAAACTGATTGTTCTCAGAATTATTCAAAGTCATTGAGAATCCCAGTGACATGACAGAAAGAATTGAAAGTGATTCTTACCTAGCACGTGCCAGCTCATTGTCAGCTACCTGCTCTTCAGCTGAGCACGTGTTACTCCCATTTCTCTGTCAAGCCCTGCTTTTTTATCTGCACATCTCAGCAAAAGCCTTTCTTTCCCCTTCTCTCCCACACTGTAGTTCCATCATAAATCTCAGAGTACAATGAAGTGTCACTGTGTTTATCCAGAACCAGTAAGGCAGGAATATATCACAGCATGCAGAACAGGCTCTTAACTCTTCACTTGTTTATTAAACTGCTTGAAATGCATAGGGAGAACACGTCGATGCTGCTAAGGTTAATGACATTGATTCATAGCAAGAGGGAACCAGCATTTACAGTCAAATGATCCTTAGTAATTGTTGTAATAAAGTCTGCAGATGAGCTCTCAAGGTACCTGGTTACATACAGTGTCTCTCTTCAGCTCAGCTCAGAGGAGGGACAACATGTGGGATCCTCCTAGAGGAGTGGCAGGTGCAGGAGGAGCAGGGAAAATGTCCAGCACACACCTAATTGTCACCAGCCTAAGCCATCATCCCTTCTGTGATACAGGGCAGGGAAAAGCCCACTACTCTCCCCAACAACCCTCTGATGAAGAGATTAGTTCTTGCACCTCCCACACTCCAAGAGATGAAGCTGAGGACCAGTGCATGCTCCATTTTCTGTGTGGTTTATAACAGAGATATACGGTGAGGCGAAGAAAAGTTGGCTCCACAGAAACACCCATTCTTTAGAACAGATTTGTGTCATCAAGCAGCATGTGGGAATTAACAGCACTCACTGTCACTGTTCGGATAATAATGCTGTCCCTTTCTGTAAATGAATATTCTAGCTATGTAGTTTGTGTCAAAAGGATGAGATTTGCTGGAGAAATTATTTTTAACCTGCAGCTTCAAATGCAATGCAGAGAAAATTATCACAGTTCCCACCAGTGCATAAATGACATCACAGGAGTTGCGTGAGGACAGGTCAGGCACAGGTGAAATAAGCAGAAGCAGCTTCTCATCTGATGGTTTAAAGTCAACAGGAGGCTACATTCAACAGGGGGACTGTTTTAAAATAACAACACCTAAAACTGGGGCTTTTGGTGTCCCTAGCTTTCCTCTGCAGAGATACTCACTGAATCACATGCTGCTTCTACCACAAACTAAGAAAACCACCTGAACTCCTCCTGTCTTGAAGATCACTGCCTTATTTTAGCTGAAATAAAAGCTCTGAGTCAGAGATGAGATTCAAATCTCCTTTGCAGATTCCTTTAAGCTCTGGACTATTAAGTGAAAGGAGAGCAGCCCAGGGCTTCTCTGTGTGAGGAGAGCACGCTGTGCTGGCCTGCCCTGGAAAATGCCTCGTTCACTGCTGAGAGGGCTCTGCCATCACGTACAGCTGTGTAGCTCAGTACTCAGGCAGTTGAGTGTGCGGTGAAACACAGAAGTTGAGGCACTTGCTTTTCTGCCAGAAAACTTCCCACATGCCTTTAGAGCTGATGTGTTTCCAGGTGAGACATGGGAGAGCATCACCCTGCCAGCATGCGTGTGCCAGCCTGAATGAAGGGGTTCACTACAACACCAAGTAGCAGCAACTTTGTGACAGGGTGGGGAAAAATCCCTCATACTCTGACTGCTCTTTGTCCCCTGAAAATTCTGTGGTTTGCTGGGGGTTGTTTTTTACTTCCCTATCTGTTGGGGTGCACTATGTGCTGGAAGAGAGCCACGACCTGAGGATCAGAGAGAGGGCCTCTGTCCTGGGCCCGGAGGTGACCCTGGGAGTGCATCCAGGTCACCAGAGATGGACTGAGAGAGGATTGTGTGTTTATGGACAGACTGGGCCTAGGAGAAGTGTTAATTGTAGTTTGTGGCCTTCTAGGGCATTGTTTGCCTATTACCATACTAGGTAAAATCTGTGCAATACCCCAGGTGATTGGGGGACACTGTGGTGAACATCTTTGCTGTTTATATGATGTGATATCCTGCTGGGTGCTGGTATTTAAGGGATTCTGACTGCGCAATAGACGGCTTTGCATTTTTCCACCTGATAAGCAAGTGCCCGTGTGTCATTACTGCACCTATCCACCTCCAGATGAGAGAGGCGGTGGCAAGACGTGGCTGCAATGCACCCTCTGTGGTGGTGAAAGCCACGTGTCCATTTAGGTAAGGTAACCACGGACTGGTCGACATTTCATTTAATTGGCCTTACTACTTCAACACCAGTTATCCTGGAGTCACCCTACATAAATAATTTCCATCTTTTAAATTTTGAAAGTTATATTTTTCAACTGTTTCCACGCAGAGTGCATAGAAAAAAATCATCATTTTGCATAGGACACATTAGTGCGACCTACACTGACATGAAGTCAGATGCACTGTTCTCCTCAGAAATAGAATCTCCCTCAGTATGTGTATTTGGAAGAGGTATCAGTGTCACCCTGTTCTGCTCAAAGCCCTAGAAGAAAGAGTGAACCTGCGATAAAAGAAAGGCCTTAGTCCCATTTTAGGCTTTAAAATGGGATTTTTTTTTACAGACATCCTCTCTGCCTCTGAAAACATGAGGAACATCCTTCCTGTGCATTCCTGCATGAGCCAGTCTGGATGTGAAGAACAAGCAGGAATTGCTGCTTAATTTCAAGGACAGAAAAGGGAATGGGATTTGGACTTCATTTAACCTGCATCCACACACTGTGCTAAAAGATGTTTTGAGCTCTGGCTGAAAGGGAATAATTAGCAATAATTAATTTCTGCTGCAGATCATTAGCAATTCACAACTCCTACGAGCAAATGAAAGGAAAACCATGGTTCATCAAACTCCTAAAATTAGCCCTAACCAAGTCTCTAGCACCAAGGATGGCAGCTCTTCCTAAAGGGCTGGAAGGTACAAGAGCCCTCCTGTCCAGCAGCTGCTGGCTGGCTGCAGTCCAGCACACGGAGAGGGCTGTGCTTGAATTCCAGCACATTCATGACACTGATTCCCTGGCACTGCCAGGTCGGAGTCAGGGAGGCTCTGAGGCCTTCAGATACTCAGTTTTTCAATACCTGTAACTTCAAACACCATCAGTTGCATTCCTGGTGGTTCCCCTTTTTCTCATTAACAATTTTTCAAAGTTAGAAAATGACTCACTACTCTGATGGATTATGTTAAAGCCCTCCAGATTTAGAGATTTATTTGGGAAAATTAGCTGAAACAAGAGTTTCTGTTCAGCAGGTCTGTAGATATATGACCTCAGTTATTTTCTATCTGGTATTAGGGACTTGAGAGTTTTCTTTCAGGCCACAGGAATGTGATGATTGATATAGTTTATTTCTCTGCATATTCTAACTTCTCTTGACAGATACCTCAATTATAATAATAATAATTTCCTTCATATGTTACTTGGGGAAAACCCCAAGGTAAAAAGATAACTACTGCATAAGCATGAAATAGGTTGTATTATTTGAAATTAAGTACTGCCAGGATGCTAGAAACTTCAGCAGAGGGCTTTACTGCAACTCTCATTTTGCATCATGCCAAGATTCTCTTCAATTAGGAATTCATTAAGTGCAACCTGGAGCAGGTCCTTAATAGCCTTGCCCTGCCAACAAAATAAACAGTCCACATTTGAAATCCCTTGAAGAAAAATTGTAAGCCAGAAGTTTGCTGGCTTACAGAAACACGCACATCGCCACCTGAGTCATACCTGGAATCTATTACTCATACAGATTTCACTGAAACTCTTGCTGAGGATCAGTTAAAATGGATGGGTGCTGTTTAATCAGCTCAGCTATGAGCAAGGCACTAACTTGTGGTGTAGAAAACAAAGATCCAAGTTTTCTACAGCACAGGCTGTCCCCATTCTTCATTACAGTTGTGACTAGGCTGAAACCCAGGGCTTTAGGCTTTCCTGTGGCTACTGGAAGTAGGTAGGAAAGGTATTATTTATCTTTAACTGAAATCCTCAGATAAGCAGAGCTTCCCATCCCCATCTTGTGCAGCTTTCTAGACCAGCCACAACCCAAGATGTGCAGGGATGCCACAGCCCAAAGCCTGCTGGAAGCAGAGAACAGCCCCCTGGGACCCCGTTCACTGCTGAACGGGGTGAAATGCTCAGGACAGGGGCTCCCCTGCTTCCCTGCAGCAGGACTGCAGTCCCTCAGCAAAGCAGGGTGTTACCCTGAAGCCAGGATCTCCAGGGCATTTAATGGTAATTAGTAAAAACCACAGCAGTATCTCAAAACAAAATTTGCCACATCACCAGCTGTTACCTTTTCAAATGCATTCAGGATAGTTCATGTACTGTGCATATATATCAAGAGTTTGAAAGACTGCTAAATTAAGAAATGTAATCTATTTCTGCAGGGCTCAGGTTTTAGCTTCAGGTAGAATGTATTCATGAGTACAGATCCCAACCCAGGAAAGATAACTTGAACTTTTAGCTTGAACTTTAATAATAGTGAAATGCCAGAAAGCACATTTTAGATTCTAGATTTGCAGATTAAAACACTGTAATCTCTTAACTCCAGCTACTGCACCATTTTATTGCTACTTATGCATATATTTACAGATACTCAGTATCCATACCTATGTGGACTGTTAAAATAAGTGATTGTTTACGGATATGGTCTGCAATCTGAAGTATTTTTGGCTGAATTCCCAGCCTCCTGTATGAAATTCTTTGAGACCCGTGGAAAAAAAAAAAATTATTCTATTTCAAGTTTCCCATCTGAAACAAAAGTGAGAAAATAATGGAGATAACGCCTCTTTAGACATTCTTTGTCTTACAGAATTACATATAATAAGACTAACCTCTTTGACAATGAAGCACTTTTTACAGTATAAATTTGTGCAGAACTAGCAGCCTTGGGGGATCAAGGGTAATATTGCAATATAAATGATAATTAATTTATATTTTACTGGGGAATTTTTACTATAAATATATCCAGAACAGCAGTCAATGGGAGATCATGCTATGCATCCCCAAACCAGATGCAGATTAGGCAATGTAGGTAGAAATACATGCATTTCTGAATACAAGAAAGCAGCAAATCTGTGTTGCCTATAGTTTTGATCAGCCAACACACATACCTGCATCTCCAGAACATCGAACTCTCTGTGCAGAGCTCCCTGCCGAGGCAATGGGAGTGGGGCTTGTGCAGGACAGGGCTCCCCAGCTCTCAGGGGTCCCGCACCAACTCCCCAGCACCAGCAGCCCTGCTCCCAGCTCTGCTGAACACAGCCTGAAATTACACGTGCCACTTGCATCTGCACAGGGCACAGGTCCCTTAAAGATGTTTGAGAATCACAGAATCAACTGAGTTGGAAGGAACCCACAAGGATCATTGAGTCCAACTCCTGGCCCTGCATAGGACCAGTGTCAAAGATCACACTCTGTGCCCGAGAGCATTGTCCAAACGCTTCTTGAACTCAGCCAGACTTGGAGCTGTGACCGCTGCCCTGGGGAGCCTGTTCCGGTGCCTGACCACCCTCTGGGTGAAGAACCTTTTCCTGATATCCAGCCTCAACCTCCCCTGGCACAGCTTCAGGCCATTCCCTCGGCTCCTGTCACTGTCACCACAGAGCAGAGATCAGTGCCTGCCCCTCCTCTTCCCCTCACAAGAAGTTGTAACTGCAGTGAGGTCTCCCCTCAGTCTCCTCCTCTCCAGGCTGAACAGACCATGGGACCTCAGCTGCTCCTCATAGGGCTTCCCCTCAAGGCCCTTCACCATCCTCATAGCCTCCTCTGGACACTCTTTAATAGCTTTATATCCTTCTTAATTGCGGTGCCCCAAAATTGCCCCCAGCACTCGATGTGGGGCTGCCGCAGTGCAGAGCAGAGCAGGACAATCCCCTCCCTTGCCTGGCTGGAGATGCTGTGCCTGATGCCCCCCAGGACATGTTGCACTAAACTTCTGCTTTGAAGTCCAGTCCTTTGGCCAGAGCAGTTCTGACCTGCCCATCGTGTCAGCTCTACCTGGCGTAGCATTCTCTCATTTGGGGAGCTTTTTTTCCCTTCTCCTTTATCCCAGCTTTCCAGCTGGTGTCCTCCCCACACCCTCCCTTAGAGCTGGTGAAAGCAGCCTCAGCCCACAGCAGTGTCCGAGGATCTTCCATTGCTGTGTTGTCACCATGCCCAAACAGCCTTTGGAGCACGCTCTGTGCTTTCAGTGGCAGATCTGCTTTATCGCTTTTTCTTTTTTTTCCTCTCCAGGGGAAATAAAGGAATGAAGAATCTTTAGAAGGACGGCGGCTCCTGGGTACCCCCAACCAGCTGCAAGCACAGACTTAGTGACACCATGCAAAATGCTTAGAAAACCAACACTAATGTGATTGCTGTGGGCAAAGTCAGCAGCCCGAACACCTCCTAACTGCTCCTGGCACCCCGTGCCATCCCCGCTCCTCTGCTGAGCCCAGAACCAGCCGTGGCACCTGCAGCACTTAAGGACCACGGTTAGGACACGCACCTGCCTACCAACACCTTTTACACTTGGTGAGGTTTTTGTGATGTGGTATCTACATGCACTGCACAGCCACAGGCATGGTAGTGCTCTCCTTGCAGCATTTTCCATTTATTTTTCCACTTTCATGATTACTTATTGCTATTATATTGGCTCCTAGAGCAACAAATATAATTTGGCGGAGTCTGTAGGCACCTACAAAACCTGAAACCAACTACACCACAGTGAAAGAAAATGGTCTTTGTATCCATGCCAAATTTATCATTGCGAAAAATAAAGCATTGTATCACACTAAGTTTTTTCTACTGTATTATTTCTTTTACTTCAACAAATCTTAAAATATTACTAAAAACATTTTCTAATTTAAAGTCATATAAACCCCGTAAGTCAATATATTCTTTTAAATGCTAAGACTAGCTTTTTGAATCTTTCAGAAATAGAAAAACAAAATTACTGCTATCAGAAAGTATTAGCAAAACATTTTATTGTTGTCAAGTTTGCTTATTTTGTGGAAAAGTTTCATGTAAAAAGCTTCACTCAGCCCTCTGCCTCCATGAATTTTCCTTTTACAGCCTGTTTGAAGTATATCCTTCGTGTTACCCTCCCACAGAAAGTGTCTGTTAATGGGTCACTGCTATGGCTGAGAAAGACAAAATTAGATCTGTCTCAAAATTAAATATTTCATTCTTTTTGTTTACCTCCATCAGCCTTATGTAAGCATTTCTATTCAGCATCCACAAACTCTTCTGAATTCCTTTTCCTGATTTGTATCCATTTCACTCTCCTAAGGCAAGGATACTGTCTTTCCTCAAATATTATCTCTGCTAACGCATCCTAAAGAAACTATTTGAGCAGTGTCTAGGTCGTACAGAAATAAGAAATTATGAGCTAAGTCTCCAAGGAGGGCCTGGAGCTACAGAGCCCACGGCGGAGTCTGTTGGGCGAACTTCCTCTCGGAGTGGGAACAGAAGCAGTGAAGCTCACTTTCATTGCCACCCTCTATTTGCCACACCCCTTCTTTAGCCTCATCAGTAGCTAAAACATCACCTCTCTTGTGCTACCTCACCTCAGGTAGCACAAGGCCTGAGCTCAGGCCAACAGGGGCTTGTTGGTGTTTTTAAGTCTGGTGGTGCAGCAGCTCATGTGACAGCAGACATTTGTAGTCACATCGTTTGTATTAATTGCCTTAAGAAACAACATGAGCCAGAATTGATTTTATAGTTTTGAAATCAGATTCTTTATAATAATTATTTGATGAACAACATGAAGCAAAATTGATTTTACAGTGTCAGAGACTGATTTATTCAGCAGTGCATAAGTCATCACCCAGTGCCTGTAGCCTGCAGTTAACTGGCACTTTTGAATGTCCTTTCCAAGCCCTTCTTGCATCCTCTTGAATATGATTACAAGTGCTATGTATAGATCAATTTGCTTAATTATGATTAAAAGTTTCAAAAGAAACCCTCCTGAAGCATCTAAGTGAGAGGAGAAAGTGCAGAAGAAGAAAGAGTTAAAGTAGCAGCAAAAAAGTTCACATCGGTGCAGCTACTGCTCTGTAATAAATAGGGACAATCAAGGATTTCCTGTTGGAGTCTGACAAAGCAGATGTTTTCTACAGTCATATCCATTTTTGCAACTTGCTTGTCAGAGCAGGACTCAGCCTGGAGACTCAGGGCACATTTTGGATCCCCATCTAAGCCCCATGGCACTCAAAGGTTTTCTTGCCATTAATTACAAAGGTTGCCAGCATGGAATGGCTTCTTCTGTCCAACACGTTAGAACCAGATACAGACTGACACTGGATCAAACATCTTTTGTTCAGCCTACTGTGACAGCATTTCTGTCCAAGCCAGTGCAACTTAAGAGACAATCTCTTCTTTACACCAAAAGTGTTAAAAAAAATTATTTAAATGTCTGTTACTCCACTTTTTCATACTGGTTTAATTTAAGTGACTTTTATCAAGTCGTATCAGATTTGCAGCACGTTAATTATTAGTAATAAGAGTATTATCATAACGTTTTGGTAAGTCCTAAATAGCCCCTTTGTTTTCCGCACATACTAATTTTAAAATTCTAATTTAAATATATAAATAACACCAGAAAGCAATCAAAATTTCTTCACTGTATGCCTCTCACAGGATAATGTTCTCATGCATATGCATTAAGACCAAAAGATGCGTTCTGCATACTGACAGTAGTTACACAGCTTGGTGTTCTTGGGTGCTGTGATAGGTCAACACTTTTTCATGTTGAGTTTTTAACTAAGCACTTTATTTATATATATATAATGATAAAATATTACTTGCTTTGGTAAGTTCACTTTCTTATCAAAATTACAAACGGCAAAATATCTCCATGTGAAAAAAACCACCAATACTTCACAGAAAATGAATGTGTCTTTCCCTCCTTTCTCTTCTTTATCTGCCATTAAATTACATTCACACTTCCAGCACCACACTCCACTAAGTCCCATCACAAGAGAAAAATCATGATGCATTATTGAATATAGAATCTGAGGATGGCACAGACAAACACAAGGCACTTAAATCATCTCCCCAGAGGAAACATAGTGGTAATTCAGAATTAAAATATTTTTTTCATTTGCTACTAGAATATATCAGGTTTTGATTTGCAGCTGAAAACAAAAAATATTTTCAGCTGAAGTTTTTACAGAAGGTTCCCCATTTTCCAGCAGTCACTTCTATCGATGATATAAACACCAGCTGAGAAGCATTTGTAACAGCTGAAGGATATGCACAAACTTGCAGTATTTCTGGAAGAGAAACTTCAGTTGTGTAAGAAGTTGTTAATAACAAACTTTATTATTACCCCATCCATGATTCATGGTATGCAGACTGCAGCCAAACAGAGCCATGGGGGTGAGGGGAGAGGACAGTTCTCTTCACAGATGTGATTGCTAATAAATAAACATGGTTTATATCAAACTCTGAAAGAACTGGTCTCCTTGCACCACTGAAGTATCCTTAATAACTTGCTGAGAGTGACAATGAAAATGATCTTGTTATTTTTCCCAGTATCTTAATGCTCACCTCAGGGCATTTTTTCCATGAAGGTGTGTTAAAGAAGCAAGTATTCCTTTTCAGCAACGACTTAGTGAGCTAGGCCTGATTTTCAGAAAGGAGCAGGCATTCTTTAGTGAACTGAGCTATTTTTTTGAAAAATAATTTAATAATGCCACATTTCACTGAGCATTACTGTTTGTGGAAATGTCCTACCCGGTATATCCCGCCAGCAGATGAACTACTCATTGTTTGCACTCTCAAATGTCCACACTGCTGTGCACCCAACACACGATATACCCTGGTCCTGTAAACATGGCTTGTGGTTTCTCAGAGCAGGAGCTGAAAGAGAAGTAAGGATTTTTGTGGGGTTTGTAGGTCCTGATCATCCTTAGGCTCCAGCTGCCTGGCCCATAGGGTTTTTCTACAGTTTGAAGAAGAGCTGTATATAACAAGGGAGTTTTGCTAAGAGAACCACGAGCAGTAACACAATTTAAAGTAGTCCACGGTTCCTTCCTGTCACATAGGAAGCCATTAGACACAAGACATTTTCTCCCTGTGGATTTAATCTTTGCACTATTTAGAGAAGAGTTTTGTTGCCAATAAGGAGGAAAAAGCGGTGGGAAATAAAGGATGAGGTTTGCTTGGAGGTAAACCTGTGTGTGATCCCTGCCCAGGACACCAGCAGAAGATTCCAGGAAAACTCACCTTCCCCATCCTTTATTCCCAGAGAGCCACAAGTCACAAAGCTATCATTCAAATGATATTTCCCTCAACCATTTATAAAAAATTTAAATATTCAGAAGAGCAAAGAAAAAAACCTCACATATGCAACAAAATTAACAGGACATCCACTTTGCTGCTAAAAGCAGTATCCTCATTCCTGACCTTCAGAAGAGGTGGGGAGGAAAGGCAAGGAGGTGAAAATTAATAACCTTTCTTGCAGACAGCAGAGAGCTGCCACGAGTTACGCAACCTAGGAATTTTTATCCACTCCCCCCATCTTCCAGAAAGACATAATTAATTTACAGCCATTTTAACCTGCAAATGACACTTGTACAGTTGGAGGACTGACAATCAGCTTCCCGTGCTGGCAGCGGGGTGCGGGAGTCTGAGTGTTGCAGCATTCATGTGGATGCATTGAAAAATATAATTGATGGGACCTCCTACCTTGTTAAGTGCAGTAGCTATAACTGCACACAAGGCTTGAGGGATGCACACATTTCCTCGGCAGGGAGAATCAAAAGAGAATAAATTAAACGTCCTTTAAAATACTGCCTTAAGGAAGAGTTCCCATAATACTTGCATCTCGGTGTTTTAACTCATAGGATGTGGTGGTGTGTATACATACACAAACTGTCTGGTGCACAATTTTATCTGCTTCAGATTGCAGTAAAATTGGGACATGATGTACACAGTTTCTGCTAGAGCCACTGTAAATTGCAAAGGTTAATGATAGTTCTGTGAGGAAAAAAAAAAGACTAGGAACAGTAGATGTGTGTGTATTTGTATAATAATTCAAGGAACCACAGGTGACAAGGTCTCCTTTGCTGAAAAATTGTTCTAATAAAATGAGCCCACTTTAACAAGATTGTAAATACCAGACACCATTTTCAGCACCTAGAATACCCAGAAAACAGCCTTAAACTTACAAATCTCTCCAACTCTCATCACAAGTGCACTCAGGGTTCTATGGACAACGCTGTAAGTATTTGGAACTGCCAGTCTGAAGAGTGGGAGAGCCTTACAAAGGCTTAGACTCCTGCTTTATTGAGCCAGACACTTTTGGTGACCCTCCTGGGTTACTGAAGTAGGATTAAAGCATTTTAGTTGGCAAATATTCTTAGTGCTTTTGTTAATCGAAGGCATATTCACCGCAAGGTTTGTCTTCAGTCAGAATCTGCAGTCTTGTCAGGTGACCCAACATAATCACAGAATCCTATTCACAGAATTTCTGGTAAATTCCTTACAGCTGCACATTTCCATACCCTCACCCCCACTCCTTTTTGTCTCCTCTACAGCCTGGCCTTGCATCCAGCATGGTGAATACCAGGCACTCCAAGAGAACAGCTTTAGGTCAGGTTCTGCTCAACAGCAATAAAAAAAGAGGCAGTGCCATTGAACCCCTTAAGCAAAAATCCTCCTCCATTTACCCAGGCTGAGAAGTTCCCTTTACTTGCTGGGGAAGGAAGGTCTTTTGTACTCTGGAAAAGCACATGTGCAACCAGCTTTCCTTTCTGCCGGTTCTGCCAAAGGGTCCCTTCCTCTTCGCACCCTTTCCCAGTTTTATCTATGGAGCCAGCAGTACCACGCTCCTCTGAGTTGTGCTGCTTTGCCAAGGGCCTGAAGGCATTATATTCTCTTTACAAATGCACCTGGTGCATGATTTTCCTCTCCATGTCAAAGGAAGAGCCTCTGCCCAAGAAATGTCTGGGAGGAGCAGGCAGGGGAGACACCCACCCTGCTCTGGGTTGGAGAATATGCACACAAGATGCTTTTTCAAAACAAGTTAGAGAAACGAGCTCAAGCATGATAAATATCTGGTTTAAACTGGTAGAGAAATGAAATAAGTGGTAAATCAATTCACTACTTCCAATCTCAGGTACTTAAAAAGTTTTCTTGGTTATAAAATGTGGGGTTAGTCAGGAGTTCATTGTATTTCTTGAGCAGCATGGCAAATACGAGCCTGCCTTCCAGGGGTGGGAGCCCTCCTCTTCTGAGGGAGCAGCGGATGCCCTTGGGGCACTTTGTCATGTGATACTGTTCCACACGGCTAAAAATAGGGAATTGTGTCAAACTAGATTTATAAGAGATCACTTTCTCTATGTGCAGACAGCTGGATTTTGGATTTATTTAGCTGCTTCAACTGCATAAAAGCGTTCCCTCCTAAACACCTTAAGAGGCCATAAAAAAGCCCTCTGTAATACAACTGTATGGATAGAACTGTCCCACTGCCACCCACTAGGATTAAAAAAAAGAAAAAAAAAAAACAAACAAAACCCCAAAACAACATTCTAAACACAAAACCCAAAGGGAGAATGAGGGTAGATCGGCAAGAATATGCAGCAAATGTCACAAGCACCACTTTCTGATCCAAAACTACACATAACCCCAGACATTTTAAAAGGTGGTATCGATTTTATCAGGTCAAAACCAGAACACACTTGCTTTGGTTTTGGTGTTTTTTATCAGCCCCTCTTCAGCTAATCACTTTTAATCACAGTTGAATATAGTTTCTATTTTAATTTTTCCCTTAGAGGATCTACAAAGTGTTTCTGCTATGCCCCTGTTTATCTCCCCACCCCAAGAGCAGAAGGCATGACAGTATCGTATAAAAGTTTTATTGGCCTGTATTTTGGCTGACCAAATTACTCATGAGCAGCGAACTCATGAATAAGTTATGAAAGTCATTACTACAAGTGCCAATAAAACCTTTTTTATATGGGATTGCCGTATATTCTACATATGCAACTTATTTTACAGGACAGGCAAAACTCTGTATAAGACACTTTTTAGAGAGTCTTAAAAAATTTTATGGGGACCATTTCTTCTATCCTTGCAACTGCAAACCAGGCTTTAATTAAAATAAGCCATGCTGTATTGTGCTCAGAGGTACAGAAAATTTAAAACATCTCTCAAACTTACTGCTGTCAGCTTTTACTTTCTCAGAACTCACAACCCACCAGAATCTGAAGGAAGTGCTGTCATGCTGGAAAATCATAGTTCTCCTTTTCCCATAAGCGAAAAACTTCTAGATACAATTCTGGATGGTCAGGTAGTTAGAAACCTTACATTTATCAAAAATCCAGTATCAAATATGGTGTATTCTGAACATTAATCATTACAGTTTTCGAATGGAGGGAAACTTCCGAAAGGAAGAGAGGGATGCATTAGGTTAAACTAGTTTTATCAGAAAAATACCAACTTTCTGGTGACACTTAAAAAGAAAATAATCAAATCCTAGGAAGATGAGTCAGGAGAGTGTTAATGAGGATATCTATCCTGCTCCATTTTCATTTACCCCACAACTATGGGACAACAAGAGGGGAAGAAGAGCAAGAAGGATGAGTGTGTACAGGCACTTTTTTTTTCTCCCCCAAGATTTACAAACCAGTCTACTTTTAGTCAGCAAAGTTGTGATAGAAAAGATGCTTCTTGATGCATGGCCCTGTTCAGCATTCTTCACAGAGTTAAATGCTTGCAGGTATTTTTTTCCTCTCTGAAATGTCAGACAAAGGCTCAAATCCCCAGGAGCTGGTAATTGGCATTGTTTTCAGGGAAGCTGCGGGCACACAGGGTGCAATTAAATATAAATATAGATAAATATAGGTTTTTCCAGCTGAATGGGTTATCTACATTTTTTTTTTTTCTTCAGTAAGGAATAAAAGTAAGAACTTTATCAGCACCCAAGATAGACCAGTCTGAAGTAAACAATTTGAACTCTGAAAGTTCTTTCTTTCTTTCTTTCCCTCAGCAGCAGAGGCTCTCTCCACAGCTCTCCACCACCTTTCAGGCATTTGCATGCCAAGCAGAGGTGAATCCAGCCCACAGAGCCTAATCCTGGCTGCCAACTTCTCCACCATTTTGCTCCACACACCACCGTTTCCACACGTGTAAAATTAGGCATCAAAGACCTTATAAACTCAGTAACATCATTAATTCACATCCTACCAGGTCTGCGACTGCAGAGTGCACATCAGCTGTTATTTGTCTGTGATTTTCTTTCTAGCAAGAGTAACAGTCAATGACAGGGCTTCTGCTGATGCTGGATCTGCAGCGTGGAGCACATTTTGACATGTTTGTGAGAATACGTAAAGATATCTCCTGGTGACTTTTTTCAGTTATCAGTTGCAGTACTGTAATACCCTTTGCTTGCCTATGTTGATTCCTGAAGTGATTTGCCACTGCTATCAAAATACCAACATATCAAAGGGCAAGAGTGCAGACGTCAGCAGTCCTTGATGATGGCTATTTCTGTGTCCCCAGTGTAATTCTTTCCCAAGAAGTTTACAGGCACAATTTACTTAAGCTATTAGTACTCATGTTTTGTCTTACTACCTTTCAAACTCTGAGAAGTCAGCTGGACTCTTGTGCTCTTGCCCAGGGATTTCCAAGACATATTATACACAGCCAGTGGGGGAAAGGAAAGAAATGCCAGACATGTGCCATGCTCCTGCTGTTCTCCTGACTGCTGCATGGAGCAAAACCTCCATCTTCCTGCCAGAGATCCCAGGGTCCTGCTGCGGAAGGGGGCTCCTCAAAACAAGACGGGGGAGGTGTGACAGGTAATGCAGGAATGGCACAACGTGTCCAACAGCTGAATGAATAAAAGCCTTGGTAATGCACTCCCGGTGCCCAGGCAGCCAAGGCATTTCAGCCCTGGAAAAGCTGGGCTGCTGCCTAAAGAGCCAGCAGTGACATCCTCCCTCAAACCCATGGGAAACGCTCAGTTCACAGCACAGGACAGCAGGGACACAGGAGGAGGGGACATTTTACAGGATTTAGTCTGCTGTGAAGAGCTAACGTGGCAGTACTCTGTGTCTTACTGGCACGGATTGAAACCTGCTGGACACTCATTCGTACACTTTGATGGCTCTTGACTGACCATCATTAAAATCCAATGTGTGTCCATTATGTTAGCAATAGAAGGCAGTTTGGGGTTCACAGGCCAGAGCCACGCAGCACCCAAGCTGTGGACACATGGAGCAATTTAGATTATTTTCATAATGGCTGTTCCCACCAGACTCTTCTGAAAATGTGGTCTCTAATCCTGATTTTTTTCCAGCCTGCCATCTTCTAGCCCGTGCTTTGCCTCTTGATCTCCATCACGTGTCAGTGGAGATGGCCTCACTTCACCTCACAAGCAAGCTGGTTGACTGCTTTAGGAATTTCCTTGTATTTCCAGTTAAAGTGAAATGACAGGGAGCTGCACAACAGGGGAACAGAGCAGAGCACCGATAGTGCTGAACTGCAGAAGCTGGAAGCACTTGGGAAGAGGGCTCCTTCAAGCATCTGTCACAGCAAGCTCTTATCATCTACGACTGAGGTACTTGCATCTAAACTTGGCAAAGGGGGGAAGGAAAGCAACATGAAACACCTGAGTTACAGAGCTTTAGCAGAAGTTAAAGGAGGAGGTACAAAAACTGTTAGTGGGAAGGGAAGAACAGTAGGGAATTGGAGAACTGTGGACAGGAACATTTACACTAGCTGGGAAACAAATCAAAAGAGCTTGCTTTTAAAATGCACACCACCACCAAAAGTAAAAAAAAAAAAAAACCCCAACAAACCAAAACCAGCAAAAACACCCAAAAAACCACAAAACAAAATACCCCCAAAAAGCAACAAAACAACAAGCTAAGCTTCAAAAAATAATGTTTAGAACTATATTACACCACTTGAGAATATCTGGACATCCAAAACATTAGGCATTGTCTCCAAAACCCGATATTTAGGATGGTGTTTTGCTCTCTAAGTCCTGAGCCCTCTCACCTCAGTAACACAGAAAAAAAGACATGCAAGACAGACAACTTTCTCCGTTTTCGTGCTTTGTTCTGCAGCCTCATCCAGGCCTGCTGTCTGTTTTGTTCTGTTCAGGTGGGGTCGTACCTGCAGCATAGTTTAGCAAAGCCCAGCCTGGCCCAGCAGATCCAGTGCAAAGCCAAGCAATAATCCAGACACCAAAGCAGGAAGCTCAGCACCAACTCATTCTGGGCTCGAAGTCCAAAGCCAAGCTACATTGTGGCCTGCACCCCAGGCATTCCCAGTGTTTCGCAGTCCTAAAATGCTGTTTCTCAGTTTTTCCCCTCCCAGTTTTACTTGCACTGATCTGACGTGCAGCCATAAAGATGGAAAATGAGTTGGAGGACACAGAAAAAATGTTAACATTTTACTTACACCTTTTTTATTTATACCATGGTGACCCAAAATAACTTCTTCATATACACATGGCTGTAAACACTGGCTGTATTTATGCCAATTATTCTGACTAGCTCATTGATTTTTAAGGTAATTCTTCATAGGTCTAACACTTCCCCGAACTTTTCTAAACTCCAAGTCCTGCCTGCCAGCAGGGGCAGCCGCTACTTTGCTTGAAAGGAAAAGATACTGAGGGACCAGGACTTAAGTAACAAAAGTAAAAGTTGTAACAGTAAAGGAGAATCAATATCAGGCAGCTTAACCTGATCCAGCTTATGATCACAGTCTGTGGTCAGTCTTAAGCAATGTGTTTCAGGAACAGTCCTTCAGAGATCTCAGCATTCCTTGCCAAAACATAAGCAACCCAGGAAAACACAAATCATTCTCCCAGGAGACAGTACTGAAAATACCCGTGATATGCTCCCTGTGTAGGGCAGCAGTTTCAGACTTCACAAAGGTTTTTCCAGCCCCGGTGGCTGAGACAGGCATGGTAGGCAGCGGCTCTGCCTGACGTTTCTTCAGACAAGCAACCAGCCTCTGCTTGCTTCTGCTCTGAATCTGGGGCACTTTATTCATTCCTCCCAATTGAATGCAAATCTCTCCCCAGAAAACCAGACTGAGCAACACTCAGCCATGGCCCCCAGGGCGGCTCCTTTGTGACAGAGCACATATATGTACATGCAGTAGAATCTAATCTCAGTTAAGGCAAGGGTTTGCCTAGCGTCTGGAAAGGCCAGTGAGTTATTCCAGATAAGGCACATTATCTCCGATAGCTTATGGAAAGCAGACGCAGGCCTGCCGCATCCAAAGCTGCATCCACTAATCCCTCACCCCCAGCTCTGAACCACCAGCTGGCCACGCTGAAGGCAGCACTCCCAAGCTCAGCACCAGGCTGGCACTCAAAGCCCTGAATCCCAACCACCATCTCTTAATCCGTATGTGCTCCAGCAGCATCCCAGACTGCGCAACAGATGGCTGAGAACAGCTGTCCGTGGAACACCCTGAGAAACGTGAACAAGCACCAGAAGGAAAATAGAGATTCCCAGAGACTTCTTCCTCAGCAAAGGGGTGAGCTACTGCTTGATCTTCCAAGAGCCAGATAGCAGACAAGCTCTTCTGCTCTGCCTCGGAAACTTCTTGAAAAGCGGTCAGTGTTACGAAGATACACGAATGGTGAACAGACTTTGCAAAGTGTGTTCGAGAGAGAATGAGAACAAAAAAAAAAAAAAAATTGCCACTTTTATTCCACTCAGAATATGATTTCAATTCAAAACTGGCTTATAGTCCAGTACAAGGTGACACAAGGCTTGAAAGATATGCATGAAACATCACCCTGAAGAATATTTTCACTGACTTCCTTAGCAGAAATATCTCTTATCAAACATTTCATCAGCAAAACTAGACACATTTACAAGATTGAATTCAAAGCAGAACTATTGATTTTGAATCACCTTCTCAAAAGACAAAAGGAAAGATGAAAGGAGAAGAGAAAAACTAAAATACACCCATGATAGAAGTACCGTACCTTTTTTTATAGGGCTATGTTTCTGTATACCTGAGAAAAAATATAAAGTTAAACCAATGTTTAACGTAGGCAGATGCTTGCCTAGGCCAGCCTAAGTCACTTCATGCCTTTGGTAACGTGCAGGGAATGGTGCCTCCTGAAAACTCCAAAGGCTGGAATCCCTGCGCAGAAGCAGCTCTGTGGCAGCAGCTTTGGAGAACCGAGCAGAAGCAACAGATTCCATACCCAGGAGCACCCCGTGTGTGCAGTGGGGATTTCAGCTGGTTCCCAGCCGCACTGAAGCACAGCAGCAGGCAGGGCTGCGGGCAGGAACTGGCAGCAATGCACTGGCAAAGGTGCTGGCTCCTGGGTCGGCTACAAGCCAGGTGGGCGGCTGGACGGAGTCTGAGGCTCTGGATGTGTAACTGCAAGAGGCTGCCAAAGGGAAGAGCTGAGGTAAGAACACTCTCACAGACCTTCCTACAGCTCTCAGGATTTCAGCAGGGGTAAATTCAGCAGGGGTAGGGCGGCAGAAATGCTGGAAATAGTGACCTGCTTAGAGCGGGAGAGGAATCTGCACAGCAGCGGGGTTCTCCCAGCCTCAGGAGTTAAGCATAGTTAGCAAGGTCCTTAGGCAGAGCTCAGAGCTGTGGGAAGAATCCCAGGCCAAAGCCTCAGGCTGGTGTGGCTTGGGTGGATGAAATCTGCTCACCTAATATAGAGTCATAGAATCATTAAGGATGGAAAAGGATTCTCAGGTCCTTGAGCCCAGCTGTTAACCCCACACAGACCTGTTAACCATTAAACCGTGTCCCCAAGTGCCACATCCACCTGCCTTATGAATAGGGATTGTGATTCCACCACTTCCCTGGGCAGCCTGTTCCAATGCTTGACCACCTTTTCAGAGATTTTTCTGGTTTCCAATCTAAATATCCCCTAGCACAACATGAGGCCATTTTTTCTCCTCCTGTCACTTGTTACTGACACTGGCCTTGACCTCAGGTAGCTCTAGAGAGCCATGAGGTCCCACTAAGGTCTCCTCCAGGCAGGAGATAAGGAGGCACAAAAGGAGCAAATGGAGGCACATTTCCTGGATTTTAGTGCATTTCTTTCTTTGCCACTCTTCTTTTCTTCCTCTATCTCTTCAGTTAATAAATGTGGAGAAGTCCTTGGCTGTGGTGCCACCGTATGTTGCTACCTCTCTGGTATTTATGGCTAGTGCTAACTTGCAGTTGTGTTGACTATTTTCAACAGAAATCCCGAGAAATGGAATCTCGCTCATGTTACAGCCGGTCAGTCCCCAGCAAGCAGACATAAAATGCTTCCTCATCTATTAAAAAATATGCATTTAGCCAGCTAACATACATGATTTCCTAAACACAGCAGCCAATACACTGTGTATCCAGTGAGTACACCTCACATCTGTGAAGAGATTTGCTGATAAATAACGATGCACTAAGCGTTCCTGTCCTGTGCTTTTCGATACAATTTTAAGCGACAGACTGGGATGTTTTGTTCCCAAAGAAGGCTTGGATACCTCTCCAACAGCTGAGAGACCACAGAGAGCTGAGAAAGCAAAGGGTCAGGCTGCTTAGCTTCCAACAAGCTCCTTGAAAGCTCTTGTAATTTCATTTGCTTTCAAGGAGAACATTCAATGGGAAAAAGATTGACTTTTCTGACCAGCTCATATCGCCAGCTCTGCCACCAACCCTGCTGTGAGACCTTTTGCAAGGCTTTGTTTCGCCATGTCCTCGCTGACTCTTCACAAGTTTTTCTTATTTAGAAATAAGCTCTTCAGGAGGCTTTTTCTTACCATGTATTTGTGCAAGTCTTGGTACAATTCACCTTTAATCTGTAGATGATGTCAAATAACACAACTGTGATGCTTCAGGGTTGAGAGCCAGACCCAGGCAAGGGTGCATCTGCCAGGAACTCTCACCAGCAGCACCTCTGCTGCTCGGGCTGGGGCCAGGTCTCAGCAGGACCACTTTCCGTGCCTGAAGAGCCCATATTTTGCAGACACAGACCAAACACACTCTTGGGTGGAGTGAGCATTTAGCCAAACAGCAGAAGAGGGGACATGGCTGCCAGCCAAAGTCTTCTAAGCTTGCAAAGCACCTCAGAGACCCATTCCCAGAGACAAGTCCTTCCCTTCAGCTTCACGTGGCTGCACTCATTAATTATCACATTTATTACCGTGGAGGGCACACCGGTAACCTGTGCATCTTCTGCAATTACATGAGTGTGGTTGGTTTAATAGCTCTTTTCCAGAAATCTGAATCTGGTACATGGTTGACAAAAAAAAGAAAAAAAACAAAGTCAGAACTATTGCTCTGAGTTACATCCAAAACTGGATGCAGAACAGCACAGTGGACCTAATTTGGCTTCATTTTGTGCATGATCAGGCTGAGTTAATTTTGGCAGAAATTAGCCCAGTGCTGGGAATGCTGGAGCCTGTCACTGTGCATAAACAACCCTGGGCAAGAGCCTGAGACCTACATGGCACTTCTGTACTGGACAAAGGCAGTAGGAGTGCATACTTCGCTGCCTTGCAAAAGGCCCACACAAAAAGACACAGCCTTATTTAAAGGAAAATTAATGACACCTTTTATCCCTGCCACCAGTTCTGTGGTTTCTTGAAGAGCAGATGGCAGTGCTGTGTGCAGCAGCTCTGCTCCTAGCCAGGGCCTTTGGAAGCACGTGGCAAGGGATGCCTGCAAGGGTAGGCAGACAGCTGTCCTTAAGTGCAATAGGATTCCTGCTCTCCTTTGTCCTGCTCAGAGCAGCCCTTTCCCCACGCTCCTATTTGACATAAAAGCAATGAGGTCTCACGTAAATACAATTAAGCTTTTTTTTTTTTTTGTTAATAGGACTTTTAGAAGAACCTTTCATTCATACAGACTGCTACTTTCGTAACACTTAGGGACACAAGAATGATATTTTTTAACCACCCCTATCTCTGCTAAGAACACTGATGCAAGATAGCTGTGCCTTCAAATAGCCCTTCCTGAACCTGAGGGAAAAAAAAACAACTAATTTCCATTGCAAGTGATTTCCATTTTTAATTTTTTTTAAAGCTCAAAATGTAGCCTAAATAGTTTGTGTGGCTCTTTTGAGAAAGCAGACATGTTAGCAATGCCTTTCATGTTGCAAGGGTAACTAAGGCAGGATTGTTGGATAACTTGCTTATAATCCAACAAGAAACATACTGCAAAAATGTCTTATTACAGTCCTTGCAGATAGTCCCTGTATGCTCTGAAATGTGAAAAAGCCAAAAGCAGCAAATGCTTTCTACAACTCTCATGTCACTGTTTTCTTCATTCTCTGAGCGAACCTCAGGAAATCTTCACCTGGGCATTTTTTCTCCCCTCACAATTCATGGAATTGAAGTAAAGAAAAGTCTGACTAGACAAGTTTCAAACTATTTGAACATGTGTCTCACACAGAAGTGCAAAAGAGAACAAGCTATGGAGGTTTAATATTTGCCCTTGCAGCATTTCTCTAGGCAATTCTTCCTTAGCTCCCAGTTACACTCACACATCTATCATCAAATATTTTCAGTGTGTGATCAACAAGCCACGAATGAGGTGACTTGTTCTGCCTGCTACCCTCCTGCTGTATTTTAACAAAAGCAGAGATTTGCAAAGGCACCCCGCGCTGCTAAGTGCCCATCCTTCTTTCAGCTTTCCATCATGTAAAGGATCTAAGCCAGACATCATGGAAATGCATGTTACTATGTGTCCTACACACATGCTCTGAGATGTACTTGCTTGCAAAATCACTGGATTATTTGCCATCTTCTGACTGCTGCCTATCTGCTGTCTTTGGCCACCGATCGTACTGAAGCCCTTACAGTGATTCCTGCAAGGCTGCTGTATCGGTCCTTTTACAGGAATGCTTTGTGTGCTTTCTTATAAGTTCTTAACTATACAGATTCCATATTCTACTAATTTATGACTGAAACCCAGGAGGAAATGTATATAATATAGCAAAGCCCCAAACCCCCTTTATTTTTAACTGTTGGGTGGTCCTTGATGCCAGCACCAGCCAACAGCTCTGACATTGGCTGGGAACGCAGCACAGCTACTCTGTGGTGGTAAATGTTCTCTTATCACTGCATCAAACTTACTGAAGGGGTTTGTGCTTTGATCATAAGAAACAAATGAGCTTGGACTCAGCTGGGGACCAAGCTGGGGACCTGCAAGATGAACAAGTAGCACGGCAACCTCTTTTCCAACGTATTCCAGTTCCAGATCACCTACAGGGCTGAAATGGCAACCTGAAGCTTGGTTTGGTTTTGCGGTTTTTTTTTCCCGGCCACTGCAAATTTCCCCATGACTTCTTTTAAATACGTTCCTTACTATAACAACAATTATTTTGTATGCTTTTCACAATAACTGAGAAAAATCACTGCCATTCATTCCCTTTGTGGGAGCTGCACAAGTGGGAAATATTGATTTCTTCACATATTGTTCTGCTTGGTATTACTGTTTGGCATGTTTCTGCTTTCATCTCTCATCCCCAATATACTCTACATTTCTAGTAGTCGAGCACTAGTGAGCATTGTCATAGCTACATAATCACATTTAAGCTCCAAATAAACTTTTTGGGCATCTGGAAAGAGTGACTGCTTTTAGTAATGCATGTGTTAACCACAGCCCTGAGTCGGCTGAAAATATCAAATGTATAGGTTTATAAACAACTTTTGTTGAGCTTTGCAAAAAACCAAAAAAGCTAAAATTATTAACTTGTGACACAGATACAACTCAGAGTAAGGTAGATCATAGAAGAGAGAGAAAAACCACTAAAACCTTGACCAGTTGTCCTCCCATCTGCTTTGTCTTTTCAGGCAGATTCATGACATGCCTTTATTTGCTCAATAACTTTCTGAATCACCAGACACAGTGCAGTGCACTTTGGACCCTAATAAAGCTCTGCTATCACCTCTGGAGCCAATGCCCTCTCCTCCTCACTGAAATGATCTCCAGTAAAAGTTAAGCCACCCATCTCTGCACCACGTTCCTCCCATCCCCATGGACTTTTCTCCGCCCGTGCAGTCCTAGAAGATTCCTGGATGCCTGGGGTGAGCAGGAGCCCCCCACGCCGCAGTTCACCCTGACGCTTGTGCAAGCGATGACGGCAGAACGGCGCGAACGAAACCATTCCAGCCTCGCTGAGCAATGTACTTATCACAAGGAATAACATAGCCTCGGGCTCCTTGTCAAGAAAAAGGAAATACAGCCCACAATGAGTTGGAGAAGCTTATAAAAATTAAATGCAATCAGGAAATAACAGCCTGTTCAAACATGAAAGAAAGAAAGAAGTCTCCCTTTACACCTCTGCACAGGCCACCCTGCCTGTGCCTTGCCATACGCACAATAACAAGGAAAAATTTTGTTCCTCTGCTGCAGGTGCCCCCCAGCATTATGGTGTCTGAGAAACACTCATCTATTAGCCAAGGCATGAGTAACATCCACAAGATGTAGCCTAAGAGGCTGAGCAGCTTTATTGTTGATGTTACCTGCCAGCGTGAGGCCTTGCTTCCGTAAAATGGATCGAGGAACATCAAAGCTCCTTCCAGCGCAGACAACATCTGGAGCCATTTGCACCTATTAATTTTGGAGCAGAGTCAGGAAGAAAGAGCAGGTTTTTCAACTCTCAAGGCGAATATTTATTTATTTATTTGCCTTGATCATGAGTGAGTGGTAACTCCAACTTATCCCACCTTGGTCAAGGGTGGAAGAACTGGGTCACACCCAATGCAAGCAGATTCCTGGGTCGATTGATGGATTTTCCACACATCTCACAAGCACAAAATTCTACCTACCCTGGGATGAAACTCGCCAGCTGCCATTCTCACAGAAATATTCCTGCTTAACATGTAGGTAATATTTAAGCGGTGGAACCACATCTGTGCTGGATGCAGCCCATGCAGAGGGACTCTTCTTTTCCCTGGCACCACTGCCCAGCCCTGAGCTACCATCCCTGCACCGGTCAGTGCCAGGGTGCTGGTTCACCAGGAGCTCTGCCATGGCATCACATGGCACCAGGACAATTATTAACAGGCACTTTGACAAGTTCAGCAAATGCAATTGTCCTTGTTTTGCCCTGTACTTTA
This sequence comes from Struthidea cinerea, assembly GCA_013397865.1. Taxonomy (NCBI): domain Eukaryota; kingdom Metazoa; phylum Chordata; class Aves; order Passeriformes; family Corcoracidae; genus Struthidea; species Struthidea cinerea. Next base: position 355,966 of record VZTI01000933.1, on the reverse strand, counting down.
CTTTACATTGATTTCCCCCCTTTATTTTAGCGGCTCCAGCTAAGCTTTGACTTCCCCAGCTTTTTGTTTCCTTTGAACCACACTGCTCCAGTTATTGCTACAGTCAGTGATGCTTTAGTGTTTATTTTGCATCCTTTTATGAGCATGTCTTGAGTATACAATGTTCTTCTTGACTATAAAAGACTCAGCCTTTAATTTGAGAAATGCTTGTGGTTTAACTTTAATCTTTGAATTTTACTGGTTTCTCTACTTCTATTAAAATAGTTGAAGAAATTTATTACCATTTCTATACCTTTCTTTAGATTTGGGGTATTTCTATACAGACTGGGTAGCTGCTGTTGGGTTTTTTTTCCTTCCTTTTTCTTCACTCTGTCAGAGGCAACATCCATTGCAAAAGCAGGTACCTAAATTTCCTGTGCAGCCAGGGGAGGCACATGGGAAACACAGAGACTATTCAGGACACCACAGTTCAATGCCGACAGGATAAACCCACATGGTTTTTGATGCCGTCTAAAGCTGTCATGCCAGTGTCTGCCCCCTAAAAAGCCCTCAAGAGAATGCTCTTCACTTAACACATGGGACACGTTACTGCAAAGCAATGGAATATACCCCCTGCTTCAAAATGCAACTGGCCCTGCCAGAAACACCACGGAAGTAAAATACTGCTCTTTGTTACAACAAAGAAGTTCCCAGTTGTCATACCTGGTGTTAAATTTTCTTTTGCATGGAATTCTCCCGTGTTATTCCATGGGTGAGCAAATCCTTCTTTACAATAACCATTATAAGATCCAACGCTGCTGGCCCTGGGTCAGAGATGGGAGGAAGAGGAAGATGTGCTTTGCCCAGCACAGACCATAGCATGAGAACTTGGCAGCTTCTGTGTGCCTTCTGCAGGGCACGATGCCCCCTCAGTTTATTTTACACCTGCACCTGTGCCAAGGGGCTGTTCGAATTCTGCACTGGTCCTAAGTTCTGGTTCGACAACTCTCCAAGCTGAAATATTTGATTTATCTTGAGAGCAGCTCTTTCTGCCCTGTTGAAAGCGTTCAGTTCCTACCTGGCCATATCCTGTAATAGGGAGGAAAGGAAAATTCATCTCCTGGGCTCATTCATTATTCATAGATCTCTAATGAGACTCCAGCTGAAACAGCCAATCTGCATCAGGTGAGACAATGACTACTGCCAGGAGAGGACCCCTGTGAGACCAGGGGTTCATTTCACACAGTGCTCAGCACTCAGCTTGTGGCTACAGCAGCACTAGAAGCTGAATTCACACTGAAGATGCTGGAATTTAATACAGCTCTGGGGGCTTCTAAAGAAGAAAGAGGAAAAAGCTGAAACCAAAAGAGTCTGAAATTAATTTTCTAAATATAACCGGGAATGCAGAGAATGATAATTCCCAGAGAGTTTGGGAGTTTTACTATTTTGCTTTATTCCAGTTTGGAAATGTTGGGAACCTTCAATGGGTTCAGGAGCCCAGAGCACCAGGCACTGTTTTTCAGAGTTTTTAGATTTTTGTCTCCCCTTCAACACACAGATGGAGCAAGATGACCCAGACAGACAGATGACCTGGAAGTCTTGGAGCTACTGTCTCCAAGGAGGTCATAATCTTGGGGTCTTACACAGCAAAGTAAACTGGTAAGGGGCCAGAGAGGACTCAGACAGTCTCTCAGCAATCAAAACAGCCCCCCAAGACAATTGTATCCCAAAGAATCTGCATGCATTGACAAACCCCTGCAGTACAGGGGGGTTTTGTACCGCTAATGACACTCAAGTATCAAAAGCACTGACCCACTGTCACTGACTTCTGTAGAAGTTGCTACCTCCGGAGTGCTTCTTCAAACAGAAAAACATCAAGGAAATATTTCATTCAGAAACCTTCCTTCCAGTGCCAGTGCTTCTGCCTGGTTTAGGTTTCACTATCAGGATCACCTTAGACAGAAAATCAAAACTTTGAACACAAAGGACAGCTCCTGAATCTTTATCACTAATTATCTTACGAGGTCAGAGTGGAAGGACCTCTGGAGCACCTCAACTGGAGTCTCATTTCTCCGTGCACAAGACAGACCCCTTTGAAGCATTGCCCGCCTCGCTGCCATTCCATTTCATTTGGCAACTGCTGGCCATCAGTGCCACGAGCACCTTTGAAACTCCAAGTTGTTCTTGAAAAACCCCTGACAGCACCATCAGATGTAACTTATGAAAGCTTTCCCAGTAAACACAGCCATTTGTTGCTGCTCTCCCGGCCACCAGCCAAAGGCAGCAAGCATTTTGCTTTTGTTCTTCCTTTTCAAAGAGAAGTTGTGAGCAGAAGTAAAAGTGTGAGGCTTAACTGGGTTAATCGGGCCACGAAGAGCAGGAACAACCGAGACAGAGCAGAAATGGCAAATTTATTTGCCGTGGCCAGAGGGTAAGAGCAAGGCCCAGTGACCCCCTAAGGCAGAAGGGGGACAGGGAAGGGTAACACTGAGCTCAGACCCTGCTCTCAGGTACAGGTGAGGCACCTGGGGTGAGCTTCGTATGATTTGCCTCCATGGCCAGGTTTAAAACCTGACAGAATTGGTGACAGCCTTTGGTGGGCACTTGGCTCCTGTGAACTCAAAGAGAGAGTTACGGTCAGCGCCCACTTCCATGTAATTCACCATCGTCTGCAGTGCCCAGGAAGGGGTTCTGAGAAGGGCCAGATCAAGGCAGGTCAAACAGGGCCCAGAGCCCTTCTCTGGATTTACAGTGAATCTTTCACACTCATGAAAACCACTATACAGTCACTCTTCAACATGGTTTTTCCTTCAGAAATTTCCTTTGTTCTTTTTCCCTCAGAAATTAGCATGCACCAAGTGACTAAGTCTATTAGAGAAAATTGACCTTGGAGTCATTTAGCTAAGGATTTGCCAAAGCCCAAAGGTATTTATTATTCTTATAAGCAATGAGGCATATGGTTGACTTTTCCAAAGGCCATTTCAGAAAGCAAAGTAAATGACCATTTCTTGAAATGGAAACAAGAGATATTTAAGAACCTTTAGTCCAGATCTGGGCAGGAAGATTTCATCATAAGGCTGTGTAAAAATGCACAAAATGTGGAAAATTAACACTTGAGAGACCACGTGTTGCAGTTCTCAAAGGATGTTACCACTCCACCCGTACTGCTAAAGCACAGAAAGGTCAACGTCAACAGATGGGCAAGCGTTTGTCAAGTGGCTTTCATACCTCTGCTCCAAAACCTAAATGGAGATGGTCTAGCAGAAATAGAGGAGGTTCTTTATTTAAGAGGGGCCCAAGGTCTAACACAAAAGCCTGGAGAAATTTCAGTTTGAGTGAAGTTTTTAACTCAGATTTGAATCTGCAGGAGATTGGGTTAGACAGCAGGTTCCAAATTTTCACTTTTTTTTTTTCATTGCCAGAGTTGAAATGCTGTCTATAAAATGCTAAAATAGTGCTTTGGCAAAAGCACAAACCAGAAAAATGTCACTGACAGAAATTTAACCCAAGGCAAGTAGTGTTTTTTATCAAACAGCAAAAGAGTTAGCAAAGGAAGATAAAAGATTCCATATCCTCAGCCTCAAACCAGAGTGACACCTCTGTATTTGACAATCTTCTAGCATTAGTCAAGAATGTCAGAGCTTCTGTGCACAACAACAAGGTAAGCAAGCAAAGTTTAGGGGAAAAAAAAGGTAAAGAAAAATACTTTTGTTTTTTCAGCACTATTTTGATTAATTATCTCTGCTTCAGAAGTCAAGGAAGGCCAAACTTGCCTTAAAGAGAGAGTGTAATAGACTTAAGTAGTAAAAGGCAACATCTGTGTTTGAAAATAAAACTCAGCACATTTAATGGACAAACTCATTCAACAATTTGATGAGCATGGGCATCAGTGAAGTTTTTTGTTAGTAGAGTAAGCCATTAGTCTCAAAAAAATCCAGAGCTAGGTTTTTATACGGACTTAGAATAAAAGATGTTCTTCAGATATACTACACTCAGCTGACTGCCGGTGGCAGGAGTTGGTGCTGCCAAATGTAAGGGCTACTTTCCCAGAATTTAAACAGCCCTGGTTAAAAAAAAGAGGGGCAGTAACATCCAGACTAGGGAAGTGCACAAAAGAACAAAGCATGAAACAATGCAAAGAATCCCACTGCTCAGAGGAAATCAGAGCCCCATTTCAGCACGTAAAGATGTTCTGTGCACTGACATCGCACATTCCATGGGGATGCTGAAAGCATGTTTGTCATTTTTTTGCCACATACAAAGCCTTCCATAAACAGGCTTTGCAACCTTCTTGGCCAGACAATAGTCCTTAAGTCCAGAGCCCAGCTGCTGCTGTCTTCTCAAAACAAACAAACTGCACTGCTCCTATGTTTGCAGCGCTACACCCAGCCACCATCTGCCAGATCATCTTCACAGCTATAGACACCAACACTGACCTGCCTTGGAAGGCAGAAAAACTTCCATTTCTGAACTTCAAGCTACAAAAAAGATCATGTTTTGTCATGTACTCAACAGGAAAGAGTGCCAAAGTATGTTAAAATACTACAAGAAAAACACAAGCATTATGGTTCTACACAACAGGAACATTCACATGGAATATGCCAGGCATGACTGGTTCAACACACATTTTGCTTTCCTGAAAGTATTAAAAATGCACTGGGATGCCAAAACAAAACGCACCAGTTCCTATGGAACATCATTTGCTGCTTTTACAGAGACATTTCTCCACCAGAAAACAACACTTTGTTAAAGCTCAGCTACTTGTGGAAAGAGAGTCACTTACACCAAGTTTTGTTTGCTAGGTTTTTTAAAATATTTAAGTTGAAAATGTGGAATATTATGACCCTGCTAAACACAGCTCCTTTTGATGAAGGAGAATATCTTTTTTTTTTCTTCAGAAGATAGGTTAAATTAGGTTTAAGGAAACTAGAAACTAAGCGTTGTAAATGAATTTAGCTTATGTATCTGTTGGGCATCTTGAATTCCCAGAAGTTTCCAAGACAGGCTGTTCATGCTAATCCAAGATCCAGAACCAAAACCTTCTCATTTAAAACATTATTTTGCATTACAGATTCATTTCAGCAACCAATTCTGTTGAAAACATCTCAGAACCAGGCCAGTGTGTTAACCTGAGGAGCAATTCTCATGCACAAGATTCTGCATGGCAAACCAAGCTCATTTCATCCCATTTCCAATGGAACAATTACTTAGGTTTTTAGGAATCGCTTCCCCTGCTCTGTTCATGATACAGAGTCACTTGCGAGTAACTCAGGATTAACTTTCTTTGACTCAAGAAGCTCGTTAGGTGCTGGAATTACAGTTTTCTTTGAGCTGCAAATCTGGTGGTGCTAATTAAGGCTTCTAAAGACTGTTGCAATATTCTAATTACAGCAGCTACACGTCCTTTAAATCCATTTACAGTAGAACAAAGTGGGGTTTGTAATCCACGTTTCTTGGCACTACACTCAGAGCAGTATGCTACTGCTTACCCGTGTCAGGATTATTTTAAAATTCCAACCATTAGACAGACAAAGGGGGAAGAATTGGAGAGGGCAGTGGAGATTGAATATCAGGGTTATTTTAACTAACCTTGCTCCTGGAAAAAGCATTCTTGCAACTATGCATCAAGATATTGTACCCCTTACAGGCACCCCTCGAGTCCCGGATGCTCCAGGGTTGACAGAACACTTTGCTCCCACACACACCCTCCTGGCTCTAGCCCCAGCCCAAGAACACCTCCTGGTCCTTGGGTTATTAGTCCTGGCAAGAATAAATTGGTCTTTCCTGTACCTCTTCAGGAGTCCAAAGTCACGTATCTCCATCACAAAAATTTGCAATACAGAGTCAGCGCTCTGCCCAGACAGCCGGGTGCATACACATTTCTGAGGAGATACAGCTTTGAGGAGCAAAGCATTCTTTCTTTTCTGAGATTTTATTAAACATTTCATTTTGCAGTTTCTAGTTAAACTTAATGCTCCTGATCTAATATATTCCAAAGCCTCTGGTTTTCTTGCCCACAGTGCTGAAAAGTTGCAGGTTCTCAGTTAATGGCATGTGATTTGTTTTCAGCTCATGGACTTTTAACCATCTCCTTCATATCTTTTGCAATCATTTCCTATCTGGCAGAATTCGGATGGCCCATGTTCACTTTACCTGTTTTTGCCAAACATGCCTTGTTCTCAGCGCAGGGAGTAACAAGGGAGCAGCAGAATGCAGATGGGACAGGGAACTTCATTCCCTAATTTCCATCACTGTAAGCCTGCATGACCCACTTCAGCTCACAGATCCACAGAACAATTCTGCAGTTCTTGCCACTACAAACTGGGTTAAAAAAGAAATCTCTCAGAGGAGCCAATTGAATATCTGAAGAAAAAACCCCACACATCCAGTGCATTCAAAACAATTTGTTTTTATTTCAGTTTCCCAATCACAAAGTCACTTATATTTCAAACTGGAAAGCTCTCTTGAGGTCCAAAAGCTTCTTTTCCATATGCATTAGAACTAAAATAAAATCCACTACAGTGTGAAAAGGAAAATGAAATGCAGTGCAAAGTGTATGGCTGGTGACACACCAAAGGGCTGGAAACCAGTGTTTGAGAAGTTTTTTTAGCAGTGCTGAAAAAATTTGTGGAGCATCAAAACTTTTCATTTACTACCAAATAAAATTACTACCTGACACACAGCTGTGAGTAAAGGATCAGGTGAAGTTGTAGGAGGGTATCCCTTTAACAGAGCAATGGAATCATCCAGTTAACTAATGGCAGGACAAAAGGTAAATTGTTTCTAATCCTCTGATGTAGAGCTGTCAGAGAGGAAAAAAGGTGTAAAACTCAGTATCAGTAACGTGGCCCCCCACACTCCTCAGCACAGAACGAGGGGCTCACCGAGAGCACTCCTAAATGTCAAAGCTATTAAAATACCACATCCAGCTAAGTATAAAGAAAGTCAGGTTAGTCAGGTGGCTACTCCATGAACCTAATGACACTTGTCTTTTGATATTTCCCTTACTTCTCTCATTTACAGTGTTTTCAACCATGCTGTTTGGAGGAAAATGAAAAAAAAGTAAAGAAAGGGGGAAACCATGCAAAACAAGAAATTCCTCAGCACTATTTCTATCCCACAATTAATATTGATTGCTTTCTGATTTTCATAGGAATTTGTCAGAATCCTGTCAGTGCAAGATTGATTTCTGTACTCCTGGGAATGGTAGGTTATCAATATAATTGCTACCATCAGTGCTTTTTCACAATCCTTCCTGACATTTCTGCTCCAGGGGCAAATTAGTGCCATGTTGACTATTTCCTCACCTGAACCAGCTACCAATTCATGAGGATTTTAGTTTTATTTTCCCTCTCTGATAGCAAAGGTGAACACCTACTCCAGCCCCAAAGTACTATTTTTCTATTATTACTGAGCACTGACGAAGCATGTGCCAAAAGCCTAAAAAACCCAAATATCTTTCTGACACTTATTTCTGCAGGTGGGGTTTTTTCCAGATAGCAATTCTGTATGCACACAAATTGCACCTGCACAATTTTTGCGCTTCCTTTGAGAGCACAGGGAATTTAGGGAACCTTAAAGCTTATGCTGCATTATCGCACTCCACAGGTAAATAACAAAGCAGCAGAGTCAGACTGGTGTTCATCACTCAGATAAACCAAGCATGTGTTGCAATCCAACCCTGGAGGTGCTGAGGAGCTCCAGGCCAGGAGGAGATTTTAGATGCTCACCACCATTCTGCATCAACGTGCCAAAATGTGCTCAATCCCCTATCAACTCACGCCTCCTAGCAGGGATCAGGAAATCTTCATCACCACCCTTTCATACACATGGTACCCAGATTGTCCTCATCCTAGGTGCACTGTGAGAGGAGAAAGCATTCTGCAGAAGCAAGAGCACTCATCCACACATGAACCAAATCCAAAGCAGCCTCCGAAGGCCAAGCCAAGTTATTTATGACCTCCTCTCCAACTCCCCACCAAGACAAAAGCACGCTGTAAGGGCTAATCAGGGACCTATTGAAGTCACTGGGCTTTGGAGAAGGCCTTTAACTCCAGCCATCACAGCTTACATGTGGCTTCCCTACATCCTGAGAGGTGCTTTGGAAACATCACATCCCCACAGCAGCAAAAGCCTCAGACTCTCACTTCAATTGAGCTTTGATTCACCTCTCAAGTGTCAAAGGATTTAGGATCTCCATTGAGAAGTAATAGCAGGAGGTTTACTTCTGTGGTATCCAAGCCTTCGTAGTAGTACATCCTCTGAAATACAGCAGGTCAGAAACCTTCCACAAAAAAGCCCAAAAAGGAGTTGCTGTTCTTTCCCTTTTCAATCTGAGGATTTATCAAAGCAGAAGCTTTCTGTGAGAAAATATCAGTTGGAGAACAAAGTATATCTCAGGCCAGCATTCTAAATGGAGACCAGCACTTACCCCCTGAAAAAAGAGTCAGGATGTACAGCTGAGTAGAACGTGACTTAAACCCCAGCCTGTCTGCCAAAAGGCACTGCTAGTAACGTGGCATCCCTATCCCTGGGATTCTCTAAACTCCAGCACTACTTCTGGAGACCTCCCTCAGCACTTTGAACATTCACGTGCTCAATTTCAATTCCAGAAAATTCAAATAAACAAGGGGTGAATAGTCCATACATTTATTTTGGTTCAGTGGGAGTTTGTTTGCAAGGCAAGCCCAGCTCTATAATTCTGCCATTTCTCCACCTTCCTCAGAGGCTTTCAGGCACTTCCAGCAGCCCTGTCCATGCACAGTTGCAGCGTGGGGAATGATGTGTCAGGAATTCATCAGGTGATAACGGGACTGGCAGCAACCATGCCCTCACTGTGGTGAATAGGAATTCACCAAGTCTCTGACAAAACCCTGCTTCACTCTGTGAGGCACAGGTTTGCTGTAGATCTCTGTAATAGGTATAAAGGTGGCCTGAGCCAACTCAGATAATAGAGTTTGCTGGCAGCCTGGAAGATAGGCTGAGCTGAAGCTGGACATAACACCGAGCCACCATCCCGAGGTGCATATCGTCCCCTAAGCTTTGCTGTCAACTTGTGACAACAAATAATTCACCCTGAGCTCAGCACAGAGCCGCTGTTTACAAGGAGGAGGCTCAGTTGGATGTTAGCAGGGCTGGGGAGCAGCACTCCCAGCAGCATTTCAGGCTGCAGAGACCTCTGTGCCCAAGAACTGATTTGGCAGCAGCTGTGGTATTACAAAGTTAGACACAAACTCTCTTCTACTGAACTCCTGGCCCATCAAACATACATTTACAAGGGATAAATATGTACAGCACAAACAAGTTGGAGGGATTACCAGGATTAGCCACAGTCCCCTCTGCTGCTGCCAATGTTTCAGGCAATCCCTCATATACAGCAAGGGCAGCACATCACAAATGCATGGTACCTATAAATCACATCCATTTGATGAACCAATGCACTCACTGTGAAATACCAAAGATATATGTAAAAAAGGCTTTGATATCTGCTCTGTGCTGCTCCTTGCCAAAAGGAAAATATTGGAAACAGCACATGCCTATGGATAACATCACAAGGCCAGCCACCGCCGGGCCCAGATCTGCACTGGAGCTGACAAACCAATTCCAGCATGTGAATCTCTTTCAAGTGAAGCCTTGAACATGTCATGTTATTTCTGTTAGCCCTCCAAAGCACCGGAGATCTGCTCCCCTTGGAAAAGCTTACAGAAGCATCGAGTTACTACATCTAATTTCTGCTGTCCGGATGACACTGAGGGTTGGAGAGCCCTGTACCTCCCTTTGGCAGTCGGTGCTTCACACCCCAAACCACAGGAGAATCCCTCTCTAGGATGGAGAGGAAACACCAGAGGTTGCTACCAGCACTGGAGATAGCTTCAAACCAAACAGATTTTGAGTTTTTTTTTTTTTGGTTTGGGATTTTTTGCCTTTGTTTTGGTGGGTTGTTTTTTTTTTTTTTTGGGAGAGGTGTGTGTGTTTCTTTGTTTGTTTGTGGTTTTCTGACTTGGAGAACTTGCCAAGTTTTGTTCCAATCCATTACAATGTTAACACACAACTCAGTTAGACATGTCATAGCATTTGGGGTGGCTTTGGGTGTTTCTGTAACAAGTGACTGTGATCAATTAGAAAGAGCCCCCTGGTCCTGAAAACTAGAGGGGTTTATCTTCTATAAAATATAATAAATGCTCTCTGTAATATGCAGGCATGGACACACATCCACACCCACCCACCATTTATTTAACAAGTAATGCCCCATTTATTAGTATCCTACAGTAAGTTAGGCTTGTCTAGTGAAGCATTAATATAACATTTCTCAAACAAAGTCCTTGTTCTGCTTGATCTATTTGGTAATCTGTCTTGATACACTCCTGTCTGTCAGGGGCTGCTGCCTCATTCATGCCTTTGCTAGACAAGGCGGGCAGCAGCACTGGGAGGTACCTTCCTAGGACACTGTAGCCCTTCTTCCTTAATTATATATGAGAACAGTTTCACCGATTTCAAAACTGAAGTGAAATACAAATAATTAGAACTAACATGCAGTATTTATTGTCAGCATTTAACGCATGTAAAGAAATAGCAACGCTTAACGTGAACTAGAAATATCCCCAGTCTTTGTTTCCCACAGCAAGGATGAGCACAAACTTTTCACCAAGGATTTAATACTGTAAAATAGCAGGATAACTTGCATGGAAACATACAGCTTAATTTTTGAAATTTATTTCTGCAGTGCCTTTTGGAGGTAAATTTTTGACGAGCATTTTTTTTTTTCTCCTAATAATTTTGGATTTTGCAGTCCAGGTTAATTTTGTATCTTCATCCACTCACTATAAATAATATCTAATTTGATAGACACATAACATGATTCACCAAGAATATTTTCAAAGAAAAGACTTCACTAGATTCCCTCTGTGGGGCTTGCTGAGCATTTTCCAAGATGCTGGCTGTCCATATATGTTTTGTTTTCTCAACAAAATGGTAAAAAGATATTGCCTTTTTTTTTTTTTAAACTGTGAAAACCACAACAAACCTCTACATTCTTCCAAATTACCAAACCTCTACCGCACTTCACTATTGCAAGACAGTGACTGAAAAACAATCCACAAGGACTACCTGAGTAGTCACAGGCACGAAGCCCCTGACACAGCATCCCATTCAAAACCAGCAGGTCACACAATATTCACGGTATCTTGGGAAGCTTCTGGAGCAGATACTCCTCCTAACAGGTGATTTCCAGCATACCAGCTGTGCAACTGGTGCCATCCACTCTGATATCAAGGCCTTTGCTCCTGACCAGACAAATCACCTTCGACTAAAGGAGCAATGCCCAAGGAAAACCATAGGGACTAGAGGAAGACGGCAGCACCTGTGGTGGTAGGGTTGGCCAATGGACAGGGCACAGACAGAGCTCTCACAGTGTCACTTGTCACTGAATGCTTGTAAACAACAGGCTAAAGTTCCTCAAAAGCACCCAAGTCCCTCTGAGCAAACTGGAAATACAAGCCCAGGCATTTCAGCACGCTGGGGTTCAGGGTGGATTAAGAAATCAAAAGGCAGAAAGAGAAATTATTTCGCTTGCTTTTTTCATGTTGTAACTTCAACCAAGACCAAATATTAGAGAACAGAAACTACTGAGACAAGTTCTTTTGCACAAGCACTGATGTCACTGCACAGGGAGGGTTGGCAGGACAGGATAGAGCCATGAGAACCCCAGCTGCCCATGCTGACACAGAGCTGCACAGCCAGGACCACAGGGTGATCCCCCAAACAGCATCTGCACATGGAGGGAGCACCTCTGAACAACCACGAGAACCCGGCAAAGGTAAGACAAAGGTACCTGCAATGATTTGAAAGAAGGGAAGGAGCTGGATGGGGAAGTCAAATTAGCTTTGACACTAATGCAAGCTGTTGCTCTTGCCCCAGCATGACTCCTCTCTCCAAAGGGCAGGGCATTGCTTAGCTACTACACCTGGACTTTGTGTAACTCCTAACACTCCTCTGCCATCTGCTAATGGAATTTCAGTGTAAGAGCTCCTAAATTGCCTCTAAGTGCTGCAAGTGGTATCCTTTCCATGCAACTTATTAGCACAACCTCTTAAAAACCAAACTGCACTTGCTATCTAAGGTTGCATGTGTTGGCAGCAAATTGAAGATGAGATATGAAGCCAGGGCCTGTGGCTTTAAGAGACAGGATTTGTGGTACACAAGAGCTAGGACTGTGCATGGTGTGCTGCTGAGCATGGCCTCCGAGGACCCCATTCTCTGTTTTTTCCCTTGCAGAGTCCTTGAGTTCCTCCTTTTTGAGGACAGCAGTAGAGTTTCCTCTGGTTTCTCAAGCAGCTTGCCCTTCAGAAATACAAGTTCTCCTGCACAAAAACATAGGGATGATTTTTCAGAGGAGTTTTAGAGCTGTAGAAAATTAGCCTCTCTTTCAGAGGAAAGGCAAGTCTCCTGGCTGTGAGCCAAGGTCATTGCTAATCAAAGAACGAGACACAGAACATTTGGAGAAGGGCCTACTTTTCAGGGAGTCAACACCTCTTGGCATGTGGAAATAAACAAATAGGGATTTCATTTGACAGCTCCACTTTTCAGCGAGGAGAAAAAGGAACCCTTTTTCTGTAAGGGGCAATAATTGTCCAGTACCTTTTTTCTTCTGTGCAAGAGAGTTCCAGGTGAGGTGTCACAGGGCTGCAGGTGGGGATGTATTCTGGAGCTCACACTTCCCCAGCACTGTCACTGGGTCAGGAACTGTAACTGCTGGTTAACTCTAGACCTTGGGGAAGCATTCCTTGCCCGACACTTACATTGTGCTCCCCATGTTTTAAATAAACTGTGAGTGCCTGCACCCAGTGACATGCACAGGGGAAAGACAGACCCTGTGGTTGCTTGAGGGGAGGGAAGAGACTCCCCAGGAACCCAATATGAAACAGTCCCGTGCTTCCCATCCACAGACATCCACCTGATATTAATAAGTGCTGGAAAACTAGAGCAGAAGAGGTGGAAAGCCTTTAAGAATTTGGGGAAGTTTGAAAGGTAGGGTTCTTTGTCAGTGAAATAAGATCAGTGTTTGGAAGAAACTTCTACAGATCTCAGGCCCAGGCACCTTGAAACAAGAGCGGTCACTTCTCATTTCTGTTTAACCTGGAGATCATAATTGCTAAAGCAGCATCACTGTGTTTCTGTTGGTAATTGGCAGGCACTGAGCTGAAGATTAAGCTAGCAGGAAGACTGAATTACCACTCAAGTCTTATAATAAATTGGCAAAAATAGCTAACTAACCTATATTACTGCATAAGAACTAAAGGTTAAAAATGGCAACTTCTGCTCTTGGGGTTCATACGTTACCTGATGCACCGAAAATAGGATCAGCGCTGACTTTAACGTGACACAGCCTACAGCAAAGAGGGAGAAGACCTTTCCCAACTATACTAATACAAGAGCTCTGACTTTTTTTTCTGTGCTTTATTTAAGTGTTGCATAAAATATGCAGTGCATAATGAAAGGATGCTCGGAGATTTTGCATGGAGCTCTTTGCTAATTCGGCAGTTTTCTAAGCATGGGGAACTGAACTTTTTGTAGTTATATAATTCCAGGAGTAGAAGAACAAGACCAAGACAATGGGACCTATTTTGTGGAATTGAGGAGCACCTCAGACATTGTTTTTGTCTCCCACAGAGTTAAGCCAGCTGTCACCACACTAAAACCAAGAAAGCTGCTTGGGTAAGGCTAAACAGAGAACCAACGGACTTCATCAGCTCCCTACTCAAATGCACTTGTAGTTGCAAGCTGTAATCTACCACAAATAGCCACATTTAGAGAATGCAATTACATGGAACAAAGCTGATGACTCTTTCAGTGCACAGAGATCATTAGAAAATGGTAACCAGTTGCAACCTATTATTTCTTCGCACCAGAGAAATAAATTGATTATGCGTCACCTGATTTTCCGTCACACGTAAGTGGAGGTGTGCTTATAAAAAAAACTACTCAAGCCTGCCAGCTCTAGCCCTGATGCTCGCAGGGCAGGCGTCCAGAAGGAAGACAAGTTGGCTTGAGGATGCCAAGGAGGCCACAAGAACTCCATTTGCTACGGCAGACACTAATACCCAGCACAGGTGAATACAAATTACAGCATCATTGAAGCTCGCACCAGCTTGCCCCGGACAGAAGATTACTGCTCAGAGGTAGGGCTGACAAATGTTTTAACATGCTACTTGTACATGAAGGTCTATTAAGGCAGTTTCTGAATGAGGCTGAACTTGGTACACCTTCACTTTTTGCCATCCTTTTCCGGCAAAAATAACACGGTTAACATTGAAGGACCTCCTGGTCATTTATTGGGCAGTCTGTCTCTCACTGCAAAGTGAGGCAGTCAGAGCTTACAACAAACGCTGTCCATCAGGTGACTCTCTAGTTCTTTTCCTTTTTAATAATTAACCTGAGATGTTCATTATGCATTCATCTCGCCCAACAGAGGGGAGCCTAAAGAAGCTTAGGCTCACTTCAGAAGGTCTTCTGTGCAAAGGTTGGTGACATCACTGTGGGTTTCCAGGGTAACCAGAAAATAGGGCTCCAAGTTTTACAGCATCCTGAAAGAGTGTGCTTAGGTGATTCCCAAACCATAAACTGTAGTGAACTAAATTCTGAGGCATTTGCTACTCTTATTCAAGCATCTGTCCCATTTATTAGGAAACAGTTATTGAAACCATTGCAGCCAAAAATGACTCCACTGTCTTTTGCCATGTAGTTCAGCTGTGCTCAGTGATGAGCATTCAGAAGGAAGATTTGTTGAAAGCAAAGATTTTGCTGCAGAAAATATTCCAGCAAAATTTCTTTTATTTCAGTTCTATTGTTAACTATCAGTACAGGAATAAACAAATTTCCTTTGTAAAATTTTTCCAATACTTTGCATTCTAAGATAACTGGATTTGCTCCCCATTTTAACTGGGGTGGGGGAAGTCTTCCAGCAGTGATAAAACTCACTCAGCTTATCCCCAGACAAACTCCACAGAGGGACCATTTATTTTAAAAATTCTTCACTGAACTTGCAAAACTTTAAATAGAACAAATTTTGACCATGAATTGAAATATCAAATAGTTCACATAGAGTAGAAACAAACAAACAAGCCCAAGAAAACCAAACCACCCTCAGAATCTCACTTTAAAAATAAAACTCAAGAAAACCCCAAACTCAAAACAAAAAAGAAGTCAAAATTTTGGCTTTAAATTAAGACAAATCTTGGGTTACTCCATCCAGTTCAATTAACAAAGCCACAGGGCTTGTTAATTTGCACAGAAGTGCTCCCAGACAGCCTTTGAGCAACCCAATTCCCCCTCAGGATCCCCTAGGCCCGCCAAGGCAGGTCACAGCCCTGTGGCTGCTGAAGGTGCTCTTCTCCTGAGATATCATGGGCATCACTCTGCCTGCCAGGCAGGCGCTGCTTATCTCTGGGGCAAGGCTCTGCCCAGAGCCATGACCTTGAAAAGCAATTTTGCTGATCACTATCTCTCAGGGCTTAGATTAAGGGAGAGCATGTGCTGGTGGGGAGGCTACAGAAATCATAATGGCCATTTCAGAGATACCAAGAGAACCTGCTGTTCGCATCACCCATCCACAGAGAGGGGACTGTATCTTAGGAATCTGCAGGTGAGGCACCTCAAAGATCAGTTCTCTTTCACCTGCCTTCTTACTTGCATTAAAGGGTTAAACACAGTCTCTCTTGGAGCAAACACTAAACTCCCCTTTGGATTCACAGAAAGACTTATTTCGGCTAAGCAATTTCAAGCTTTTCAGACAAAGGAGTTATAACCAAAGGGAATTTTGTGGCAAGTAAAACCTTGGGAAAAATAAAAAAGCATGGCTTTCTAAAAATATTTAAACAAATACTTTTACATAAAATTCTTTCAAAGAACAAAACCAAATAAAACAACATCAGAGAAATTTATTTTCCAGATATCATGGTGGCATGGTCACAGCTTCATTACTGTCAAAAAAAAGCTTAATTGCTGTAGACTTTTTCCAGCTCCATCTACCTCTCAACTTCCCATGCAGACAGCAGTATTAAACATAAAATAGAAATGGCTTCTCTTCAGGAAGTGTAATTAAAGAAAATTGGGAATATAACTAAGGAAATGAGCCCTTTAAGATTCATTTAAGGAACGGCACACTAGTGCTGGGAATCTGGCAAGGACTGTAAATCCTGGCTGAAGAACAGGCACAGGGACTTCCAGAGAGATTGTTGGGACTCTTCCAGAGGCAATAAGTGATTGATAAAGGCAGACAGAAAATGTTACACCAGCGGAGACTCAAATCCAGAATTTGCTCAGGGAATTTTAACCCAAAGATGCCAGATGAACTCACACTGTGCCAGCGGTTGGATGTCTGGAGAAGGGAGGCTCCACAGCAGGTGGCCTGAGGTCCCACCTGGGTCACCAAAATGTTAAGGAGACTTCCCAGTGTGACCATTCCTGAGACTCCCTGGCAGTCACACTCCCAATTCCAAGACTTTCACTGCTGGGGCTGAAGGCCCTTCACATCAGGCAGCTCCAGTGACCCGACAGGTCCCGCTCAAGTCCTGCACATCTCACACTCACAGCCAGACCAGGTTTCCTCACCAGCTCAATCCCAGGCCTTTTAATCCCAAACTGCTCGGTCAATGTTGTAATAATAGCAAATAGTATCTGGGAATATAGGCAGAGTATTAGGTATTAATTCCTCCTTTCTCCTGGAAAAACGTTTTTTGCAAAGAGATAGTGCCTCCCAGAAATACCAAGCTGAATTAGAGATGTTGGTGCCAAAGCTTTCCCTACTCTTAAAAGACCTCAGATTCAATTGCCCATTGGCCTTACTACGGATAGAAGAATAAGTGAATCCGTGCCATATATGAACAGAAGGTGCCTCTGGTATATTTTCACTCTTTCACCTTCTGAGGCAAGAGCTGAAACCTCTATTTGTGTAACCCTCCAGGGCATTTTTCCTCATTCTACACAGAAATTGTTCAGGTTTTTTTCACGTTTAAGAACCGTGGTAACTCAATACTGGCTCTCGGCATGCTAGGAATGGCTGTATTTTCTTACCATTCTGAGCCTGTGGAAGCACCCTGACTGGGACTTTGGATCCTATAAAAGCTCAGATTCCATAGCCAGCATGGAAATCCTTTCAGCAAGATCACTCTGAAAATATATTTATGTTAATATACATCTCTCTCTCAATCGACAGTCAGCTCCCAGAGTGACTTAGCAGTGACCAGGAGGGCCACTTTTGCCATACTCCAATTGTGACACCCATAACGATTATTGGGATTGCAAAAACCACAGTGACAGTAACTGACCTCATCTCAAACTGGGGAAGGGGTTTTTCCTGCTTTGAGATGCAACCAAGTGGTCTGTACCCACGAGTGCTCAGCATACAGACAGAGCCACAGCTTTTAGAGAGCTGCCCTGGGATAGAGAAGGCAACAGCTATAAAACTGTTTCTAGCTGAAGGAAACCTGAGCCAAACCAAGTGGCAGATGAGGCAATGATCCTTTATCCTGGCCAGAACACGCGGATTACAGCGGTTAACAAGCTACAAAAGTGGCATTTGCTTTTTCATCCTGAGCAGGAGATGTTCCCCAGGCCCAGCTCCTCCGTAATTAACCTTTACAGCAGGGTAGGCCTGTTAGACATGCCTCAGACTAAAACAGTCTGGTGACTTTGGTAGGCAGGAGGGGCAATGCTGCAGAGGAAAAATTCTGATATTCTGGAATAAACTTGTCATTACATTTGACAAAAAGTATTTCATCTTCCATCGGAATCACCATTTCTCAGACAGGGGCAGCGAGTCTTCAGCAACAGATGTCATTAAAGAGGTTTCGTTCCTCTAATTAGCTACTGCTACAAATAAAAATATATCACCTAGTACCTGGAAACAGAGGGTTTACCCTAAACCCACAAATCATAAGATTTCAGTTTAACAAAGAAAGCATTGAAAGGATTGCATTTGGGGACAATAGCTAAGAAGATAGCAGGGTATACAAGGCAGGAAGGGGAAGAAGCTTCAAATCTAAGCAGACTAAACGGACAACAAAACCCCTTCTAGCCTTCCCAGATTTTCAACAGCATCTGACACAGAAGCTTTCCACAAGATGACCAGTGAGGGACAGATGAGCTTCCTGCCATTTCTCCTGCCTCAGTACCCTTGGTCACTCTTGACTCAGCAGCACAGAGGGAGCTGTGGGTCAGATTTCGGCTCCCAAGGAGATCATTCCCCTGCACACTCGTGCGGGGAACCTCCACCTTGCAGTAAGACAGCAAGCTCCTCATCACTGCACTGCACTTTCTTTTTGAAAGCATACAGATAACCATCAACATAACAGGCACTGAAGGCAGATGAAACAAACCCATTTTCTCCCCGCTGTGTAGGCTGGTCATAGCTGACAATTGTGCAACCCAAGTTTTCAGACTTTGGGCTTTAAATACTGCACTGGGGAGAGCACACAACTCTGCTGATCCCTTGGGCTCCATCCTTGGCACACATTATTCCCCTGGGGAGAAGAGCTTCCAAAGTCTGCTGTAGGGGCTTTAACTATGCTGGCACTTTTACACGGGTGTTTGAAATAAAAACACCGACACCACCACAAATCCGTCTGATTCTGGCTGCACAAATAACAGTTTCTGGAGGCCAATGTCTGCTTAAAACAGTTTTAGCTTTACCATGAACTTTACTTAGAAAAATAATATACAGTGCATCACTCAAGAATTGTGGTGAAATATCATTACTCTCTCCAAAATACAGAGCAGCTCTGAGTGACAGGGAATTATTACATCCTTCCAGACAAGAACACAAAAGAGAGGTGGCTTCTTTATAAAATCTCTTCTCACAGAGACACTGGCTCAGCTCTGAGCCAACAAGTATTTTGGACCAGAAACCTCCAAAGGAAACACTAACAAGGTTCTGAGGACAGGAACTGACCGTGGGCAGAAGCATTAAGGGGTGGGAGATGTCTACAGCCAGGAAAAGCAGAAGTTAAAGTGATGTAGAGCTGGATCAAGTAAGGAGGATCCCATCCAGTACTGTTTGCTGTTCACTTATCCCACACAAAAAAATTTCTACATCGAGTTCAGGCCCACCAGTTGAGTTTTACTGACCCAGACAGAGACAGTCAGGGGAGCACAACACCATGGCAGAGGGGAACAGGAGCTGGGCAGAAGCCTCTGCACACCCTCAGCAGGCTCTGGAAAGGCAGCCCCACTGCAAGCTGGCAAGGAAACCATCACGGAGCAGGGAAACACTCAGGTCTGGCTCTTTTTCTAGTCCCATCCTCTCAAATTACCAGCACAGCCCATGAAGCAGGGCCTGTGCAGGAGCAAGTGTGTGAGGCGGGACAAAAACCCCGCACGCCAGCTTTTCAGGAGGAAAAAGCCACACTTCTTAAACCCCGTGGCCTTTTGGAAGGGTCACAGAGGATGAGCCAGTTGACATAACAAAAGTGCATTTTCAAAAAAGCATTTGAAGCCGTTTCTTGAAAGTGCTTCTTAGTGTAACTCGGCTGTTGAGAGACAGCAAAAGATCTTTTCTTGGATTAAGAATGGATTAATCTTTTAGCAACTTATCTCTTTACACTACTAAAAAATAAAAAAAAAAAAATAAGGATAAGCAAGTGGTCAGTTTTCAAAGGAAGTGCATTCCAAGAAAAGAGATCTCCTAGCTTTCTGGACAAAAATAGTCCTCGTTACAGCTTCATTCTTCAAAACTATTAATATCAAACTGAAGGTCTAGAGGAAAACAATAGATCTCTTAATACATAAAAAAAGCTCAAAGATACATCTCAAATAGCAGTAAGAGATTCATTCATTTTTGGCAAAGGGAGGCATTTATTTGATATACCACAAAATCATTTTTTTCATTATTATTCAGCATTGAAAGAAGAGAGGCCTATACTGCTGTATAAGAGTAAATATTTCAATTAAACTCCATCGGGATGTGTCAGAACAATTCCAAACACATCTATATTTTAATAATGTATCAGTGAGATATCAATTATTACGTACCAATAATCCAATTAAAAATGCACTCTGAATAAACAGTCTGGCCCAAATCCAAACCTCCAGACTACTTAAGAAGCTAATGGAAACATTAGGTGTCAGGCTGCAAATTTTGTTTTCCAATTAAGGTAGCATTTGGCTGACATAGAACCAATTTACATGTAAAAGCCAAACAATTAAAAAGGTCACACAACTAAAACTTCGGCATTTCACAGATGCAAATTGAACTACCCAGCAGAAAACAAACCCACACAGAAAACAAGAGTGAGTTACACTGCACGTGTAAGTACAGAAAAGAGCCACAGAGACATACACCCAGCCTGTGATTTCATCAGCGTCTGATAACTGCCTACGGTAAAACCTAAAGAAAAAAAATTGTGCAACAAGATTTTTATGGATGGTAGATGAAGATTGAAGCCATCCTTCTCTCCCCAGACGCGCTGATGGCCTGTTCTCTGGATCAGACTGACCACTGCAGTATTCACAGCTGGGACCAGCCCCGGGTGCCCCAGCCCAGGTGTGATCCCTCCTGGCTCTGCCGGGACGCAGACGGCCTCAGAGTGCCTAGAGAGGCTCCAAGGAACACGGGATGCGCAGGCTCGGTAGAAATCAGCCCCCAAATGCTTCTCCCCCCGGGGGTGGGGAGGAGAGCTCTGGTCTGGAGCAGTGGGGGACGAGCACCCAGGCCCCGGTCAGCCCTGCAGAGCCCCAGCGAGGGCCAAGCCCCTGCCCAGGCACCCCAGCTTTCCAGCCAGTGGGGATGCTGGGAACAGAGGGGACTGTGTGATGGCTGAGAAGGTAGCTTGCTAAGAGGGGAAAAAAAGAAAAAAAATCAAAAGAAACAAAAGCAGCAATTGCCATGCCTCAGAGCATGACAAGTTTCTTAGTTTACCACTTCATCCAGCACTGACCCCGTGGGTGAGGCTGTGCTCTGCTGCTGCAGCAGCTCTGGTACAGCTGCTTTGCCCAAAACCAACCTCAAGCAGATGCACAGGCCAGGCTGAGAAATCCTCTTGCTTACACTGATGATTATTTTAATGCAAAACTGCTAACATACTGTACTCAAGGAACAAAGTTGCAAGTCTTTACTGGCTAAACTGAGTTATCCCCAGAGACCAAAATTTAGAATTTGAAATTATTTTACTATTAATTTTCTCATTAGTTGCCCCACACACATCCCTCACCATTTTTCCACTCCCTCAGCTGCACAAGCATATCAGCCAACAAGAATATAGGTATTCCTAAATCCCCAAATCACTCTGGGAAAAAAATAAGTGACTCCAGTGGAAGAAATATCGTTCATGGGAGCCATGTCAAATGTGCAGCAAATCACTCCTTCAGGAAGGAAAAGGATTTTCATGCAGGCAAATCCCAAAAAGAGAAGCAAGGAGCAGTTAGAAAGCATGGATAAGCTCTCTTGGATAACCACAGCTGGGATTGTTGAAGTACATGGGAAGATCAAAAGAAAAAGCCCAGTTAGAAATCTCATCTTCCTGGGCCAACAAGGCAGACCTCCAGCTCCAGCAAATCTTGCTTACAAATAAGTCATTGTCCACCTGCAGCCCCAGTAAGGAGTCACACCTGATGTGCAGGCACACAGGACAGCAGCAGCACTGGGAGGAGTGGGATGCTTCTCTTTCCCACTGCTTTGCTTTTCCTTCAGTTATAACCAGATGGGGGTTTTATTCTGGTTGGAACATCTGAGAAAATTGCCAGCTGGGCCTGTGACAGTGCAGAGGGGTCAAGCCTGAAGGCAACATAATTAAATCACCTTTCATAGAAAATTATCCTCATTTACACCAGCCACAGCAATACATCAAAGCTTTTAGTTCTCTGGGAAGTTGAGTAAGAGCTGATTACGTTTGAGTCACAGACAGGACAGATCCTGCCAGACAGAAAATAATTCCGTGATGTTAAGGCTGAGACCTGGTGGCCATTTTCTTTGGGACATTATTGTTCATCACAACAACAGGAACACCCACACAACCCACAAACAACAAAAATCCCAGCCTTATAATCCCCCAAAATCTTCGCATGCCACATGTATACCATTTTTAAGGTAGCAACCTTAAAAATAAACATGCAAAGGAAAGCCAGAGAAACACTGTGCATTTTGTCTCTTCCTGTCCAAGATAAAAAAAAAGGCATTTCAAACACTTGACAGTGAAACTAAAAATTTACCTAAAGACAATAACAAAACATTTTAATTTCAAAGTTTTCCAACAGGCAGAAGGACCCTATTATGTGCCCCATTACTCAAAAGTGCTTTAGCTTTTTCAGCCAGATTCATTTACATGAGACAATTCTCTGTGCTTTTAAAATCAGTGCACTTTGAACGATAGCCGCAATACAGAAAACACAGATTTAAAAAATTATTCCTTCCTCATCCCATTGAAAGAGGTAACATCACCTTTGTGTTTATACACTAATATAATATTTTAAAAATCTACTCTATGAGGAGCTGCAGAAATTATTGAACTAAATTAACTAAAGAGGACTGAAACGTACAAACAACATTAGCATTAATAGAATATAAGCAATATTTACTGCAGTTTATTTCATGGCCTCTGCATTAATAGTCCTTGAAATGCACTTTCTCTCCCCTCTACACAGCATTAGGAGTGAAGCAATAGCTGTTGACAGTGCTGAAAGGCTTCTGTACTGCTTTTGTTTTTGAACAGTTGGACTTTTCCATGGGATTTAAGGTCTCTGTGGCCACAAAGGTGGGCTATACAGGATATCTAATAGAAGAGAGAGGTAAGCATTAGGTATTTGAAGATTCAATCAATCTGAAACATTGCACACTGTCGGAATTCACAAATGCACATTTCTTTCTGTATTATGTATTGTAGCACAACAGAGACCAAAGACCCCATGGCAGGAGGCTCCGCCCAGAGACAGAACAAAGTGGCAGGTATTTAAGGTATTTTGGGTAATAACTGTGATTTAAAGCCCTCTTTTCAGTATTGCCTCCTGACAGAAGGATGCAAATCTCATCTCAAGCTTTCCAATTACTAAGAAGAAAACTTATTCAAACTAATGAAACTTATCAAAGTAAAATAAACCAAACAAACCCCAAACCAAAAAAAAACCACCTTCCACAAATACTAGGGTAACATTTGAATTAATCATCCAAAAGAGTGAAACAGCTTGGAAATCTCAATCCATGCATCTGATGTGACATGCACAAGATAATGTTGAGCTGACCTCTGCTTTGATCAGGGACTAACAAAGGGGCTCTGTAGAGTTAAGCTTATGAATCCTATTGAAACTTAATAGTTCAGAGATTTTAAATGTCTTGGACTCCATCATAGCACTAACCTTTACCTTTTTTTTTTCTTGGCTGTCAGAAGACTTGAGCTATTTCTTTCTAGTGCTTGAAAAAACAAAGGCAAGTGACATCTAAACACAATCAACATGTGCCAGCACTCAATCTCTCAATAATGACTTAATAAACCCATCATAACTAAAGCCAGGTGAGTAATTTAATGCTAATTATTTCCAATTAACTGCTTCTTTTAAAAACAAAAGCAAAGTGAAATTTTAATGTTTCTTTATCAACTACAAATACTTCTAATTTGCAAATCAGAGTAATCATTTTAATTTTTGCTGGTGTTTATATAATTGACCATCTAATTTAAAACCAAAATCCTGTACAACTCCCAACTAGATGAACTACAGACCCTCAGTTCCAGTATAAGCTTTGAAATTTCAAATAATATATTCCAATGCAAAAAACATCCAGAAGCACGGGAGAAGCAGAGCAGGATTTTTTTTTTTTTCTGGTATTTTTTTCTTAATACATTGTCATCTTAGCTTGTCAAATTCCACATATACAGAAGCTTTTGTCTTTGAGAAAATAAGCACTCCATTGGTGAGGAATAAACTAGAATTTTCCCTTAAACTTTTTAAAAATCTATCTTAATGCTTGTTCTTGTAACAGTTTGAGGTCAAGCTGTAGTAACAACACATGGGCAAGGACTTTGCTCATCAGGTGGAAAAATGCAAAGCCGTTTATTGCGCAGCCAGAATTCCCTAAATACCAGCACCCAACAGGATATCACATCCTATAAACAGGAAAGATGTTCACCACAGTGTCCCCCAATCACCTGGGGTATTGCACAGATTTTACCTGTTATGGTAATAGGCAAACAATGCCCTAGAAGGCCACAAACTACAATTAACACTTCTCCTAGGCCCAGTCTGTCCATAAACACACAATCCTCTCTCAGTCCATCCCCGGTGACCTGGATGCACTCCCAGGGTCACCTCCGGGCCCAGGACAGAGGCCCTCTCTCTGATCCTCAGGGCCTGTCTCTCTTCCAGCACATAGTGCACCCCAACATCAAGCCAGAAAAACAAAGTCCCAGCCACTGACATGAACCCACTGCCAGTCCCAAAGTGGTTGGTGTGGAGCCTGTTTCGGCCAAAGGCACCGGTGTACCCTGACAGGCACTGCCGACTCAGTGTCAGAGTAGAACCAATTCCCATTCCCCATCCTCAGCCAAACTAAACCTCCAAGACCCCAGGTCAAGAGAGGTGTAATTCCCAGCTGCTGGCACTGTGCCTCATGCCTCGATCCCCCCACATGGAAAGGGAAAGCCAGGCTCACTGCTGGCCAGGTTTGTCTGCTCCACCGTGGCCATATCTCTCACTCCCTGGTCATGCATTAGTCCTGCTCAGCTCTGCCTCCACCCCTGTGTGACAGCATTCCCCAAATCCCCTCCTTCTCTCTCCCCCACAGGACCTCTGCAGCATTCTGCAATTCTTCCCTGAAAAGCAGAGAAGGGTTTGCCTTTAACAATCCACACAGGTAAAGGGATTACGTGATAAAGAGTAATTATATCGACAGTCTAATTTAACACTTTCCATTTTCCATGCTTTCCCTGTGTGCTGTTTGAGTTGTTAATAAAAGGTTTAATACACTTTTCATGGCACTTAATACTCCGGAACTAAGCAGCTTTATACCTAAAGGTCTGGGACTTGCCCAACTGTTTCATATCCAGGCTGGCACTTTAGGATGCTTCTTTTGCAACCTCAGGGCTTTTCATGGCAAAATCCCTATGCCCCGGTGGGCGTTTTGCTCTGGGGCCAAGCAAGCTGTTCACCTGTTCCATATCCTGGTACTGGCTCTCCCTAGTTCTGAGATCTCTCTGTCACTGCCTTCCACCACCATTTTCTGGTCGTGATATTCCAACCCTTAGAGGTGTACCTCAATGTCCAAATCCCACTAAGCAGGGCACAGGGAAGCCTTCACCTTTGGTGCTCCAGATTTGTGGCCAGATACTCCCTCCAATCCAAACCCCTCTTTCGGTCCCCAGGCAAGTGGTCTCTCTCTGAAACCCTGGAAGCTTTTCAGAATAACTGAAAATAAAATGACTGCACCACCCTTCA
Organism: Struthidea cinerea; assembly: GCA_013397865.1. Taxonomy (NCBI): domain Eukaryota; kingdom Metazoa; phylum Chordata; class Aves; order Passeriformes; family Corcoracidae; genus Struthidea; species Struthidea cinerea. The sequence goes on along the minus strand of VZTI01000933.1, from coordinate 330,574 downwards.
GAGCAGCCCAGGGATGATCAGCAGCCGCATTGACCTGTCAAGAGCCAGAAATGACACGTCTGTGGATTAATGGCCCGGCCTGTCAGGATGGCATGCATTTGCTATGTGCAGAAGATGAAACATCTACTTTCCAAAAAGCAAGACTTGCTCTACAATAGACCTCTGCATTGCCCAGAGCAGCGATATTTTTCTGTCACTGAACGTAAACAAGCTACAGTCTGGAGTAAAATATGGTTTACTAAGTCCCTGAATTGATAGAGCTTCATATTCCTCCATGGCAGATGTTACAAATATGCAGACAGACAGTCCTTATTGATCCAAATGGTTCACAGAAACTCCATTTGAAAGCATATGTTTCTCTGCTTGACATTTTGACATGAATGACAAGAAAAAGCCAGGAATACAAATGCACAAGAAGAAACTGTTCTTGTGTTGCAAAAGCACATTCCCCCTGTCAAAGACTTGGGTAAATGTTGCACAACTAATCACATCCCAGAAAGATGTGTGAGCCGACCTACAGACACAGAACAGGAGGGGAAATCAAACAGCACGGACTTAAAACAGCCTGATAGGATCTGCACAGCCCCATACGGCCACTACTTGTTCTCTCCACGCGCCAGGACCAGTCTGACAGCAAGTTCCACCATTTAGAATCACATGAATTTCAGGAAACCTTTATGCAAATAACAACAGCAGCATCCAGCAACTCGCGTGCTCCCCATTGCACAGGCCAGGGTGCATTCATACTCCAATACAGCATTTTCACCATGGTATTTCCGGGTCTCAGCAACCCTTGTCGATGGGCCTGCACCTTCAGCACTCCTCTCTGGAGACCTGCAGCCCCCCAGCTCCTCCCCCTTCCTCTCACCAAGGCTGTCTCCAATTCCCTTTCCCCAACAGTTCTCCACCCCAGTGCTGCTCTGGGGTTCCCTGCCTTCCCCTGCTCCCACAGCAGCAGGCAGGAGCTCTCTGGGAAGCTTGCAGCAAACACTGCCTTTAAATGCCACCTCACCCCACTGTGAGTAGAGCTGGGGGCTCTACTGCCACCTTAGTGTCTGCTGGACTGGAAGCTGAAAGCTTTCATCACCAAAGCACCCTCCCAAAAAATTGGCTCTCACCATCATCCAAGCTGGCTTTAGAATCAAGCAAAACACTGCAATATATTTTCCTGGCCAGCTCTTAAATGGCAGCTGACATGCAGGAACTACTAAATTTCAACAGCCTGTAAATGCTCTACCTGCCACAGCCAGCACTTATCAGGAGTTTCTCCTGACATCTTACCTGCCCAGCAGCAGCAACAGAGCCAGCACTGGAAAGCAGCATCCTTATGGACGGGCAAAACCCACAGCACACACGGACACATTCCACTGCCTCATCCCCAGCAGGACACCCGTCCCTTCTTCTGGGGGCAATGGGCAACAAGCAGGACCAAGTCCACTGCTCTGGAATCCTTAGTAATGCCCCAACATGGAAAAGGGTCTGCAACTGCAGATAACCTCTAACCATACCCACTACAGCAGACTGACCACAGAACATTTCAGTGTCTGCTTAGATGTACTTGCAATTACACATTTCAGCACTTTGGTGGGCTGGAATATTTTGCTTCAGGTAAGCATTTAACTTGACAGAATTGCTTCAATATAAATCATATAAAAACACATTAAACAAAAGTCAATTTTTTTTTTCCTGCTGATATATAGAAAAAGCTACATAAATCTGGGATCTCTGCTTCACAGTTCTTTGTCATGGTGTGTAGATCTGTAGTTCAGTGTAGACCCTGGTGCAGCAAAGCACTCAAGACTTAAGGCTAACTTAAAGCAGCTGAGTAGTCCACAGGGAGTTTGGCCAGCTCACTCACCTGCTTACAATTAGGCACATAATTAATTTGAGACGTGTTTTAACTCCACCATCAATCCCTTTTGTTCTTTTAGCTGCAATTCTCACCTGAAGTGTCAGGCTCTGTTATGTTCTACTTAACCACGTTGGACATAATTTCATCAGGAAACAAATACAGACGTTTTACAAGACGAAAAGAATTGTAGAAAAAATTCCAGGACACTTCCTTTCATGATTGAGTGACTTTTTAGACTCAGAGTCTAAAAGCAGACTGATAATTACCCACAGCTGTAGGTAATGAACCCTCAGGTTCCATCTCCCCTCCCATACAGTTTCAGTTATAGCACTATAACAAAACAGTTAAAAAACTAAACAAAACTCTTTATCTTGAAAACAACTTGGGGGCACAATGAGCTGTGATGTGGGGCTTCCACCTAGAAACGTTTCAAGGCGGTATCTACAGCACAGTCACATACAGCATATTATTCAGAAATCAGATTCAGTCCCAGCCAGTCATCCAAGCATTTGAAACTTTGGCAAGAGGAGCAGAGATATTTTTTTTTTTTCTCTTTTTTCAAGATTTTCCTTACCTTGCTGTGTGTATTTATCATTCTGAGGACTTCCCCCCCTCTTTATGTGATATAGAGGCCAAACAGACCTCAAAATTACAGAGCTTTATAACTGCAACAACAGAACTAGTTACTGAAAGATAAGACATCTTACAAAGAAACCTGTAAAAACATAAATTCAAAAAGACAAAACAAAACAACTTTCTCATAGTTCTACTCTACTACAACTTGATGTGAAGTTTCTACCAGCACTAACTGTTTCCAAAAAATGCTATCAGCTTCAGGAGGGATAAAAGAAAGTAATTTAGGTAGTACCCCTGAAAGTACACAGTTAGAAAAAAAAAAAACAATAAAAAAAATCTCTACTAAGGCTGACAGTAAATTCAGGAGAAAATGAAACTCAGTAAAAAGCTAAAGCTTTAGACATTACTTGCTTCTCTCATTGGTTACCTTGCAAGCTTGGAGAACCCACGTGTCTGTTCTGCATCCCTCCAACACCAGAAAAAGCAGCATCCACCTCTAGGAATCCAGAAATATATGCAGCTCAGAGCATAAAGCCTGAGCTCTTCCCCACACCCGGAGAAGTGAGAGGTTTATGGGGAGCTGATTGAGGCTGATTTGTCCCAGCTGCAGACCTAAACAGCCCTTGGGAATGTCTCCCAGCAAACAGCCCACAGCTGCTTTGGGTGAAAGCACTGATTAAAGCTGATTCTCCCCAGCTGAGCAACAATCAAGCCAAAAAACAGGCACCACCACACAAATAATTTCAACTCTTAAATAATATAACAACTGTTTCTGGTAGAACAAATGCTGTTTTTATTTGTTTCCTAAAAATTAAGAAAAATAATAATTAGCTGAGGCAACTGCTTGTATGATGGAATTGAGGCTTCCCATACAAGTAATACAGCTTTACTAAACATGAGTTGTAACCATCCTTTTCTGCCTCCCCCTTCACCACATGTCAGTTTTTACCTTTAATTTTGCTTTTCTTCAGAGTTTTCTTCTGACTTTCTCCTTGCCTTTCCCAGGGCTGCCAAAGGATGTGGTTTCTTTGAGAAATGTCCAACAGGGTCCCCCAAATGTGTTGTGTTAAGACTTATGTCAATCTTTAGCTGCTCACAATATAAGTTCAAGTCAGTAAAGGAAAATAAAAGAAAAGTTTAACAAGGTCTGAACACTGTGGTTGCTGTACCGACCCACTAACATGATTTCCTCTGAATGCTCCACTCGTCACAAACCCAACAGCTTTAAACCTGTCTCAGAGGAGAGCTATTCCTAAATTTGAACAGATTTTAGGAAGAATTTTTTTCTTTAAGCAATCCCAGCATAAAGTTTAAACTGTAATCCATGTTACATGCTCAACATTTTAATAATGTTCACTCTTTCTGGTTAATTTTTGAGACATTTTCCTTTTCAGAGCTACCCCTGAATACCAGTTTATGGAAAGCAGTGCTCTTGAGCCCAGCATTAAGAGCTAAACCTTCACCTGCTGAAACTCAGTATGCTTGACCCATTCCCTGGAGGGAAGCTGATTGACACAGGTGAGAACCCAGGTTTAAGTGGTTTATTCTATCAGCAGACTAAGAAAAAGTGAGTTGTTTTGCTGAGACTTCACCTGCAGTGCAGCAATGGTTATCAAAGCAAGGCAGATATGGGGAACTTCACTTGGCAAGACAAGTATTGCACGCATGTAGTTGTAACTCAGCATAAAAGTATTCTATCAAGTTTCAACTCTGAAATTAAAAAGCACAATTACTCTTTTTTTTTTTTCCATTGCAATAGGAAAACATGGCATACTAAGAAATAAGAGCAATGCATTCTTCAGATCGAAAGCAGATTGCCCATGGATTGCAAGCAAATAGAAGAAACTGAGTCACATTTTTGTAAGAAAATAATTTCCAAACTAATGGGTTGATAGAACAAGACACACTAGAAGTGCTGTGCCACAGATGTCACTTTTGTGAAAGCTCATCATCGAAAGAGCACAATAAAAGGAAGGTACATTTCATGTACAATCACCTTTGCAGCGTAAACATCCCAGAGGAGCTGCAATATTTGGGATCATATGTTATTCCCTATTTTAAGTACACTCGGGGGCAGTCCCATTTGAAAATCAAGGGCACAGTTTGGTCTTCAAAGTTTTCAGAAACTTCTGCAGTTTTTCTATTTCAACTTGCCAGATATTAAAGGTGAAGGGTCAAATCTGCAGGTGGTGTAAATAAGCACAGCTCTGTGAGAGCTTTCACCTTGTGCTCATTTACGTCACATGGAAATTATATTTCTCACTTCTTCTGTGAGTAATTGCACATGTATATATATATGCATGTGTGTGGTGAATACATAGTATATAGAAAGTGAATGCTTTGATCCGTCAAAAGGAAGATACAAATATAAAACAGGAGACAGGATATGAAAATCATACATTCTGCATTTACTTTGAAAACTGAAAGTTATGGGGAAAGAAACATTGTTTATGTTCAAGGAGAACCTGGTGATTTGCATAAATAATCTAAAACCAAACCACTAGCACATGAAGGATTTAACAGCTTCCTGTCAGGGCTGACAGGCTCGAGCTATGACTTGCTAACTTTTATATAAACAAATAATCACTAGACAGTGAGAGATCCATTGCAGATTCCTACTTTTGCAGCGTAGACCCTGGTGCAGCAAAGCACTCAAGACTTAAGGTTAACTGAAAGCAGCTGAGTAGTCCCAGAGAGTTTGGCCCGCTCACTCACCTGCTTAAAATTAGGCACATATTTAATTTGAAACGTGCGTTTTAATTCCACCACCAAGCAGCAACGCACTTCCCCTGTGCATAAAGCAGGTGCTCCCTATAGGGCTCACACACATGCTTAAATACTTTTCTGAAAGGGGCCTGCGTGGTTTGATTCTTCAAGATCCTGCTCATCTTAGATGCGGTCCTGCAAAGCAGTCAAACAGGCGAGTCGTATTCTGTGCATGGGAATAAAGGAGATCTGACATTGCTCGTAAGTTAAACCACACTTCCAAACTTTACAGCATGTAGTAAGATTAAGCCAGGAGGAGAACACTGAACATGAAGAATGTTAAAGTTAATCCCCGAAATGTATTGTATTCACAATTTATTCCACAAATGCAGGTCAGTTAAAACTACTCAGTACAGTGTTTTAGTCCATAATATGAAAAAGGTCTAACGGGAAAGCAAAGATGCCTCAGTGAAAGAGGGTTTCAAGCCTCTGCTCTGGGCTTTGCTGCAGCAAATCAGCAGCATGCTTTGTTTTGTGAGGAACAGTGGGGCTCAGGAAACCAACAGGTTTGTGTGCCACAACAGATTGCACCCTGGTAACCACTCAAGCACCTCCTTGCACCTCTTCCTCAACATGTTCCTCTGCTGCTCCTAAAATCTTAAACTGGTCATGAAATGAGAGATTTTTCTAATGCAAATCTTTGCACTCTTTCACCAAAACATCTTTACAGACTCCTGTGTGTGCTTAGTCTTTTAGTGCAGATATTTCTGCCGTACCTAATTTGTGTATTTATGGAAGATTTTTTCCTGTGGCCATAGGTTTGTTAAGACAACAAAAAAGAAAAAAAATACTACAAAAGAAGAAAAAAAATCCAAAGTTTTTGTGGGCCAGGTCTCTAAATAGCATAAATCTAATCAGCTTTATTATTAATTTTTAATTAGTTTGAAGCAAATAGTGAAATTTGTGCCAAGCTACAAAATTGCACTGTCTTCATGAGGAACCAGCTTGACAACAGAGACAAAATAATCCCTGTAAGAGTACTCCCTCTGTAAGCTCACCATCAACATTCCTCATTTAAAAAGTACTAGGCTGAGCATGCTCTTCCATAAGGCTGGTTTTATGTCACAGTTTGACTTTTCCTCCCTACTGCTTAAAGTAGAAATGTAAAAATGTGGGGACTTTAATCACCCCATAAATATACGTGTAGTGTAATTACGCAAATCAAATTAGGAGCAGCAAATGAAATGTTTATTTATCCAAAAACCTGACCCAGATTGCCTGCTGACTTTCCTGGGATGTGAATGCATTTTTACCTCTGTTCAAACAGAATTTTTCGCCTTAATGTAGACAGTGATTTTGCTGCAACAGGACCTACAGCCTTTTCCAAATAGCAGTGTTCTAATAGAGAGAAGAAATCCAGCTACAAAGGGAAATTACAGACTAGTATTAGGGATACATTTGAGAAGACACTAAATTATCCCAATCTTGAAAGAGAGTGATGGTCCATGAAGAGGAGGCAGGGGGACAGGGATCCATTATGTTTGGCATTCAAACTTCTGTTTGGGAAGGAAACAATGTGTTAGATTTTGTTTTGGTTTTTTTTTCTGTCATGTGAAATTGCACTGGTAATATTTGCATGACAAGACATTAAATTAGCTATATGTGTTGCTCTTTGTCCTCTCTGTTTCACAGACAAAAAAAAAGGTTTTGTACAGCCATTTCTACCACGATTATAGACGTGGCCATTAAAATGTTTCTCTTTACAAAATCAATGGAAAAAAAAGCAGAGCTGTGCTTATAGTCTTGTCATTCAGGGATATGACTTCAGCAGGGAGCATTGCATCCATTATGCAACAAATTCAGTGAAATCTTAAAGAAAGAGATGGCACCAGAGGGCACACTCACTGCAGTGCTGTTATCTCCTGCCCTAACAGTTCCTCCCTGCCTCACTCCATTGGTTCCTCCCCATTTTCAGTCATGTACACAAGAAACAGAAAAAAAGAGCTGAGCAGTTTTTCTTAAAAGCCTTCCCCTTAACCTAAAACCTGTTGTTCATCAAAGCATTTATATATATAATATATATGTCATAATATATATAATATATATTATATATATGTATAACAAAACACAGAAAGTGAAATTAAAAGAGCCACACAGCACGGCAGACACGTAAAAACACAATCCAATAATCCTGTGCTTAAATTTAGAAACTGTGTGAAAGTTTAAATCCTTGTTAGATGGAAAATGTTCTCTGTTTATTGTTTGTTGGATTTTAGTTATAATTCACCTTTAAAGCATTTTTTACTGCTATGCTAATACCAGCTGTTAAGTTCTCTGAGTGAATTGTCATTTTGGCTATAAAACAGGGTTCTGGGGAGAGATCTGAGCATGGTAAATTTTTCTAGCAAGAAACAGATAAATTTTTTGCTCTTAAAAAAACCATACCTGTAAGGGCATAAGTGTTGAAATCCATGGAAAAAAAAAGAAAAGTATGGCCCTCAGTCCCAGTAACAGGTCTTCTTTGGCACTTGAGAACGACCACAAGTAGTTTGCCTTTTTATTCATATAGAACAAAATTTACAAAGTCATTCATACATTTTTGTTTTTTGTTTTGTTTTTTACTTACTTCGAAAATTGGGAATATTCAAAATACACTTTTACCCCACTTCATTCTTTCATTATTTACAAGTATATACAAGAAAAATGTAAGAGTTCGTTTTCTTTTTTTTTCTTTTTTTTTCTTTTTTTTTTTTGTTTCTTTTAAATTTTGTATTAAAAATCTCTGCTGGTTGTTTTTACTGTTTGTTTTCATCATATGGATGTTCCATGCGAGGGCTCCATTGCTTCTGGAATGACTCCCCCCGGCACGGACTGGAATGACATTGGGATCGGGGTTTTCACGGGGCTCTGCCGGAATAGTCCTCCGTTGGGTGACCTGTGTTTGCACTGTATGGAGGGCATGGTGGCTGAGCTGCTCAGGGGCAGCGGCAGGTTGCTGCCCGAGGCAGCTGTGAGTGTCCTGCTGGCACCATGAGTTGTCTGTTCTGGTAAAAAGGTGGTGACAGAAAGTTGCGTGTTCTGGTACTCGCGCACCGGCTCCAGGGTCTGAGCTGGCTGCATGCCACCGATCTCCAGCGCTGAGATCTCGATGGACGCGGGAGAGATCTGCTTGTGGGCTATGTCTTCATCAATTAAACTGTTCATGCGTCTGTGGACCTGCTCCAGATTCACTTCTTTGTCCTAGTGAGGAAGAAACCAGAACAATCAGTCCAAACACAGTCACCAACCCCATCTGGCCCCCCTTCTTCTCCTCTGTGTGACCAGAGTTGCTGATCGCTCACTACATCACTTGGATTTCAACTGTGCCTGCACAAAACCTCAAGGTCCGCTGCCATCTCCAGATGAAAAACCTGCTGAAGGAAATGCTGAAGAAAACATCAGCTCAATCTCAGCTTGCTGGAGCTCCTGATGTTGCCAATCCCATCCTCCTGGGAGGTAAACTGATGGCTGTGCTTCAGCTGACAGGGTCTGGCGTCAGGGACCAGCACATGCCTCGTGCCCTTGGCTCACCTCGCACAAGCTCAGAAAAAAGCCTATGGCAGGCAAACAAACGAGCTGGGACTCCAAATTCCAGTGGGTAGCTCAGCCGCTTGTCACCACATGGCAGCTCCCTACTGTCTCATCTATCTCCAGAGCATTTTCTAAAGAACACATCAGTAAAAAAGCCCTGACTTCAGGGCAGTTGCTTCATGTGTTGAAATCTACTGGCCAGGGGCTGCAGTGGTGATGAATTCTTTCCTTCCCATCAGGAAGCCCTGGGTCACCTGTGTGACACAGAACATAGACCTACTGGAACAGCCCTGAGAGACACCTACTCTGGGAGCTGCAAGGAGGGGACCACACATTTGATTTGTGTTTGGAACAGTTGCATGAGAGACCATAAGACGTCTGTCACCTTGCCATGTCATCTGGAAAAAGTCTGTCTGTGGTCAGAGCTCAGGAATACAATGCTGGTCTTTAGAAAATGTATCACCATCTTCTGAGAATACGTTTCCTAAGGTTCCCAAAGCGGTCTCTTCAATTGACTGTCAGGACCACTCACTCAACGCATTTTAGCTTCCATGAGGAAACACAGCAAAAGGAGCTGTCTTTAAATCCTGAGGTAGCAAAGACCTACAGTGGGCTGTTTATCACCTCAGCACGGCACTCGAGATGCTCAAATTGCAAAGCAACAAAATTGGCAGGGTAAAGTCAACCACCTGGGATGCAGTATGACTGAATTTTAACAGCTAGCATTGAATTGCCAATAAAAAGGTATTACATTATATCATTTCTCTACATTTCATAAAGCCCAGCTATGATTGCAGTTGTAGTTATTTGATGCAAGTGTAACACACAGCAGAATAGCAGCAAAGCGTAACAGCCCAACAACCCTGGAACTGGAGAAATTCCCTGGTCTGACAGAAACCTGTAATTACATTAGACAGCAAGACTCCAACCTAGGGAGCAGGACTACCCGAAACTTTTGTGTTCCAGTAACCCCTGGCTGCCCAAGGTCAACTTGTGCTGTTGGTTTAACCCAACAGCAGCAGCCTTACTGATTCATACCAAGATCTAGGCTCAGGGAATGAAAAAGTACTAGGCCTCACTGCCACTCACTCCTCTTAATCTTTCGCCACTGGCGTTCAGGTGGAGCACAGAGAATTACAATCTTATTCCAATGGTATCCTCTGCTCTGCGACTTTGCTTTGCCCTGTAAATTGACAAGCCAACTCCAAAGTCCTTGATTCCAGTCAATGTCAACTCCAGATTCAATTCTAACCTTGTGATTTAACACCCCTTCTACATTACTCAAGAACCGTTGAATTTGCTGATCCCTGCATGGGTTTGGAAATGAATTAGGGTTAGATGATGCACAGTCCAAACCTGTGTCCTTAGCTTAGGCTAAATCCATATTGATTTCAACTGGAATACAACTGCTCCACAATTACAGGGCTGAGCTGCATGTTGCAAATTCTTTGCTAATCAGTGGGAAATGAATTCCTATTTAATTTATGTCATAAATCCACCAAATCCCAATGAAGCTGCCAGAAACCTGGGGGATATAATCTTCCTCTCTAAAGAAACAAATAAATTTTAAAAAATCCTGCTTTTTCAGCCAAATCCTCTAATCAGATGATTTTGAGTTAGAGAAAAATCAATGGATAATAAAATAAAAAATAAACTTTTTTGACATGAAGAGATCACACAACACTTGATCAGATAACCCCTGCAGCTGTATTAAGTCCTTCCTGACAACAACCACACCTGACCTGTCAGGCCCTTCATTCAATACATTAGACAATGCACTAAGCTGATGATAGCTCAGAGGCTCTTTTCTAAATTCTGTAGCTAGTAAAATTAAGGATTTATGGTACAGTGGCCAGAGGATTACATGGATTTAATTCGGAATTTCCTCAGCTCCTCTTTCTTGAAGTAAAATTGTAGACCTGGGGCAAATGTGAGAAGAATTCTTACATTATTCCCTGATGGGAGTAAGAGCTCGACCTCTCTGGGTGGGTTCCTTTTGAACAGATGTCCAGCCACTCACAGCTGCATTTTCCTCACCTGTCTGCCAACAAAAGCTTGCTGCAGAGTTCTGCTTATCCACAAACTTCAGCTACCACCATGTATGATGATATTGTGTCTAAGGAGCTAACCCCCAGAAGCCCATAATGCAATGCCTCTTCAGGCACCCTGTACTATTCCTTATCTAAACGACGCTGCTAGCTGTGACGCAGACTCCTGGCTGGCATTCTGGGTATCTGGGACTCATATTCTCGTCAAGCCTCCACTACAAAATAAGAAAACAAAAGATAACTCAGGTTAGAACTGAGCAAATATTAAGGCAAATATTCCTAAATGAGGCTTTGGAGAAATGTTCATGACTCATTTGCATTTTTCTGAGCTTTTGCCAAACACTGGTGCCTTCTTCAGATAATTTCAAGTGAAAATATACATCATTTTATTTATATTTTAATTTTTTGATTGCAAGTACATCCTGGGTGCATTCATCCTGCTTTGCTAGTGGAACAAGTAAAATGTGACTTGGATAAAGCCAAGCCCGAGGGAAAGGTAACGTTTCAATAATTGCGACAAACAGTCATTAATTGTTTGCAGAGTGAAAATAAATTTGTGAATGAAGCAGGATCTCCACTTGAAGCATCCGTGCACAAAAGGTCATAAAATTCAAAGCATGAATTAATCCTGGTTACATATTTAGCTGAGTCCTTTTAAGATGTAAACATGAAGAGCCACAGATGGGATACTCTTAATACACATCTCCTGGTCTAGACCACAGGGATTATTAAGGACCACATCCTTTGGAATGTTCCCTTCTCCTGGCCTAACAGGCCTTTTCTTCTGCAATGCACAGTCCAACCCAGGACAGCATTCCTCAGAAAATGGTGGATTTGCAGTTGCTTATGTTTCACAGTACAAACTCATGCTTCACTGTGCGAAAATTTTCCTTCTCAATAAAAATTAAAACCAGCTCCTGCAAAGTGACATCACATTCTATCTACATCAGAACACTTCATGAAGTACATAGAGAAGTAGACGCTTGGGATCTCTTTAAGAACTAGGGGTGAGGATTTTATTCGCCTACTTCTCTTTCTTCAGCATTAAGGACAACTTTCTGGCCTTATTAAGATCAGAGAAAACTTTTTAAAGGCTTTCTACGGACCAGAAATTCACATTATTCCTTCTTTTCATTGTCAAAATAAAATGTTTGCAAAGGTTATGGAAAACAACTTGTCTCTGAAGAATTATAAAATCACATTTTTAAAGGTTCTTCCCTTTGTCTTATTAGACAAAGAGCAGCTAAATAACTAAATGTCAAGGTTTGTATGAAACTATCTTAATGGTGAATGAATGATTCTTCAAATACTTAAAAAAAACTAAGATAAAATTCAGAAACCCTTGAAAAGATTCTTTTGTCACTGCACACTGTAAAACTGCTTTGAATACCAAGATTTCCAAAAGTGAAGGTTTTGGGATAGCTTTATGTGACAAGCCAACCTTTCAGAATCTGTGAATTCCGTAAACGTAATCTTTTTTTCTTTCATTGTCCTTCTGGGAAATTCAGTAACATAGCATATGTTACTGAAAACTAGCAAGCTAAATGGAAAAAGGTTTAAATGGCAATAAAGCCAGAAAAAGAAATCCTAAAAGTTATGGTGTTTTTCTCCATTGTCAGCTCCACATTCTCCTTTATTTTTAGGTCTGTACTTCTCATTAAGTATCAGTAATTTGTTAAAATTTCTTTTTTGCACTTAATATACAAAATTTAGTTAATATTATAAATATATCCCATCTCAGCCATTTCATGCCCATTCAGCTTCACTTCTCATCTATGGCTGTGCTGGAGACAAGTATATGCTTGTGTCGCCAGAAGAAGATAAAATATTTTTCCTTTGCTGGCTTCATAATTCTATTTTCAATATTAATGTTGCACTCCAAATAGATCGGTTGAAGAAATTAATCAGTGAAGGAAAGAAACGTGTAAGGAAAATTAATTATACACCCAGGCTTATCCTCTGGAGGCTTAAGGAAAACAGCTCACCAAACATTGCTCCTGGTCAGGAAATTCTCTTATTCATAAATACCAAGTGAAATGTCACCGTTCCCCAATGAGTTTGAGTTCTGGAGGGGTGTTTAAAGGGCAGGTTTCTGACATGTCCCAAGCACTTGATCATGAGCAACAGGTTGAGTGGCCTATGACTGACTGCATGAGCACACCCTGGCTTGGAGTGGATTTGGAGGATGCTCACTAGAATTATCTGAAAATTACTAAACCTGCATGGCCACACCCACAAGAAACTCCCTTTCAGGACCAACCAAGTTTGGCCTTATCACACAGAGAGAAATTATAGCAAGATATAAATGCAAACAGCATGATTTACAGAGTAATCAATATTTTTTTTTCTAGCTTATTTTCTGTGACTCTTGGCAGTGGGTTCTAATAAAAGCCCGTGGGCAGTCATATTGAAATAATATGGAACTAATTGGGACGTCTGGAGTCAGTTAGCATGATCAAATTCAAGAGTGTTGGAAAGGAGCTACTGGCTGATGTTTTCAAGAAATTGCCTACATCCCCCTAAACACAATTAATTAAAAGGTAATACTGCTCAGCTGACAGGCTGCAACACTTGGGATTTTCCAGGGGAAAAATTTTTTGAGAAAAATATTTTTATTAAAGACACCATTGCGGCATCTGGCTTTTTACTTGTGATTTCTCTGAGCTTATCACAGAGTTCAAGAGAAGCCACTTGAAGACATAAAAATGCTACAAGTTGATGAAGCAGTTCCAGCAAGGCAAAAAAGGAAGACAAATGCCCAAACAGGAAAGTCTAATATCTGCAGAAATGTGATGCTAAAACTATGCCAAAACTGTGATAAGTAACATCTGCATCCAGCACACGCAAATAAAAGCACACAAAACTAGAGAAGAAAAAGATTGATGGCCCTGACCCCAGAAGGACTAAAATTTCAGAAATGTCCAAACGTGGGCAGACAGGCTCACACAGGGAGGGAATATCTTGAATATGTCAATACCTCCCAGTCAGGTGCTGGTAACTGAGCCAAGAATTAAAAGCCTGTTAAAGTAGTTCTTAATAAGGCTCAGGAGATATGCAGAAAACAATGCTTTTAAGGTAATATAGCCTTAATCATCAATCAGGGCACACTTCTGGTTTGTTTGTTTGTTTCCTGTCCTGGGTGACAACATGAAGGATTATCTTTTGGTGAGAGAATGAAACCAAGACACAAATGCTAATATTAGATTTTCATTCTGTGAAAGAACTACTTAAAAAAATGTGATAATTTTGTGATTAGGGCTGGGATTCAAAATCTGAGAAAAACCCAGTGTCAGGCACTTCTTCTTCTGCCCTTGACCAGGAAACATGCTGGTTTCTCTCCCACCCCTATAAAAGTCCTCTTGACTCATGTATGTGTGTTCATAATGACATTGTCAGAGGACATGAGCCACAGGGGCTGGAAGTCACACCTGTACCCAGTTAGAGAGAAAGGAACACTCTGAGGCACTTCCATGCAGAGACAGACATACTGCAAAACTGAAAAATGAGGCAGAGAAATAAAACTGAAACAGCAAAGTTTCCATGCTCAGGTACCCACAAACTATTCTCTTCTTACTCAGCATCAAAACCCACAGCTCCATCAAGCAACCAACTTCAGTCTGTGAGGTTTCAGACCTCGTGGACTCAAACATTTAGCTTGTTAAGGAGAAATAAGGCAGCAGCAGCTCTGATTTTGTACAGTTGTTTAGGATTATTTTGAAATCCTGTATTCACCCACGGTCCTTATCATTACTTTCAGTTACAGCTACTGCATATGCAAAGCTGTAATTTTAATTTATTCCAGGAGGCTCTGACAGACTGGCAAAACCAGGCACAATTGGCTTGCTCCAGAAGAAAAAGCAGTGATGAATGTAATAGATGTGCTGCAAAACAATGACAGTACAGTATGGAGTTACATTAATACAAATAACCCCTTTTTAATACGCGTGTGACACTCATTATTCCAGAGATTCCGCAGCCGACAATGCACTGAAATGCAGAGAGACGTGTAAACAGATGCAGTGATGATCTACGTCTGCTGTCATTAATTTAACACAGGCAACTGACCCAGTCAAATAGCACTTAATGTTACATAAAATTTGCTGAGTGGTTTCTGAGTGTGCTCTGCTCGAAGCTGGCTTGACCATAACAGAATCTTATTAGAAATACGCAGGGATGCACCTCAAGAGTCTACTTGAAAAAGTGCTTTTAGAAATAGGCCCAATCCTGCAATCAAGCTTCTGCTCTTATAAGTGGAAGCTCTACCATGTATTTTAAATCAGCAATTAGCTAAATTATCATCCATAAACCAGCTGTTAGAAGAGTGCACTGAGACTGACATCAGGTGAGGTCCAGTTGGCTGTTACCTAATTGAAAGAATAAAAGAAATGAAATTTTTGCAGCATATTAATTTCATTCAATGTGGAATCATCTGCAAAGCAACAAAACTTCATAAAAATTGTGTACAAGAGGCCACCTTATTCACTAGGTGATGCCCTCCTTCACCAGAGAGCATAAATTCCTTTATGAAGAGACAGTGACACTCTTTTTCCTTCTAAGTAAACCTGAAAAAAAAGTGAGATATTACAGAATACTGCAAAGTTGATGCTAATGTGATAGAAAATTGTTTCAAATACATTGCCAAAGTTTATTTCCAGCTACCCACAGACAGAAAATAGGTGTAAATAAATTACTACTAAAAACCTAGACACCAAACAAGTAACAGTGACTTGCTATAGAACTAGTGCAAGTAGCAAGAACCTTCATGAAGAAGTTCACATCTTCCCACACTCCTGGTGCACACCTTACCCAGGTTGGATTTTTCTAATCTGGAATCACATCTAACCAGGGGTCTAATTCTGAAGTGTCCCACAGGTTCTGCCTGTGAGCCTTGCCAGGAATGCCCCAGACAGTTATCTCCCCAGCAGGCCAGTGCAGCTGACAATGCACACCACTTCAAACCAGCCAAACCTCTCTCCTTGTCTTATTTATCATCTTCAGCTGCACCCCCGTCTCTGGCACTGTGAGAATAAATACACAGGACACAGTCCTGATGGGAGAAGCATCGCACATGAGGTGACAGGAGGTCTCCCCAGAGTGTCTTGCTCTGCTGCCACATTCACCACCATCCATTAACTAAGTGCAACCACAGAGATCACAGTCTAGTCCTCACAATTCACAGCAGACCCAAACCTGCCAGGGAAGAGGCTGTGATAGCATTTTCATTTGCTACTGAATACGAAAGGGGGCATTCAGCCTCATGCTGAGATATTCAAGCTTTATAATCCTTACCAACCTCGGTTCACCAGCTGGTAACCCAACTACAGAGAGAATGAGTGAGCGGTTCACATGGTACAGATGTTTCCACAGTTTTCATGAGGTTAAAAACAAACAGGACAGTCAGAGAGTGCAAAGAAACATTTCTCAACACAAGCAGCAAAATGCAGTACAGAATGAGTGCTGGTTGATGAGCATGCCAATGTCTCTGCAAAGGAACTCGGGACAAAGGAGGACTTGCAACCAGAGAAACCTCTACTGTGTACACACTACAGACTGCAGTTACGGGCATTTCCAACAACACAGAGGTCAGGAGCAAGGGGAGTTCCAGGGGGAGGAAAAGATGAGGAGAAAACTAACAGGGATTCATCTGTGCAGGCATTTTCAACAAGGAACCAATCATCTGTATGTTTATTATAAATTCTCACCATGCTTCTGAGGCCCAACCTCACATCATTGGCCATCTCCAGATGGAAAGGGAAAGGAAGATGTGGGGAGAAAAAAAAAAAAGGATCAAGATAGTGAGGCTAATAATGTAATTAATATTTCACTCTTTTCAGCAAACACATACTTACTATTCCTTCTTTATTACGTCTGAAATTGCAGCAAAAGAGGATGGCCCTCAAGAGGGTGGTGTTTTAAGAATTTGACATCATCTAAAGTTACACTGTGAGGTGACAGATCACTCTTTTATGAAGGAAAAATTAAATTCATGAAGGTTCTATTCCAAAACTCACTAAAACTTAATGGCGTCTCTACATTGCTTTACACAGTTTTTAAACCAAAATTATAATTTAGTCTATAAGGGATGTAATTTTTCACTCTAGTGAGCCCAAATCAGAGCAACGCTATCCTTTAACACTACTGAATTACTCTGCTGGAGCATCAGGCATAACAGATTGCTCCACACCCTCCTTCTTCACCACCCCTGTCTAGTCACATCCAAATCTCAAAAGTTCCCATTTTTTCCCTATTATGCCAGGAGTAAAAGAGAGTTGGCACAGGAGACAAAGAATTGCTTCTACAACCTGTTTGATGCCCAGTGTTAGCTGACTTACAAAGCCTCTCGTCTCCACTCCAGCTATGTGAAAGGCTTACTAAATCCTTACTCGTGACTATTAGGCACAATTTTTTCAATTAAAAAATGAAATTTGAAAAGGTTTCTGTGCCCCCATTCAGGGCTGTATTTTGGAAACTGCCCAAGCTCCTATTTTGACATAAGACAAGACATGACTAGCCAAATCATTAAAATAGCTCAGCATAATAAAAACCTGGACACCAGTTTCCCAAAAGATAACTCTTGCATACTGAATAATTCTGAAGATACAATACTTCTTATGTTGAGTGAGTTTGAGTAGCTCTTTTCTATATATGTGTCTAAAAATACGGGTCTGGACTTAAAGAAAATCATAACCAAGCCATTGATTAATTTAAAAAATAATAATATTTTCCACAGTACTGGAATCTGTGATTCCTTAATATTTTGCAAATATTGACCACAGGTTATTTCAGGTACTATAAAATTATTTAAATTCAATTGATAAATAGGTTTATAAATTGCATGTTAATATTATTGCATGGTAAGGTCAATCTTCAGCAAACAACTTCAATGCACATTTAATTCCCAGCTCCTGCTTCATACATGTTGGTTTCAAACAACTGAAATTTGATCCTCACCACTAAAAAGAATGGAAATGTTTTGGTGCTTTGGGTGAGATCAGAATACACCTCTTATTTAATTTTATGTAGATGCTTAAATGCTTAGTCAGATCAACACCTAAGGCATTTTACAAACCACAAAAATGCAAAAGAAATTTGAGAAAAAGTCACATTTTATGCTTTTTCTTTATTTTAAACTTTTACTGATTTTGTTATTTTACACCCCCTTCAAAAAGTCAACTTTAAAATACCGCCATAGGCTGAGATAAGACATACAAAAATTAGCTCTGTAAACATTGTGTGAAGAATCTAAAAGAATCTGACACATTAAGGCTCCAATTCAGTAAAATACGTAAGCTCATGCCAAGCTCATGAGTAGCCACAGAAGTTCTCTGGGACAGGCAATGTAATGCAAATTAAGCACGTACTTACACTCATCACCAAACTGAAACTTTAAACAGGTTATTTCTTTTTGATTTCCCTGCATGGCAACATTCATTTTTTAAGTTTATTTCTGTTGAATAATTTTCTTCCCCCTGCTAAGGTTCACGCCAAGTAAATCCAGATTATATCCCTAAGGATCCCATTAGCAGGGTTTTCTCACATGACAGAGAAAAATTAAACCAAACACAAAAATCCCTTCCTTGCAGTTAGGGAAATATGCTGGTACAAAACTCAATTGCTTCACCACTGCTTTGGGTAGAGAAGCCTGGGCCCAGTGCCATAAATCACGGGGATGACACGTCACTTTTAAATCCATTACAGCCTTGACCGAAATCTACGGTGATCAATAGCAAGAGCTGACTGATTTCATTGGATTCTGGATGTGCACCCTGCCAGGGACCAGGAATTACAGAATTTCTGCTTTACTATAGGCACTTCCAAAGAGAAAATCTTGTTTCTTCACTCACATAAAAAGCCAACATGGAGTTTGTTAAGATGCCCTTCCAGCTATTATTGGTTCTGTACAA
Organism: Struthidea cinerea; assembly: GCA_013397865.1. Taxonomy (NCBI): domain Eukaryota; kingdom Metazoa; phylum Chordata; class Aves; order Passeriformes; family Corcoracidae; genus Struthidea; species Struthidea cinerea. The sequence goes on along the minus strand of VZTI01000933.1, from coordinate 311,918 downwards.
GGTAATTCATATATTATATATTATATTGTCCTCCTTTTTATTTTTTTTGCCTTTGACCAATTCTTCCAGCTTATACTTTATCATCAAACAACATTAAACTTTGCATTCTGGGATGACTGATTCCTAACACCGCTTTGCTGATTTAAAAATGCTAGTTAAATGAAGTTTCTCAGCTTATTACATTCAAAGCTGGTTTGAAACTGAATTTCTAGATGGCATTAAACTGCATTATTTTGCCAATGTTTGCATGATTTATTTTCCCCAAAAAAACCTTTATTTATTCTTAGAAAAGTAGAATACAATACAGTGGTACAAACAAATGATAATTTATATGCAACTGAGCAAAAAATGTACAAAGATTTCAGACATGTCATTAAAATACAGAAAAAAAAATAATTTAAAACAAAACCAAGATAAAATATAGAGAACATGCAATGAAGGGAAAATAAAATATCGGTTTGATGATCTCGTGTTTCCTTTCACTCTCAAAAGGAACCATCCTGGGGCAAATCAAATTGTCAGATAAAAAGGTAACACCACAAAGGAGACAAGGTAAATGAAGTGACAAGGAAAAAGACAAGGAAAGTGAAAATAATGGTGAAAGCAAGAGACTCTTTAATAATCAAAACCAACAGTGCTGACACCATGCTGAAGGTACAGAAGCCTCGACTGCCATGGAATAGTATCTGGCTGGAGAGCTAAAGTGAGATGAACACAGTGCAAACCACAGTTCTTAGCAGTGACAAATTTGGATCCATTGAACTCGTGTCTGCCAGCTCCTATTTCCATTTGTAAGGTACACTGGGATTCCTGCTCTTCTAACACCAGAAAAGAGCCTTAGTGGATAACTTTCATGATTGCTAAAGCTGGAAGAATGGATTTTTGAGGTAGGCTGGGTAGACACATCAGCGGACACGGAAACAGCGGAGTTTAAGGCAGATCATAAGAGGCTGCCCTGGCCAGAGATACAGGGTTTCTTTCTCTCATCCTGCATACTGCCAAAATACTTGTGACAATATTTAGAGCAATTTTGCTGCCTCCCACTATCTCATGGAGCTCACAGGGTCTAGACTTTCTGAGATTCAAGACTTTATTAAGCTTGGAGTAGCAGGATATGAGAATTACAAGGTGCTGTTCCTAGTACACAAGAAAGACCATTCGCACTCTGGACAGTACCTGAAATGCTGCCCCCTTTTAATAATCTAAAAATAAAAAGTAAGGACAGAAAAGTGAGAAGAGTCTATTGAATAAAATGGTTTTGTAGAAGCATGAGAAAGCAAAGAAAACACAAACAAAGCTGTGAAGGCTGTGATTGTTAATGAATTATAAATTTGACACAAGTTATGAGACAATGACCAGTAGCAACTCAGGAGGTGGAAAACTATGCTATGCCTTAACCAATAGAACCCCCAAACCTTCTTGCACTACAGAATCCCAAACACATGGGGTCCAGTTTCTGGAACACTCACATTGCTAGGAATAGCACAGCTGGTTTGGAAAAACCAGATTTCTGATTAATCTTATCTATTATCTGTGCAACGAAAGAATCAAACCAAGAATTTCTTGAGGTCATTCTAGCACTGTCTTTCAAGAGCTATATTAAATATAAGTGAATCAATATCACCTCTTATGAGAGATGCAACAAGTATCAGTTTCTAGAAAACAAAAATTCATCCTGTATAAGTGCCTAATTTTGTTTAACATGGGGTTGCCCGTTAACTTTTTTTTAGTGACTAATCTCATTCACAGTGAAAAAGATGAGAGTTTAACTTTCCTTCCACGAATAGTAGGATATTTTATCTTTGCTTATAAGTTTCCATTGTTTTGCAGTACATGGATGAACTAGGAATGCTTTCTTAATGGTTCTGAAGAGATCTCAGAAGTAATAATCTTCAGAGGAATAGCACATCACACAAAGACACAGCTGATAAAGCACAGAGGATGCTGGGGAGCCCATTGCAGGAAGCAGCCATGCTGGATCATAACGACCACAAAGATGTGAAAACTGCCTTTCATTCCTTCAAAGGGGATAAAAGATCCCAACAATCTGGTGCTGTGGCAAAGCCCTTGGCTGTTAAATGATCCAAATTACATTATGGCTTACTGATATTGTGAAATAAATGCATAGAACTCATACAAAAAGTGACGGAAATTCAGAGGCAATTGTCAAAAGTTCAACGCTTGTATGGTACCAGGTTTTAATAACTTTAGCTGATTGCTCAGTCATTTAAAAGGGATGTAAAGTGACTGAAAAAAGACTCCATAATAAATATTAATTTTTCACAACTCCCTAATTTTCTGAAGCTTATCAAAATCAAAAGATTAGGTATCAGTATTTCAGGCTGAGTAGCAGCTGTGTAAATTCAAGATTTTAACACACAGAGATAGATGTATGAGCTGTCTAAATTTCACTGTGGGTATTGGATGGCTGGGTATTAACAATGAGGAGATTATAAATTCCAGAATAACTTTTTGGAAATAGATGTCCTAGTGTAAGTTTTTCCGAATTAGAAAGTAATAAGGCAATTTTAACATTACCAGGTATTTTCCAGCTTAAAGAGATTGCAAACTTGAGCCCAAATAGAAGAATATGGCATGATGCTGCAGCAGTACATTTTTTCCTGATGCTGGAGCTAATCTTTCTTTTGTTAATCTGATCTGATAAGGATTAAATGAAGAATTAATAGGGATGACATTAATTTGTACAGCAGAACTCATTAGAAACATTTTTACAAATCTCCTTCAAATAGAATAAAAATATCTTGTATCAACATCCTGTAAAAGATCAACCCAGCCTTCACTTTTCTAGCAAGAAATTTCACTATTCTTTGAATGATACAACTGTGAACCAACGGCAACATGGAAAACAAAGGGAATTCATCTTTCCTGGAGCTTTGTCTTAATGAATTTATTTAGTGCATAGGAACAACACTATTTTTTTTAAATTTTGTTGGGTAGAGTTTCTTCATATGCAAAAAATGTAGAAAAATATTCTAATTGGAAGCAGTCTCCCCCTGACATAACTCATCCTATGAAGTCTCTACAAATGCAGATCAGGTTAATATCAAAGCCCAGGTTATGTTGTCAGGTTTCAAAAGACAGGCTTCCTGTTCCTCCCAAGTACATGGTTAACAGTGAATTCCTCACACTCATTGTAACTAAGAGCTGTGATGTGTACCACACAGATATCTGAGTCCTTGGACATCAGTGTATTGGCTCTGTCCAACCTCCACAAAAGCCTAAGGAATACAAAGTGGAAAAAGACAACGAACTGGCAAAAACCACCACCTTAATGTCAGCTGGAAACATTTCTCCAATGCCAACGAAGGCAGTGCACATTCTTCTGGCCACAAACTTCACAGACCCTTGACATAAAAAATAAGAGTCTCTAAAAAATGCTTTTTCTCTCTCTCCACCAAGCTGCACGCCACCCAACCCTGTCATAACTCTGCCATAGTAGTTGTGCGTTCATTGTCCCACATTTCTCTTTCTTTTTGAGTTGGCAACTGTCGACATGATACAACCAACCAAGTGGGTCACGCCAAACAGCGAATGCTACACAAGGGCTTCACAAGCCAGGACAACTCCTCGTTCAATTCTGGTTCCGCTATAATTTTTTCCAAGGGATTTATAAAGCTCCTAACAGGGTGAGGGTCACAGAAGCCAAATGTTGCCCCCTTCTCTTTGCCTCATAGGCAACACCGAAGTCTAATCTTAAACTGCAAGAAAATCAGCCTTTCCTGTGACCCTCCACAAGCTCTGCTTCACAGAAGAAAACAGTTGGGAGACATCCCAGTTTCCACAAATTTTAGGTGATACCACAACACTCATGCTTTGCCAAAGCCTTCCCAAAAGCAGAAGAAAATCAGCAGCATGACTTGAGTTTGCAGCTATTACTGAACTAATGACTTGGCTGGAGTAGCAGATGCAGCTAAGAGGCAGATTTTAATGTTCTGTGTATGCTACTCGTGCTGTAGCTCTGTCATTACAGCTCTTGCTGTAGAAATGCTGGGTAACACAGTGCTAGAAATGAGATATCCTGAACACACTCCTCCTGGAGATCAAATCCTCCTTGTGCTTTTGGTCCCCTGTGCCAGGCTCAGCCACTGCTCCTGGCTCAAGCAGAGGAGCACTCAGGACTCCACACTCCCCTCAGCCCTGGATCCTGTCCTTTCCACAATTTTGAAACTTGGTTCTTCTAAACAAGTCAAAAACCTTCAACCTATATTCACCATCTCTTTTGAAACTTGGTGTCCTACCTTAATTGCAGTAATCATCAGATACCCCACTTCAATCCCTCCTCACTGGTAGCACATAAATAAAATGTCTGGCCACTAATCTGCCAGGAAATACAGCTACATTCATTTACTAATTTAGATGAGTGAATGTTGTGGTCACTGTGACCAGAGCCCCCAACCCCTGGTCTGCAGTGGGGCTGGAGCAATGTTGCCATGTGGCCATTGGCTTAGGCAGAGGGTTCCTGAGGATCCTGCCTGCCCCTGGCTCTGGGCAGCAGCCACCCTTCCCTTGGGCTGCTCTGATAGATCCAAAGGTGCCTCTAGCTGCCTGCCTGTCATTGCACCCTGCTGTCCCTTTCAGGGCACCCCTCATTCCATCCCATCCTGCCTGGCATACCCTCTGTACGCCTTCCTCCCGCCAGCTCAGCCCGGCCCTGTGCCCTCTCACTGGGAACATGCACTTCCTCATTCAGCCTTTACACCTGCTTGTGCCAGGGCTCCCGCTGACTCTGCTCCCCCTCTCCTGGCAGCACCCCCATCACTGAGCTTTCTGGAACCTGTCCATGCTCTGTACCCAAGTTTAATTTGCCTCTAACCCAGCCTAGTTGTGCTCCAAGGGCAGGCCCAGCCCCACACACAGGGATCTCCCCAAGCACAGCCCTACCATGGGGGTAACTTCAGATTCCTTTAAAACACAGATGGTCAAAAGTTTTCTATGTTTGCCAAAGAAACTGCAAAAGAGCACTACAGATGTACAGAGCAACTTTGATCACTGCATGGACAGGGAAGGAGGAGAAGGATGGGAAAGGGAGAAAAGATGGGATGGGGTAGGCACAGATATGCAATAATCCTTCTTACAGTTATTAAAAAAAATTAAGGGGACGGGTGAAAAAGAAAATATTTAAACTCAGGAAGACAGATCCTTTTTCAGCAATGGAAACTCCTTGCAATAAGAGAGTGCATTACTTCACCTTGGCTATAGGAAACTGCCTTTAGGTCATGTTCTCATCTCACTCTACAAAGATACACAAAGGCAAGTCCCTGAGCGTAGAGAGGGGAACACACCACATAGTACGGACAGGTAAGTGCTTGTGCACACAGCATGAGGACACTTTGGAAAGCATCTCTGCCCTTGCCCAGCAGGATTTCATGGTGTGCAGTGAAACACCTACTGCTGGGCTTTAGGCCTTCACAACGCTAGCATGGGGGCACCTTTGGGGTTACAGCAGGAGCAACTTCTACAAGGCAGGAGGGCAAAATCAAAGGATATGGAACCTTTTGGGTTGGAAGGGACGTTGAAGATCCCCAGTTCCAACCCTTCTCTCATGGGAAAGGACACCATCTACTAGACCAGGTTGCCAGTTTGCCAAAATTGCTTACAGGTGACAGGTGTGTCAACTAGTCTAGTGCTCCTGCAACTTAAGAAAGAGAGATTAGAAGTGATGCGCTGTGTACTATTTTCCAACTGTGGTGCAGCTCACTGCTATTATTTGCTTGTAACAAACATCTATTCCAAGATGAAAGCAGCTACAAATGCCTCAGTGTCTCCAAAATTACAAGAGGTTAGTTTGTTAAACATTTAACCTACGTAAACAAATACAGACTTCATGCAAGACAGATCTGAGTATAGACTGATTATTCTATCTTAGCACTGGCTGCTGTGCATGGAAACTTCAAACCCAAGAAATTCTCATATATAATTTCCTAGATAAAACATGTTATATGAAGGTCAGCTTCCTCAGAGGCTCCTACTTTTAGAAATAAAACTGACTTCAAAAGAAAGGAAGCATTTAAACAGTGTCATGGCAATGTGGCTTACTCAATTATTAACTCGCTGATTTATTTTTAATTGCTCGTGTACCTCTTCAAACTCAGCCTAGGTCAGCCATGAAGGAGAGCAGCTACCAGACGTCTGGCAGCTGCAGAGCCTGCGCGGGATGGACATGGATCTCCCAGCCAAGGGATGGGGGCTCAGATCAGAGAAAACATCACCACAGATGGCACAGCCGGGTGCCCGTGACTGGCCTCCCCGTCACTCACAGCAGAGTGGCCGAGGGCGTGTTTCTGAACCACTCTCTTACCCCTAAAGGTGGTCTCTCCAGGTCAGGGTTGAGGCACATTGGTGGGGCAATGAGGGGAAGTTTGCACTGCTGCTGCCCATGCTGTATCTGCTCTACAAATAAATAGAGGACTTTAGTCTCCAGGGCTGTCAGTTTGGCACCTTCCATGTGCACAAAAGACACTTTCGTTTGTTTGCTTTTATTTTCTTAGAAACAACCACCCAAAAAGTTATATGCAAAGCTTAGTATGGCAAATCAAAATAAATCAAATTTATTGCATGAGAGCACCTAAAATCCCACAACTTCCACTTGCTCTCTCTTTCTTTTGTGTTTTCTACTTTTAATTGTGATAAGAATAAAAGTTATGGACCTCTTTCGGTGTTTCTTGATGACAACGGTTGCTGTTCCACCACAACTCCAATGCTGCCACCAAGCAAGCAAGAAGAAGGCCTATTGCTAAAATGCAGAAAACGCCTGCAAAACTGTGCAGCTTGAGTGCCTTCCCATCTGTCTGTGCATTGGTATGGCTATTCAGGTCACAACGTCCCATCCGTGGCCACCACTTCTGCTTAAGAACATCCAAATCTCCACTTTCTTGCAACTCTAGGATCCTGCAGAAATTTCAAAAGACAAGTATTATTTGCAATTATACTTTTTTACAGGCTTTTTTGTCTTTCCTTATGCTTCACAACTCTTAAGTCTACCATCCCACAGTTCAAAACTCCATTCCCCTGCACCACCAGTGTTGTATTCTTTATCTGAAACTCCCTTACACCAAGATTTCTTTCTACTCACAGCAGCAGGTACACTCCACTGGGTAACTTTGGGAAAAAAAGACACTGTCAATGCAATGCAATGCAATGTCAATGCAAATAGCATTTCCAAGGGAAATCACCCCATTCCAGTTAGTTATGGCTGGTCTGGCTACATTCAGCTGCAGCAGCTGGTCTCACTAGTGAAATGCTCAACCCACTCCACTGCTGCTCTCCCACAGTAATTCCAAAAATATGTGAGGCTAAGCATGTTACTGTTTGTGCACTACTTAGTACAAATCTGTTTAAGCAGCAACCAACTCATTTACTTCAGCAAATGTAGTTTATTCAAAAGGATTTTACTTCAATGCTATTACTTAATGCCTGAATTACTGTGTTAACAGTTGCTAATTAATCATTGTTTTGTCTCTGGTGAAGTGTCCCTTCTCTGCATGAATGATTCATTTTGGATTTGGTTTGATAACTGTTTTAGCTGTTTACTAACAATCTTTTCTCTTGAGGCAGTTTTGTCTCTAGTTATGCAGTTGGAGTTTTGCTCCTTTTTCTAAAGGAGAAGCAAGATGAGGCAATCTTGCTTCAGTTCCCTGCCTGGAGCAGAGCACCCGCTCACCTTCTGCTAAGGCCACACACGCCCGCACAACTGCATGTCTTAATTTCAGGGTACACATTCACATGGACAAGAGATACCCAGCTGATAGCTCAGAGATCACTAAATGACATAGTTTTATAGTCTCCTGGTCTTGGCAGTCCCATGCAATCCTCGGCAATTCTTGTTTCCCTGTACCATTGTGAGTCTTTGAGCTGTCCCTCTCCCCTGAAGGATAACCCAGGGCATTGCTACTTGCTTACTGCAGGGAGCAACACATTGCTTCAGAGCCTGCAGAATGTGGCATGAATCCAGGATCTCTTCAAACTCTCCTCTACCTCACACAGAGCTCTGAGGATGTCAGTCCCCTCTGCCAGAGGCAGTGCTGTCTGAAGGTGTGAGGCCACACGTCACCTCCAGTCCCCTCCTCCCAAACCAGATGCACATGGAGCAGAAGTAGCAGCAGCTTTGTTGGAGCTTGAACTCATAACCTCTCTGTTGTCATGTATTCATTGTTCTCTATTAATGAAATGCCAAAATTAATGTGAACTACAAATGGCTGCTGGCTATAGAGAGGAATCTGATAAAACAAGCTTTGTTTCAGTTTACCTCTGGGAGAAAAGATCTCTGTAGGGACTTCCATGCTGGAGTGCTATCCCATATCCTTTGCTGCTGATGCTGTTTCCAATGACTGTCACAGAGCATTCATCATCTGTCAGCGCAGCATATTCCACCACCGTCACATCCCACAGGAAAGCATAATTTCCTTTCTTTGCCTGTAAATACAGCATGAACACAGCACAGTCTAAACTATACTCCATTTCTAGGTGGGACAAAACCCAAGCCACGAAACAAATCCAGATCTTGTCATTATTCCTTGGTGGTATTTCATCAGGTCACAGCCTACCTGTAGACCTTAAACATCTTAATACATTTCTAACACTCTTCCCTCCCAGCAGGACCTCACCTACTTCAAACCTTGCTAAAATATCTTCCTTTTTTTAGTAGGAATACCTAGAATAACACAGCCAACTATGAGTGTAGGTAAGGCTTACATAACAGGTTATTAATTATAGATGAAAGCTGTTGCTTTAGATGATGGAATTTGATGCATGTTTTGTAGGAGACATGGAATGTGACTGGTTCCATGCATTTATGTGACAAGACTGGCATAGTATGAGCATTAAGTGATGAGCATCACAGGCACCAAAATTGTAACTTTGCAGATTTGCTCATATAAACATGTACACAAACAATTTTCCCTTCCAAATAAACACAGCCCTTCTGAGAGCTATGTTAGTCCTGTAACAAAAGGCATGCACTGAGCTGAAAGAGTTTGCTCTTTTCTTCACAGGTAGGAAGATTCACAAGCATCTACTATTATCTCAGTTTTGAGGTAAATACTGTTTTATTTTAACACACACCCATGCAGATATCCTTAAACATCAGCCTTAATTGGGACTGAAACAATGCCTGCACACAGTGTATATAATGAATGTAAATCACCTTACTTAACACAAGATGTAAGAAACCTATCTGGATAGGGATTCAGTGAAGTAAAATAAAATATCATTTTGTATGTTAAAGTAACCATTGGCTGCCTAAGAGATTTAAGTAGCTGAAGTCCTGTATATATTTCCTTTTGCTACTGATTCACGAGGTTCCCCTAGCAAACGGCTACAGCTCTGGCACAGAATTAGTTCAACCTTCTGCACACTTTCAATTTTTATGTAAGCTCTGTTTTGACTTCACCTGTAAGTCTGAAAGACTCCATCAGTTATTTCATTACACTGGATTCCTCAGTTGAGCAAATAAGATAATTTACTTCACCACAGTTTGATATAAACCATACCTTTCTGAAGTCCCTTACAGTTGCTTGCACATGGCAAAAAATCAGATGGGTGAGGTATCTTCTAGTAGGCAGAATACAGGGAAACAGAGACTAAAATTATGTTGCCTGGACTGTCTGTAAGCTACTTGCTGCAATCCAACTCTTTCCCCTGCTTCCCTTTTAACTGCATAGAGGCAATCAAAGATCCACAAATTCATTTGCTTCTGGGTTAAAACAGAGTAGAAATGTTATATCCTTTCTCTTTGGTAAGATTTGAATGAGTCTGTACACTGAACCCTTGGAAAGCATTATTTTTATTATTCAGGCACGTTGCGTTCAGGGTAAATAATAATACATAGCATTTTGCTACCTAAGACAGGAAACTGTCAGCATTAATAATATGTCCTCATGGGACCAAAACCAGCAGCGCTTGTCACTGTGCACAGAATTTATTCAAAATCCACACTGTTAGAGAACAAAAATTCTGCCTGATAGATATACAGAAATCAGACACCCAGGAAAGATTTGGCCTTAGTTACTGTGGTAAAATGTGTTTTACACTTCTCTGGCTATTTTTTTTTTGTTGTTGTTGGCTGGTTAAATCTTTGTCTTCTTTTTTTTTGTACTGTTGTTTTGTTTGGTTTGGTGTTTTTTTGGTTTTGTTTGGGTTTTTAGGGTTGGGTTTTTTTTGGTTTTTTGGGGGGTTGTTCAGTTTAAAGAGATGTATCTATCTTTTGTTCTTTCAGAACTGGTCAGTAAACCATCTTTCCAAACTTACAATTTAGAAAAGAACACTGACAACACAATACCTTCCTTATCTATCTCTTAGTAATACTTGGGGATCACAATGTTCCTCAAATATTCGACTTCCATTACAATGCACTGGCTAAAGAGAAAAATCACATTATTGATTCTACTTTTCAAGCCTCAAGTTTCTGTATGTCATTTTATATAGAAGAGCTTTGTACACTGACTTTCAATGCTGGACAGCAGATCTTTTGTAAAGGTCTACTTCTCTTGCATCTGTGGTGTTGCTATCCTAAATTACATCCTGCAACTGTAAATGGTCAATAAACCAAGTCTGCCAGATCTCTTCACATCTATTTCACATTTTTCTAATGACATAAATCATTCTATCTAATGTCATCACATCTGTAGAGCATTATTTCTCTGACAGCTGGATCATTTTAGCATAATCAGGAATCTGACTTTTAAACCCTTGGTTGTACATCTGTCTCAGCTCCCAGAAATCCCGGGTGCAAGACTGCATCCCCTCCCTCTCTGATTGCCAAAACCAGAATCTCCAAAGATCCCTTTTTCCTAAGGGAAGAGTTAGCTCTTTCCAAACTTCTTCCACTTGTGAATTTTTCTTCCCTGAAGAGTGGAGACCTCACACTATTAGTGTGTTCATTGTGTGGAAAGTTTTCTCATAACAAATGTTTAGTTGCTGTCTAAATTCAGCATCCTTCACTTCCCTGTTAATATCTGTTGTGACAGCTAAGCAGTATCATTTGTTCAATTTAAGGAAAAGCTGTCAAACTTTGAAAAACATATGTACAAGACACATAAGTGCACACATACATGTGTGCTTGAAGTATGCTGACATTTTATATACCTTCACTAGGCAAGCAGTAAAAGCCAAATAAAATCAAATTGACATTTATTTTCAATGAAAAATCAACCTTTAATTTTAAACGTAGTTTAAACTTTTTTCTTTTTTTTTTTTTTTTTTAAATGAAAGACTGCATGTGTGCACATGTCCCTGCCCCTTAACCTCCAGGCTGTCACGGTAGGAAGAGTGGCAAAAGGGCCTGTGGCAAACACCAGCTGAGAACAGGTGAGATAGATTGAATAAATGACTGAAATTAAACACAATGAGTTCATATTTATACTTCAGTCTTCTAACTGTACTTCATATTTGACTCTCAGCATACAGGCATGCTGCACAACAAAACAAAATTCTCTTGGTTAAACTTTCAAAAACCTCCTCATCAGAGAGTCAGCCAAAGCCTCACTCCTTTATTCCACCCAGGTAGAACAACTACTTTGGCTTACACCAAGGATACCAGATTTATCTTCGGTTTAAGAGATTTAAGAAAACAGATTGAAGAAAAAAGAACCTTCTGGGCAAACTCATATTAAAAAAAAATATTTCTTCTTCACAATCCTAAAAAAAATTAAAAGGCCAAAGAAGATGGCTTCCTAGACAAGAGAAGGGCCACAAAGAGAATAATACTCCAGGAAAGCAGTAAACAACCCCATAATGTCACTCTTCAGCATGGATGGAGATAGAAGAATGTTGTTCAAAGGGGCCTGGCTTACTGATGGTTAAACGATGCTGCTTCAAAGAAAACATGGTAAGAAATAATAATAACATGAAAAAAATTGATTCCAGATTGATCACCGATATATTGTGATTTATCTGAAACTTATGAAGAAGCTATCATACTAAAGACAGAAGTGCCAGAATAATGCAAAATTCATCATTAATTTACTGTCAGAACAGAGTATCACTGTAGCTGATCCCATTATATGCCTGGTACCACAGAAATATCACAAAGTGACCTTTACATTGGCATTAGAGGAGTAGTTCAAAAACATGCTAAGATAACATTTATTATCTATAAAAAAGTGCTTTAAGAGAAGCAACACAGCTCTAATAAAAAGAAAAACATGCCATTTAATCCTATTGAAATGTTCCAAACATTAAAATAATTACGGAATCACTACAGGATGCAATATAATCAGGTTTAAGGAAGCATTTGCTTTTGCTTCAAAGGCTGATGGGTCAAGAAATGGAGAAATTTATGAAGCGCCATGAGAGCAACTGCAATTCACAATATAAAATTCATTGTGGACAAAGTCATTTTTAAAAAATCATATTAAATGAACTTTTAAATTACTTCTACTCTCAAAATTAGAATGAAGAGAGGTGATTGTTCAAGAAGATCGCTCTGATTTAATGCTTAGTGATCATTAAGGAAGCAAAAAAGAGACGGAATAAATTCTTACTGTGCCATTGCCTAAATCAGTGATGCATTCTCATTTTGTGCTCTACTTGGTTTTGATCGCTTTTGATCAAAAGTGATACACAGGAAGAAAATAAACGATTCAGAGAAATTTTGGCACCAAATTGATTGGACAGGGGAACAAACAATCTCAACCAAAGCAGGGCATTATAAAATGCAGTAATGAGTTTAATTCTCCTCTCTGTATATACTGCAGATGCAGGATCACATGGGGATCATACAAGTTCATTCTTTCAAAGCAAAAATGGGTGCTCCCAAAGGAAATAAAAACCACAGGTTATTACGTATGTTGGTGTAATCAATAATTACCCTGAATAACTGATTGCCACTGGATGTAATGCAAACAGTTCACTGAGATCCTGGCTGTAGAAACTTTCCTGTGGCAGCATTAATCAATCCTCATCTGTGATAGTCCCAGACAGCTCCAAGTGGCAAAACCGCATTTTGTATGGACGGCTGGTTTGTGTGGTTTCTGCTCCTGTGCTGTGCAGAGGTACTGCTGAATAGGAAGAGGTTTTCCATCTTCAATGACCACTTTCAACTACCTTGGGAACACAGCAAAAGCAACTTTCCCCCCAGAATCCTCAGCTCTCAAGAGTCGTCCTGTCACTTACGTGACACTGAAGTGCATTCCTGCCTTTTCCATGGCTCTCCCAGTGCTGCAAAAGCTGTGCCTTGCCCATGGGAGAAGGTCACTGTGGCTGCAGGGACGCTGCCGTGTCTGAACAGACACCTCTGCCGTGGCAACCAAAAGCCATAAAAGCTCACAGGACTTTCTTCCACTGCCATCCTTTAGTTTTCAGACAGTCAAAGGGAGCAGGAAAATCTCCATGAAATGGAGAAAGATAAATGGAATGGGGACAAACCCCTGAAATACCTGTCTGTAGCATAAATAACCAGCACTCCCTGTTTGGCACTGAGGTGGCATTGCTTTGTTTGTAACTGCGGCTGAACTGTGATACTGTCTGAAGAAAATGGAAAGGAGAAGGAGGGAAGAAAGAATAGTAGTGATTATCTTCTTTTTTTGCATTGTGTCAGGCAAGTTCTCATTCAGAAAAATGTTTTATGGATCTTTTTATGCTACAGAGATTTAGAGCTCCCATTTCCTACGAAACACATTTGTAAGGCACATTTACATCTCTTTCATGCAGCAGTATGTGTTTAGGGATGGAAACTCTCATTTCCTTGGCTGACATCAATTCTCCTTTAGAAAAAACCCAGAATTTCTAGCCATAATACTTGACATGGAAAACTCATCTGTTTATTCAGAGAACTCAATGAGCTAGGAAGAGTGACACTTAAACTATAAGCACAATAGTTTAGTTGACAATATTATTAAATATTAATCCCAATTTATGTAGGTGTCTAATCAAATAGCGGCCTTGGTCATCTTTGGGGACTGAAGTAAAATTTAGTTGTTGTTGACATTAATTGAATGAGCTGATCTAGTTATATAAAAATCACCCTACAACACTGAAATCAAACTTAGTATGAAAAGTTATTATCACATCGACAGGATGGAGCTGCCAGCTCCATACAGACAATATAATTGGTATTCTCAACTGCCTGCCAATCTACAGTTACATTTGTGGCTTAGCAAATGTAGCTATCATAAATGGAAGCATGCACTAGGTTTACAGAATAAGAGTATTTACAATTTCATGGATAAAGAGCATCCACTGCAATGAGAATGTTACAAAAGGAAAAAGAAAAGTAAAATACTGTACATTTTTCTAAGGTAAACTGTTTTATTATTGGCTTAAATGCTAGGGTACATAGAAAAGCACTTAATGTCTCTATTTTTCCTCTGAATGCTACCGAAACGTCTCAAAAGAGGCCTCATTTTCATGAAGTGCTGAGCAGATTAGGAAGAAAAAAAAAAATCAACCATTGCAGACTTTGCTATTGCCAGAGCTCTCCCTTGTCCCAAGAAAGAGAGGATTTTGGAGCTGAGGGCAGAGGGCTTTGGGGAAGATCAGCTGAGAGACAGGCAAAAAGGCAGGGTGAACCCAAACTTTTGACTGAATACTCCTATGCTAAGACATGAGAGTGTTTGCATAAAGATTTTGTCCAAAAGTCAGGCAAAGAGTCGGGAATCTTTTGCTAAAGGAATTTGAATTGGGAAATGGGATGGCTTGCATTACTTGTGTTCATCCTCTTTATGGCACTGTAAAAACAGGAGATTTTGGATACTTTCCCTCTGACTGTTCAGAAAAGGTTTCAAAAATTCCAAGTAGAAAAAGAAAACGCAAGCCCAAACCATGTTATTATTTCCCATGTACAAGAGCATGAAGAACTAGTAAATCAGCGTTTCACTGACAAGAGTGTCTCTGATCAAACATTCACTACAGTGATAACAGCTGTTAGCTTGTTTTATGAAAAAAATCAATTGCCAGATAAAGAGGACACTTTTCACTAAAGGAGCAGCAGCACATCAAGGCTTTCAGCATGTCTGCATCCCTTCTGTGTAATGTACTCCTGGACATGTGTTTGATGTCAGGTACTGTCTGGTTTTGTTGAGATTCAAGATGGGCAGCAGAGGGGAGAGGCAGGCTATGAGAGAGAGAGTGGGCATTTGTAATGGCCAATATTCTTTATCACAGGACTCAGAACTAAGATGCAGCATCCTAAGCTGTTATACACCAGTCCTTGAATCCCACATTAATTCTCTGTTCTTCAAAAAAACATGCGTAGTTTTATCTGAGAGAAATAAAATTTTGGTGAAACACACTGTCATGTGAATGCATTTTTCAAAGTCTGGAATAAACAAAGAAAAACCTTGCATCAAGTCTCTGTTTTAAGAGAAATGAGTATACGTTCTGTGAATCCCTTGATTCTTACTCATGTTTCCAATCATGAACTCAGAAAAAAGAAAACAAACTCAAATGAGCAAGGGACAAGAGTCAGTACTGGATAATGTAAAGAATTACGTTCAAATAGGCATTATCAAAGCTCCCAAGAAACTGAGAAACCTTAGGACCAGATCCAAAGAAGGACTTACATACTGAAGACTTAGGTAGAGCTAAAGTGCTTAAATTCAGAACAATGACACCAAAATATGATTCTTATCTGCCATCGAGGTACTAAAAGGAACTTTAAATAGGAATTTAGGGGGCTTTTAAATGACTGTAATTTTTTTCCTGTGACTTAACATTAACTCCACAGAAACAACATTGATACAGAAATTAAATTAAACGCCCTGTGATCCAGTCTTACCTTCCTGATGCCTTCAGAAGGGTTTGATACGCAATTATCTGCCCCATTATTCTTACTGATAGTCCTCCACAGTTCAGCAAATGTGTTATCCTGCTCCAAAGGGTTGGTCCCTTTTGCTTTAAAGTATTCATACACTGCCGAGTCCCTGACTGTACCATAAGATATATCCATTTGTTTGGACAGATCCTGAAATGTTCTGAAATTCAAGCGATATTGAGAAATTAGTGTTACGTAGTACATTAACAAGATTTCATTAATTAAATGTTTTTTTTCTATGTCTGTCATTAGTCAGAAAGCACTTACCCTTACCAAGCAACATTTCCGTATTTCGTTCCTCACCATAAAAGAAAACCAAGTCGTTATTTAATTGCACTGAGATCATTTGGTTTTAACTACACTCAAGCTCTGTTTCACCCCAGTGAAGATTTTTTTTGTTTTTTGACCGATAACATTCATGTTAAATATGCCACCAAGATTGCACAAGAATATAATGTGATAAAGACTTACCTGAACACAGGAAAAACTCAGATTATAAACTTCCAGCCCCATCAATTTCACCAGAAATACCTTGCAGAATTCAATGGAATTAGTTTGCAGTTATATCAATGCTTCCTCTGACTCCAAATCAATACGACTGTTTTAAACAAACAAATAAAATCTTGCTTCCAATTTCCACTAAGTCTTTCTTGCTCTCCCTTTTCACAGCCTCTGGTAAAACAGGCATTTTTCATTCACACAGAGGCCTAACTTTCATTTACTCATCATATACCACTCTGGAAGTGTAAATGGGCCTCACCCTGAGTGGCTGTGAATGCACAATTTATTTTCAAATTGTACAGAATGTAATTCACTCCTGTTTTACAGCCTTTTCTGCACCAAAAGGTGTAAATCACTGCCTGCATCAATGAAAACCAGCCCAAGCTTCAAAACATTTAAGGTGGCATCACTGCCATCAGAAGCAGCATCCTGGCTGTTTTCCCCCTCTCAGACGTTCATTCCCATTCCCGTGCCTTCTTCCTTTGCCCTCAAGTATCACCTCTGTGCAGTGCCACCATTTTTCCATCTGAGCATACAAATATACAAACACACATTCGACCACTGACCACCACACACAGCAGCAGGGACCAAACCGGATCTCATAAATATTGGCTTATTTTCTGCTTTATAAACGTGTGACTTCACATACTAACATGCTTCTGATACAGCCAACTAACACTGCTTGACATCAGTTAAACTAAAGCAACTCTCCCTGCCTCACGCCTCATTTCTTTTTCCCAAAAACAATCTTTCCGAAACAAAAACTTCCTGATCGATAGATTTGAAAGGCCCGCTCTTGCCACCTCTCCCACACCTCCAGTTTCTGGAGCCACAAAAGCAGAACATTTTGGCTTGCAGCTCGTGCAGATTTCTTCACAATGCTCCTGAGGAGCCTTCCCTTGGCCCATGAGCCAATGAGCCAAAGCTGTTTTCCACAGCTGAGGACTTGTCACAGACAATATTTTTCTGCCACCCTCTTCCCTGTTTCGCTGGGGAGATGCCACTGCTGACACCTCACATGCCTGTAAGATTCCCTGCTGCACTATTTAAAGCAAACCAATCTGGGCACATACACAATGCCACATAAAAATATGTAGAAAACTCTTCCCTCTTCTCCCTCACATCACCCTCAGGCCTCCCAAGTTCAGCTGCCAAAGGCACCCTTTTCTGGGACTCCTGGTGTGTGAGCCCTGTCCCCCGGCTGCAGCTCCACAGGGCTGCCTCTCAGCACACCCCCTGCCCCTAAGTCTTCAAACTCACAAGCTGCTTCAAACAGTTTAAGTGGTTTAAGTTCTTAAACGTGTTAAGGACTTTTTATCATTTTAAGCTGTTAAGCAGCTTTAAGTAAGACTGTGTGAACAGTTTCTCGCTATATACATTGCACACTTGTGCATTTAGGCTAACTCTGGGAGTTCCACCAAACCCCAAACCTCCTGTTATTTCCCCAGCTCTGTATATGGCAACTGATACAGTACAAAACAAACATCCTGGAGGTTGCTGGAAATTCAAAATGCTAATGAAAAATGGGAGAATTTGTTTAGATTTTATTTCTTTCTATAAGAATCCTGAAAGGTCTATTCTGCTCCCCTAGATGTTTCCTGTATATCTTATGGAACTGCTTTTCCTCCAGTCTTGATCTACATGATTACATGCTGCATTTAGTTCTGTCTTTATTTTTTAAAATAAGTTTAATCATATCCCAGGGAATTGTTAAATCCCAGGAATAGATGATTAGGCTGTTAAAAGACACATATCTGCCTATAGGGCAAAGAAAGGTACTCGATATACAGAGGAGGGTTCCTGTGGCAACCCTTTCACACCAGGTTTAGTGTAGAGAACTCGGTGTGTGTAAGAAAGCATGTTTGCTAGAAGCACAGCAGCAGAAATATGTTTAACTAATATACTTCCACACGGCTTGCAGCTGGTAACAACTTTACAAATGCCTACTGCTATTCTGTTTGAAAGTTTGAACATGAGTGTTTGGATAGTTAAAAAAATAATTAAACCTGCAGTTTTAATATTATCAGTATTTTCTGTTTTCCTTTATTGCCATGGAAGCTTGTACTCAGAAATGTGCATTTTGTTTTAGCTAAATTGCACTTTATTGACAATCAGTACTTTTATTTTAGCGAAATTACATTTTATTGACAATCAGTACTGCACAAAAGCACAGTACATGTTGCTTTACGAGCAGCACAGTTTGTTCAATTCTCTAAGCATCACAGGGCAGAGTGAGCAAATCTGGGGTTTAAATCAAGCGCTTGCAATAACCAGACAAGCACACAGGTGGCAGGGAATGCAGCACAGCCTTGGCCTGGGTGTGGGAGTAAGGTAACTACCCCTTTAGCCAGCAGCATTTCCTTGGAACAGAAAATGTGGAGTATTGTGAGTCCTAAGGATTTCTTGCAGTGCAGTGCTGGATGTTTTGGACCACTTAGCCAAAAACCTCTCCCAGAAATTATCCTGACAGGGAGTGGTCTCAGCCACAGTTCTTACCTGGTATAAAAAAAAAATCTCTGTGCTGTATTTCTGCAGCGCAAGTGGAGGTGATGCTCAGCACCTCCATGGCTAGAGAAGTGGTCTAAAGATTTGGGCATGGTGGGCACGGGCACATACATAAGTGATACTGAATGGATATGAATGCCTCCTACTCTTGCAGGGTGAAGTAAGATAATCACAAGGGCAAGTTTTAAATACTGTTATTTTAACTCCCTCAGATTTGCCTTTGCCTGACAAAATCACTCACTGCTACATTTCAGATACTGGCTGTATCTTACAATTGTGTCATTTTCTAAAGGCAGCTGCTGTCGTTGTTCTTAAGCTTTATTTCTGCAACCAGCTGTTAGCTGGACCCGTCTCCTTTAGCCACTCAATTTCTTGTCTCACCTTCCTATGGCAAAGATTTCATGCATTTAATATACAAAATTATTTGCAACAAAAATGTGCAGCATAAGAAGATGCCCCATTAACCTCACCCCCTCAGTTATTTGATCTCACAAGCCATTAAAGGCTCTTTGTAAGTGTGACTAAAGATGAAGCCAGTAAAGCAGAAAAAGCCAATGTTCCTCACTTATAGGAGCACAACTTCAATTTGTAGATAAATACATCCACTGTGTGACTGCTATAATTGACAAGTACATGTAAACCAATTGATTTAAGTAAATGTATCTGCAGTCAGTCTAAAGAAAAACGTTGTCTTTTAAACCTGTATTACCAGCCAAAATATTTAATGCCCATATTTGTGCCTGCTAGATGAATGCAACAATTGATACGTATTCCCAGTGGAACTGCAACTACTTCATGCAGAGTCAGCTGAAAACTGGGCTCTCTGCTTGTTTTGTTTGTTAGAAACTTATTGACATAAAACAAATGCTGCAGAAGACACAGACAGGCAATAGCAGTATTAGCATTTTTAATTAGTCCACCAGAAGTAATTGCCAGCAAAACAATACTGGTTAAGATGAACTTTTTGGAGATGTTTTCTTACTTGTAAAAGCCTTGTGCAGCTGTAGATATACAGACTAAAAATATGCTGCCAGTATGGGTTTATTTTACTCTGTTCCTGCTATATGCCCAAGATTTCTGGATGAATAATAAGTGACAGACTAAACTTGACACCAGGTGCTTTGAGGTAACTGCTGATCAATTAACTCAGCGGGAGGTACCTGGATCATCAGATGTGATCAAAGTATTTTTCAAAAGAAAAACATGTTCCTGTCATTAAAAAAAAAAAAAAAAGGGATTTTAATTTTTTTTGTAGTGACCCTGAGATTTTTGCTCAATGCAGCATAATATTCTAGGTGATGGCTGCCATCAAGATAAAGTGTCCCCGAGATGATGAGGCTTTTTAAGCTGCTCTGCCTAAATGAAGCCTTAAAAATGCATACAAAAAATATATAGTACAAGACCTAAATTTCTATCTTTAAATGCCTTGAGGCTAATTTATTTTCTTTTAAACTTTTTTCTCCGAAAGTTAGGAATTCATTACATCTACAGAATTAAATATAAGTGCAGTTCCTAACAAGAACTGTTTTCTCCACACAATTATGTGAGAGCGAAATATGTGTTTCATGCACTGGGAAAACAGTAAACCCAGTAAACTTCAAAGTAAAAATAGAAGTATCTGAACTGATTTGACAAGCTTATACCACCATTGCAAGCCTAAGAAATACGTATGAGCTGAAACCTAGAATAGAAAATCCTATCTAGAAGGAGATTTATTGGATAAAGTTATACCCAGTGGAAAGCAATGAGCTGAAAGAGAATTCTGCCTACTGTGAACTGCAGAAAAGTGCAGAATTTCGAGACCTAAAATTGCTCAGAACTCCTCCCTCCAAGGAAGAATTTTCCATGACAATGAGGACAAATAAGAAAATGGTGTTAGTTGTTGTCAACCGCATCAATCCACCCACTGAGAGATGAACTTGGAAGCCAAGCAAGCCTTGCCAGATCAGATTCTCATTTGTGGATGCCCCCGGCAAGAAAAGAGTCTGCAAAGCTGAATCAAGGTTGAAGTGGTACTGCAAGGGTACAGATAATGTCTACGTGAGCAGATCTTACCACTCAGAACCTCAGTCCTGATCTGAGTCCCGATTCATTTTTTATATCCACTTATGAATCTTTGCAAGGCAAAGGATTTGAGCCTCAGTCCATTGTTCACAAATGAACAATCTTCAGAACTACAGTTTTAAGTGAAATTTATGAGTGGGTAGGGTAAAGCTTGTCTTCAGACATCCGAAACTGAGTTCAAACTTTCACAGAAAGACAGCCCCTAGAGCTAATCTACCCAAGTTGAACAGTTTAACTGGCTGAAGAGCTGGAAGAAAACAAAAATTCCCTCTGTTATGGATATAAAGTACCACTAGGGGATGATAGTCTCATTGACTCAGACTTGCATGAAGAGTTTCACTGTCTTGCTAAATGTGAGTTAAAAAAGCACAAGCCCACTTAAAAATGGAAAAGATAGCAATTAGTGTCTCTAAACATTAGTGGAACTGATATTTCATTAGCCTTCAACTGTACAAGAAAGGGGGATATATTGGCTGAACAATGAGGCAACATTAGAATTGACCTATCTGTAGCACCTATAAGTCTAAAAAGTAAATATGTAGGTGCTAAAAAGCTAGAAGTGGAGAAATTCTTCAGCCTTTTCTCAATATTCTGTGAGAAGACTGTCTTTCCTGTGTAAACTATCTTAAACAAGGTCACAGTTTCATAAACTTCTTGGACCTGCAAGCTGTTTTGCAAGATTGTTATGGCTTTGACTTTGAAAATATTTTGGAATAGGTATCTTAGGTCTTGGCCAATCCTCTCAAGGGGTGGATGGCCGAGGAACCAATTACCTATTGCCACTCAACACACTTTTTGCGATCTATCCTATATAGTAGTCAGAAAATTATTAAAGAAAAGCTTCGGCTTCGGCTTCCACTTGTTCATGAGCCTGGACTCGGTGTCGTTTTCTTTATGCGCCTCGGACGTAACAGCGACAGTAAATATACTTTTAAAAAAAGTATTATGACATATTTTGGTAGATTTTCAATGTTTGTTCCAGGTACATGTAGGAATGTTATTAGTGTGTGTTAAACTGGACATACATAAACTAAAAGATGGACTACTTTAAAGATTATTCTTAGTGGGGACAATAAAACTGTTCAAGGTATCCTTAGAATGGCAGTAGCCTTAGCGCAGAGAATATTAAAATGAAAACAAGTTTATCTTATAACCTTAGACTTCAGAATAATTGGGTCCATGATTTTAATTTCGGCATCTGTGATTTTCTTTGAAATTATGAATAATTAAGCTGAGCTCTTAAATCAATCCTTAAATTGTCAACCTCTCTATAGTGACATGATCAAATTCTCCATTGCTCCATTTCACTGCAAGTCACTTTAAATGCTCTTAATCCTGTCTCAGTGCAGTGATGTGCAGAGCAACAGGTTTCTTCACCAAACACTCTCAAAAAAAATTTAACTTTAGCAACAGAGGGAGTCCAGCAGAGATCAGCAGCAGTACTTGCATGCTTAGTACACACTTTTCTGGGTCAAGTCCTTCCCCAGCAAATATATACTGTCTATAGTTCATATGAAACTCATTTTACCTGCTCTCCATGAAAAATACCATCCACTTTAAACAAAAGACTTAACAGAAAAAGCCTCATGGGAGTTTCTACAAGGGAAGCCGTAAGTATTGACAGATTAAACGACACTGAATCAGTGGAGTTGCAGCCCTTCACAGCAGGACTGAACCTTTCCAAATCACAGGAGGAGACAAACAGTGCAGTCAGGGCTGTGCCTGCTCTTGTCTTCATCAGTGGGGCAGCAACAGCTGCTGCACAGGATTTCAAAGAAGCAGGGACTTTCCTCCAGTGGCAAAACCAATCAATTGTCACATGTCACAGAACACGTTGCTATGTCAACCACCTACTCTTACTATAGTTAAAACAAATAGTGATTGAACTCCTCAGCAGGTAATGGCACTGCAGCAGCTTTTTTCATGATCATGATGGTCACCACTGCCAGTGTGGTGGCATCTCTGAGACTCTGACTGGATTGGGACTCACTGCCCTACACTAGGTGCAACCAAAAGTGAAATGTAACATTCAGTTCTAGGGAAAGGAAGCTAAAGCCAGCTTTATTTCTGGCCCAGGAGGAAGGGGTTTGCTACACGTCCTGCATGCCACGTGCGATGGCAACAGTTCTGTCACCCACCCCGTGCAGGATCAGGACCCTCTCTCCCCTACTGCCCCAAAGAAACTTCCTTTGGAGGCTACCTAACAGACTCAACAGGTGGAGCAGTACTGCTGAGATCAGTGAAACTAGTCATGAACACAAAAGCACATCCTCAAGGTTTCCAGGACTGGAGACTAAAGCACAAACAGTAAGAAAAATGAAAAACAAAACTGACAGATCATATATACACGAAGCACTGAACTTGTACAGCCTCCAAACAGATTTTATTTCTTTCAAACGACTTCCAGCAGCCTCTGTTCCTAAATGCAAAGGGAAAGATAAGTAAACTAAACCAAAATGTTTTCTTAACTCCTGATACAGCAACGACTTCCCTGCAGATTGAGTGTTTTCACCGGGACTCTTCCTGCAGAGCTACTGCATGATTAAGTTTTAAAAGAAGGGAACAAACAGAATGTAAACCCACTGAAACGCAAAGAGAGGCAAGCCACTAATAAATGATACACTGTCATGTTTATGATTTTAGTAGTCATTAATTACTAGCTACACACATTGTATTGGTAAAACATTTGGAGGCTTTGTGTACTTTTAGCATCTGAGATGCAGCAGAAATACATTCTCTTACCAGTACTTGAAATTTCATTTCTGCTTTACTGATCTCAGAACAATCTGCAGCACTTTTGCTGAAGTCAAAGCGTGGAGGATGTCGGACAAAACCCAATACAAGCAGGCTGTGTCCCATTGCTCACATAAGTTCTCAGTATCTTCCAGCAGTTTATTTAGGAATCGTGCCCATTTTCAAAAAAGGACTTAACGTTATTTCTGGCTGTGAGACGCAAATTTGGATCCAAAAATCAAACTGGATTCTCATCATAATCAGTAAAACAGGTTCTTCTGTAAACAAAATTAGACCTCTGGGTATTCCTATCCATTGCTATTTCTAAATTATGCCCTCAGGACCACCTCAGCAACTCCAATCATCCGCAGTGATCTGTGTGAGTGTGACTTGACTTGTCACTGGACCCTAAAAGTTCATTTTGCCTAGAGCTGACACTGGCTCTACTCCAGCACTGCACATAAAGAAATCTGTTGAACATCTAGAAATAAGCTAAACATTTCCTGATTGCCAGTCCAGTGTTTCTAACTATACTTCCAACCCTTCTCCTCTCCAAACATCCTCCAGGCAATAAAAGCATAAGTCACTTAGGTTGCTGAATCTTTCCATTAGCTAGCATTCTTTTTTATTTTGGTGCTTATTCGTAATTTATTTTTTCTTTCTGGATGTCCCATGTTCTCTGAATTGTTATCACGTTGTAAAGAAACCATGATGGTCCTTTACTGTACAAGTTATGTTTGTTTTGCTTGAAATGTTTTCAAAACCAAAAAATAGTGTAATAAACAATTCTATTAATAGTGGTAGCAATGGAAACCAGTTTCTGAGCATTTGCATCTCAAAGCTGGATCCACTGGGGCCCCATAGTTTGTGATCCCTGGATGAAGTTTCTCTCATGGCTGAACATTTATGATTGCATACGAATTCATCTGATGTCTAATTAAGGGACGAAGCCAGAGGGCAGTCTTTCCTCTGTATTTACAAGGGCTGTTTACAGAACCCCTTTTCACCACCCCATTTTTCCATATTTCTAGAAACTTAATAACCCTGAGATATTACCCAGTTTGCCCACCATGTCTGCAATTTAACAATGAAAAGTATCAGACTGACAAAGAGACATTCAGAGTGTCTAACACATTAGAGTCTCTTTTCAGATGCAGGCCCAGGTTTTCAAAATCTGGAGCTTTAATTTGTATGCTCAGATCCACATTTAAACTGCTACATGACTGGGCAGATTTTCAGAACAGATCAAGGAAAGATTTGGCACAACAGCACATCTGTACAACATTGGCAGATTCAGTTAAAAATCTGGAAAGGGATTCAGAGCAGCTATGAGCAGTTGCTGTTCATCCTGCAAATCCAGAATAACCAGACCTGCTAAAAAATCTGGGTCATCCTGGATCCTTTATCCATACTCCATATTCCATTCAACAGCGAGCAGGAAATGAAAATGCAAAGAAAAGGTGAAAACATCTCAAGAGCATGTTTGGAAGAAAAAATACTCCTGTTTGGACTACCTTTGAGTATTTTCTTGCTTTACTTTTAAACCACTTTGCCACTGTGGCCTTTCTCTGAGTAGCTCGAAGGGTGAACATGTTAATTAAAGAAAGGTATTCTACTCCTTAAATTATTAATTAAAATAAAAACTGCAGCTGGTGTTTAACAGCACCTCGGTCCCAACAGCAGGTTTTAGCCACTTCACCTAAATCAAACATATCATAAAGTTGGCATGAAAATCATATTGTCTGAATCAAACACATCTGGCAACTGACACATGCTTTTACCCATAATGAAAATAACAAACTGCCTATTATATCTACAGATGCACTTTAAATTGTTTGCTCCGCTGATGTCTTCTACCGCTCACATTCAGAAGCTAAAAATCCTAATGAAGATTAATGATTAAGATCGAGAGGGAAGAAATTGCTTTCTTCCTTTTCCACTGCTGTTTTAAGTGCTGATAACGCTGCCGTTCTGTTTTGCGCTCGGATGACAAAGAGCAGCTTTTTAATTAAATAGAGTGGGGAACAGATAAGCTTGGCTTCTTGGTGCTGGCTTATAAAGTCTTTACTCGGGGTTAGTGGTACTTTATACAATGACTGTTAGGATATCATTAAAGTCCATGAAATCCCAGTGTGGAATAAGGTCCTACACAACTCTTTATTACGTTTTGGTTTATCAGGAGCTGCTGCATGTCAGCAGTCTCATAGCTGGGGTGGAGGGGCTGGAAGAATTCAGATCTGTCAAAAGTACAATGTGATGCTGGAAAACAGCTTCACACCCTTCCCTTACCACAGGGAGTCAAGCAGAAGCTATCGCTGTTGACAGAAGGAAGAGAAGAAAACAGAAGGTCTCTGAAGAGGCACCTTGATTGCCAGAGCACGTGCTGCATACTCCTGGGAAATCCAAATATAGGGCTCTTCATTAATACTGAAAGCACATACAGCATTCATCAGTTATCACTGATGTCTAAAGTGCGTGCATTACATACGCACATTTTGAAGTCTGGAGGCACACTTGCTGTTTCTCAGAGGACCCAGACCGAGCACACGGTGTGTGGTGCACTTCCCATCTCATCCTGATGTATGGGAAGGTAAACAGGAAGAGAGACCTTACCCTTTGTCCTCCCTTTCTCCTCACCCTCAACACAAGTCTCCCTGAATACTGAACCTCATACTAGAAAGCACCAAAAAAGCACATCAAAAACAACTGGCTGTTCATTATATTGAGATTAATTACTTTATTTGGGCAGCCTAATTACATACTGTGAAATATGAGCTTGGAAATTGCATTATTGCCATATGCAAGAAATACAGTATATAACATCCACCCCATTCTGACTGATGGTTTTCTATTCTAGATAGACATGACTATTCATAAATAATTAAATTAAATCAGTGGCACATTCTCTGGTTTTAATGGTTTAGAAGGCAAACAACTTCAATGCCTGTGATCACATTTCTTTAAATGCAACAAACTTTCTCAGCTTTATCAAAACAGCTTTTCTGAGGCAACACCGTTCTCTCCCTCATCTCCAGATGAGTCTGGAAACACTCCTGTATTATATTATAAAGGGGGCACACACACAGAAGAAGAGAACATTGCTCAGTAAGGCAGATGAGCCCAGGAAACAGAAACAATACCCGCAACCCTTCTCTTAGCAACACAGAACTATTCCAGAAAAGTTTTCTTTCTCTCCAGAAGATATTTTGCAACATAAGAACTGAGAGGAAAGCACCTATGGCAATAAACAGTAGTATCTTAGTTCCCAAGAAAAATAAGTTCCTTTCTCCCCTAAACATCCATAACCTGAATTGATTAAAAATGCTTTGCTGGGCTTTTTGTTTAGTTTGGTTTGTGGCTTTGTTTGGTTTTGGGTTTTTTTTACATCATCAGGAATAGTTTCTAAATCTCTTTATAAAGATATTCAATTTTTAAAGCCTTTTCTTTAAATGGCAAGTTTACAGATTTCTACTTCATGGCAAGATGGTCGATAAATATTTTAGAATGTACTGGAACAACTTGTTTTTCAGCAGATGAAATCTCATCCTATATATCACTTAATGTGTCAGGTGTGAGAATGAATGATCTTCTATCATGGAGACATTCACGAGGGGAGTGGCTATTTTAGATCTGATAGATTTGAATGGAAATGTCAAAGAGAAAAGTATCCAGATTAAAAGTGTTTGCAAGATGTTGGAGCTCAATATCCTGAGGCAGAAGAAAAACCCAAACAAGATTAACAACATAAAAATAATACATTTCAAAAGACCAGACTTAACAAACGTCAAGAACTAGAGGAGAAAGCCTCTTGGGGTGCTGCTTTAAAGGATAAAGGATACAGAAGAGCTGGCAATTCCTGAAAGATACCATATCAAAGACACGAATGCAAACTATCTTAACATGAGGAACTATTAAAAGAAATTATAAACAGCTGCAAGAGTTTCTGCAAGAGCTCTTTCAGGACTTAGAAAACCAAAGGCATTCTCTTTAAATTTTAAAGGGTAGTGCAACCATTTGACTAGCTAACCCTACATACTATAAATGTATGGGAATCGTGCAAATGCATGAGATAAAAAGAATCAAGAAGCAACAATAAATCCTCCCCACAACACCAGTAAATTTAGTTTGCATGATTTGTCACTGCAGAAAGCGGTCATCCCTTGACTGAAGTTCCACTGTCCAGAGCAGAAGTTGGAACAATTACCCTTGCTGTCCGGTGAGTGAGAAAATCTGATGCTGAACAATCATGGTACAAAAATGACAGAACCCCTGCTCATGTGGGGATGTGGGTGATGAATTGTGCAAGGTGAGAAGACAGTTTTTTCACATGAACAAATGAAGCATTTCCCAAAATATTTCAAGAGCTTAGCAGAGTAGGAAGCCTATGTGTGTCCTGTCTGAGCTGATAACAATTAAAAAAACAGGTACAAGTTCTACTTCTTATGAGTGACTACAGTGACTTTCAACTTCATCTCATGGTTTTGCACGAATGAACTTACTGTGATTAAGTGTTTACTAACTGTTGGTAGTTTTGTGAATACAGTGTACTTGTTCTGGCTTCAGGAATGCTCTCAGAGAGACCTTCTGGCAATTTGGAAACCTTCGCAGTAATATTCACTGTATTACCCTGAAACAGAATCACAGAATCATGGAATCATAGAATAACATGCATGACTTCTATAATAGGGCCCACTGTTACACTAATGACTCTGACCAGTACAGTTAAACCATATAAAATACAAGTTATGTTACAGGGGGTTTGATTTGGTTTGGATTGGTTTGATTTGGTTTGCAGGCAGCTGTTGTGCATTAAGATATCTGCCTGAAAAAGTGGAAAAACATCCCCACCGGCCAGCATCTTTAATGGTTGTTCAGACATAGAATCATTTCCAAATAAGAATTCACTATGGAGTTTTTCTTCTTAGTCCTGTTTTTGTCTTCAGAGATGATGGATTGAGCAGTTAAGAGACATCTGAAGCTTTAAGGCCATTTCTGTTTGATTTGCTATAGTAATAATTATTTTGCCTTTTTAATATCCTGCTATATTAGATCATATTATCAGTTCACATAAGACATTAAATCAGCTTCTTGAGAGAAAAATAATAGAAATATAAGTATCCTATTGAGCAAAAATCTTCTATTACTGTGTTATGTATTGTTTATCCCTTAGGAGTCAAACAGAAAATATAACGTGACAAAGTAAGTCATAAGTGCTATCCATGTAATAAAAAGAAACCTCATCCTACCACAAGGAAGGTGTAAGTCAGGGGCCAGCGGGATTTAATGCATGCAGAAAGCATACAGCTTCTCTACAGACAGCCAGGGAATAACTTATATTAATATGAGACAATCTGACCCAAAAGGTGACTCCGTCCAAGCTGAGGAGAGACTATGTATCAAATATCAGATTTAAACCAATCCTTGTACATTTTGATGGGCTGTCTTGAGGGCTGCTACTCTTGCTAGATTTTCATCCTTTCAAAGCAAAAGAAAAAAAATAATAAAGATTTTATTACCTGCACAGATGGTAGATTTTGCTAATGTCGTATCCAAATCATTTTCTTCTCTAAACTGTATATGCATCTGAATTTTAATGCCTCAACCCACCTCAGTCACAGAACTTCTCAGTAACCAGAACAAATGAAGAGATGTTATGATATAGGTGTCTCAAAAGTCAAGTTGGAGAGGTGTGGAATCACAAATCTCTTGGTTTGCCATTGATCTCCAATATACGCCACATTTTTTAATGGCAACTGGAGAGATGGAATGCAAGCTTGATTTTCAGCTGTGCATGCTCTTTTTTCTCAGAAAAATGTCCCTGGGAAATATTTGCACTTAGACGCTTGCTGGCTTGTTCAATTACAGGAGTAATTAGGATCCATTTGAAACCGTGCTTGAAAGGCATATGCCAACAGTCAGAAAGCTTTTCAAAAGGCTCCAGACTCTGTGGCTTTCCCGGCAGCACCCACCGGGCAGCACCATCAATAGGAGCGAAATGAAAAGACAAACAATGGGAGCTGGAGCACTGGCAGCAGCCCAGTGACTTGTCCTGAGCAGAGCCTGAAGGCAAATGCTGGCAAGCTCTGCCCCTGAGCACTGCTGCCCCCAGCATCTCCCAGGAAATTTCACCCCTCTGCTCCAGACAGGGAATGTTCTGGAAAGGAGAAAAGTTTTGAGTTCTTGCTCATTCACTTGCATCTGTCTTACACTCTTTTTTAGCCTCCGTTTTTATGGGGGGACCTAATCTAGTTATTTAATGATTCAAGCTTTTGCTCACAGGCCTTTAATAATAATCACAATAATTATTTTTTATCATGCTCATTCATACGTGCCTCCTGCCAACGTGCCTGAGGTGCTGCACAGACACTGCAAAACACAGTGCAAATTAAACATAACAAAAGAAAATCCAATGAAATATTTAAAAAGCCACATATGATATTAACAAGACAAAGGCTGTTTTCAAACATGAGGAATTTCAAGACAAAATTGCTGTGAATTCAGAGGGATTCCGATGAGGTTCTTGCCACCAACCCTATCAAATCCACTTAACTGCAGCAGATGAAATGTTTGTTCATGTTCCTCTGGCTGGCATCTTCCAAGTACTTTTCTTATTTTATTTTAAAATATTTTGAGATTGCTTCTGTTTTCTATGCAACCCAGAAAATCTATCTTTCTTTGATACCTGCAGTGTTAGTATAATATGGTCATTTACGGCCATCATCTCTAAAGCAGCTAAACTGACAACATGCCATATAAGAAAATATCATTACTGTGTTATACAGAAAGAGAACCAAGACAGGAGGCTAAGCTTGCCAACATCAAACAAAGCTTGTGGTAGAAAAAGAATTTGCACCCAAGTCTTCCAAGTGCCAGCCCATCACCCCAACTAAGCCGCACTAAACCTCCAGCTGTCACCAAAAGACAAGAAATTGGGGGATTAAAATAAAATAAGGTAATCCCAAATCATGAAACAACAGAATAATATATCTTAAAGCAGATATATTATGTATTTGTATGGCGTCGGTGAATGCATATAATACAGATGCCTCTCAAGGCATCTATAGCATGGGGAAATGTTAAGGATCAATTTGATAAAATCTTAAATTTTAACTTTTGAATTTACAAATAGAATACCTTTTTAATGTACTATTTTTCTTGCATGATTCTTAACCTCTTGTCAGACAAGCTCTCCTAAACCTGAGTTTCAGAATATCTGCGCAGCTATTGAACTACATGTAGTCTGCTTGTTAACAAGAAATGAGGCTGGAATGTGAGTCACTGCTAATTAAACTCATAATTACAAATGGAAGGTCAGACAGCAGATCCAAGAGCTGTTTGAAAATATAATAAGACAAAAGAAAGAACAAACTCACATGTAATAATTCTGCCTTGCTTAGCAGACTGACCCATTAGAAGACTCCTCAGTTGCATACAGTACTGAAGGCAAATATTAGAATAATAAATGCAAATCATTTGGGTTTAAACGAGTTTGTGGAGGATTAGCACAGGCACTAAACATCACCTAGCTTTCTTATTAAAAAAAAAAAAATTGAGAATTGATCATTTACAAAGTTAGAAAATGGAACACAGCTCCCTAACCTGAGCTCCAAAGTAGTTGCCACCAGCACATTCACATTCCCTTTTTCATACTGAACTGGATAACGTCTCTCTCCTCTGCCCAGAAGGGTCCAGGAAATCTGATCGATGTTTCACTGCCCTGCCTGTGGATTTCCACAAACACAGAAATCCTGAGATAACCACGACATTGCCTTTGTTCCCTGGTTGGGAGGTGGGGCAGAGAGAAGATGAGAAGTGCAGGAGGTAATTTGGACAAAGGGATTAGAAAAGCAGCATTAAAGATCAACAGGGAGGAGAAGCACCAACCACTAGCAAGTGAAAAACTGAGGGCAGCCAAGGAAGGTACACCATATTTCCTGTTAGCTTTGATCTCCTGAGGGGATAGAGGTTTTCATGTGGGTCTCAAACTCCACACTTAGACCCTTCCCACCACCGTGTCACACCAGGATGAATGATGGGCATGCAGGACACAGTAGGAGCAAGGAAGCACGTGCTGCCATGCCAGACCTGAAAGCCAGTGCCTCTTCTTGTTAGCACACTTGACATGAAGCCCTTGAGCTTTTGGGAAAATCTGAGGAGAATAGTTTTTCTTTCCAAGTTAAGCACGTTTCTTACTTGGGATCTAGGCACCTGGACAAAAAGTCCTGTTTGGGATTTACAAAGTATCTGTCAAGAAACAAATTCAGGTGGCAGATCAAAGCTGCTTTCTGCCATGCCTCCTACTCTGGTATTTCACCTTTCTGTGCGCCACAGGCAGCCTCTGAAACTCACTGCAGGGTGGAATAGCCTTGTGAGACTTGCCAATGCCAGATTTAAAAAGCAAAAAAAGTATTCCCTTATCAGCAGGCTTTCATCTGACATGATAATTCTAAAAATCTGCCTTCCAACAGTTCAACTTCGCTTCAGTGAATGTCTCACCAAGCCACTTCTAATAAATATTGCTTATGATTTCTATGACACACTTGTTTTGCAGTGAAATTGTGGAGGCAGTGATCACTGGGTTGATTGACACCTAGTTATTCAATCAAACATACTTTTTTACATAGTGATTTCACCAGTCACAGACCACACATGCCAAATTTGATACTGAAACAACTTCTATTAGGCATTTTAGAGAGGGCTTGGGAAGAAAATCAGTCTTGTAATGAAAATCTTAACTATGTGGCAGCTACTGCAGCACCACGATACTTATTTCTCTCCTGCTGGCAATTTGGAGGCAGCAGGACTGAACACCAGAGGACTTCTCTATAGAGGGAGAGATAACAGCAGACATTTACGGAGAGGATGGGGGTTGTTTTCCCTTAACAATGGAAGTGTACACAGATGGATTTGGTAGTTCTCAGCTGGTGAGCAAATATTCAGCTCTAGCTCATTGTGCCTCTTTGGGTGGGAAAAATGGATTTCACATAAGTATTCCTTTCTGGGTTCACGATGGACAGAATGCGGGCAAGCTGAGTGGCAGAGCTAGACAGGCAAAACCAGCCACTGCACATCACATGATGTGAAGCCAGTTAGTACTGGGAGCCAGGGCACAAGGCCACGATTAATTCATGTAAGGCACTTATTTACTTTCTCAGAAAAAAATTTTGTTCTAAATCTGACCAATCATATTATAAGCTGTTTCACTAAAGAGTGGGGACATGAAAATACACCCATCATAGCTCAGAGGTGGATGAAGGTTCAACAGAGTTTTCAGAGAAACTACTTCTTTACCCCTGCCCTTATAGCCAAGTAGGTGGAACACAGGCAGTGAAACTTCCGGCAACTTAAATTTCTTTTGGCATTTATGTTTTGGCACCTGAATAACTCTGCTGATGTTTACAAACCACAACAGAAGTGTTTTGTTACTTCTATATCCTCATCTTGTATAAGGGGATGTGATAAAGGAACCTGGGAAGTGGCAGCTACCATTAGGTATAGAAAGGCATTTAATTACCACTCTCCAGCTGCTGTCTCTAACAGTAGAAGGGTGCCTGAGTTCTATACTTGTGAAACAAGCCCGAGCAGTTCCTTTACCCAAGTAACTTCTCTCCTCCTCGAGAATCTTAGCAATGTCCTTTCATTTTAATAAGAAGGGGAATTAAAACCCCTTGTAAATGTTGTAACAGCTCAGACCCAAAGGCCTCCTCTAAAAATTCATAGTTCTGCTCTTAAACCTCTTTTTTTGGAGATTCCTCATGTAATTACACTCCAACTTTTGTCCTCCTCTGAACTTTGCTGAGTTTTGGAAAGTGCTGATTAGACCAAACAGAAAATTTCTTCTGCAATGAAAGAAATAGAACCTTCAGAAATTTTAAACAATATCATTATTCAAGTTTTCTGGATAGCTATTTGTGTCCCGCTTTTCAAGAGCAATTTATTCACTGATCTTAACCTTATTCCCTGCACATGAAAGCCTCACACATAGTTACTTTTATTCTACACAGTTTCTCACCCTACTTCCAGAAACTACTTAGAGTACTTATTTCTGTTACTGTTAAGACCCATTTACTATGGCCCAACTAACAGAAAGTGATTTTAAAAGCAAAGTCTGTTATAGTTTTGGCCTGATTTTGTTACTATGATGATGATGATGCTATATCCACACAAAGCATTACATTATCTGCAAGTACACACTAGCAAGCTAAAAATTGGAAATTCTGTTGAACTCATGTTTAGAAGAAATGCACTTATGTCCTTCTGTGCAGAAACCACAGAGAAGGCAAAAGTGTTTTTTTAAGTGCCCGCCTCACCTCAGTGACAACTCTTCTGTTTCACGAAGTGAGCACAAACATTCAGTGCCAGTCTTCCCAATGCAATCCCAAACGAGAGCAGCGGCTTAACTGTGTCACCTCTAACACCTGAAATCCTTGGCTCAGCACTTTCTAGGAGGAGAGCCTGTGTTGCACTGCCACTGCTCCACTCCCTCCCCATCACATCAAACATGAGCTATCGGGCTCCAACCTTGGCAGCACTGGGTGTGAAAGGCCAAAGACCCTCCCAGTACTGCACGCCGGTGTGAAGATGGAAATTTTGTCCTTGTTTTGTGAGAAAAAAATGAAAACCTTTAGCCTTTAAATTTGCTGAAAAAAAACCCCAAGTTACACACACACACACAAATTGCAACCAGCCAACCAGTAGGACATGAACCACCTCTCTTCTGGAAAAATACAGAATTAAAGTGCCATTGTTCCCCCCATCAAAACTGCTTGGAGGCTGTTGGAGTGAAGGTGAAGAGCGGGAGAGGAGAGAAAAACAGCCACTGCAAATAAGCAGAGTATTTTATTAGAGAGTTATCTCCTTCTTGCAAGAATGAGTGCTCAAATGGATAATACCTTCCTGTGAAATCCAGGTTTCCAGCTTCGTGTTAAGAAGAGGCTCTTACCTTATGGGATTATCCATCCTTGATACTGTGAGAAATGCTGCTAAATTCGCTGTGTAGGAAGAGCACACGATAAGAGTGAAGAGCCACCAGCTTCCCATTACAATGCGCATCGCCACAGAATTGACAGTGGATTCACCCCCTGCAAATAAACAGAGAAAAGGAGGGTCTCTCAGCAGCTCCCATTTACAATCACCCCCTGTGTGCCCTGTTATGTTAAACCTTGTTGGAGTTCCTCTCTGCTTCCCCTGCAGTCTGCCCTTTCACTGTGGGAAAAGCACTGCTTCTGTTAAGGCTGAAAAGGCACAAGTATTTTCTCCAGTCAACCTCTTGCCCTAGACAGTGTTCTAGAAAATCATCTTTCAAAATATTTCCCTTGAGAATAATTATTGAGGATCAACCTAAAGAACATGAAAAATGTTTTAAATAAAGTTGAATGGTGAAGCACAACTAATATGCAGAAATTAAATCATTACAGTGCTCAGAATATTGTAATATTCTGTTTCCAATTACCCTTTTAGAATTGGAAAAAAAGCCCCACAGAACTGCATAATGGTTTGTGTGCTATCTTTTCTGTATTTAAATCTGCAAAGACTGAAGCATTAGTGTCATTACTTGTTACTCTTTACAAGATTTCAAATCATGCAAAGATTTCTTTCCAGCAGTCTTCAAGCAGAGTTATGCTTGAGCATTGTTGGAGACTAAACCTTACCATAGAGCTGGTTCTAGTTACTTCAGCATATGTTTGTGCTGATTATATCTTACTGCACTTAAACCCATCAGGGATGCCACCTTAATGAGATGAGGGACCAAGTTTCATTGCAATAGGATGGATTTTCCAGCTGAAGCTTTAGAAGCTTCCAATCACAATGAAAAAAAAGTAGAAAAAAGTTAACAACTTACCCATATGTCAGCATTCAATACAACCTGCCTTCCAAGAATACAACTAACATTATAGATATGGCACCAAAACTGTGTGGGCAGATTTTGTAAACAGTTAGTTACAAAAGTAACTTTGGAAATGGCAGCTGTCCTACTGAATTCAGTAGGATTAGTCCTATGCTTAGAGATTCCTGAGTGTAAAGTTAGTTACATACTCGGTTCAAACAACCAAGAGATGAACTGTCTCACGTGAGTTCAAAAACATATACATTTCTATTTCTATTTATAAATCAAACAATTAAAAAGGTGCTAGTTTCAGAGCTGGAGAAGTGTTGCAATTCTGCACCAGGCATCTCTGTAGTTTATTTCTAGCGTAACAATTTTCCCAAAGAGCAAAAGCCTGCTAGTGCTTTTTCTGGACTTACTGAGAGAGAAAAAAGGCATAAAAAAAGACATAAACCCCCAAACTTGCCCACCTTTCCCACTTTTGATCAGCTGGGCTAACAAAGCACGTTACCTCCCCAAATGGGCCTACTCTTT
Organism: Struthidea cinerea; assembly: GCA_013397865.1. Lineage (NCBI taxonomy): Eukaryota > Metazoa > Chordata > Aves > Passeriformes > Corcoracidae > Struthidea > Struthidea cinerea. The sequence goes on along the minus strand of VZTI01000933.1, from coordinate 275,985 downwards.
CGTCTTTAGCCCGTTCTGGGCAGGACTGAGCTGTCGTGACCCCCTCCCCCCAAGGAGAGCTTTCTGGAGGCCGTCAGCGGTGCAGCTGAGAGGGTCAGTACCTTGCTGGACAAAGGCCCCGTACACGACCCAGATGGCGCTGTGGAGGGTGGAGGACACGGAGGGGCTCGGCTGGGCCGCGTTCTGTGCCCTCACCGCCTGGATCCGGTTCAGCACAAAGATCAGCACCCCGACAATCGGGATGGCTGCGGCAATGCAGGCCCACACCGCAAAGTCGAAAGGCGCGAAGAGAGAGAAGATGTTGATTTTCTCCTCGGGCTTTTTGATTAAGATCCCCACGGAATAGTCCATGTAGCGCTTGCTGAAGTCCACCACGCTCTCCCGTTCGGGTGTTATGGTGATGGCTGAGATGGCCAGGTCTGCTCTCTGCAAGGCAAACACAACACATCGCATCGCTCCCTGCCACCAGGGGTTTGGCCTGCGTGAGCCTTAAGGAGGAGCTTTTTAAGAACCAAGTGACTCCATGCATTTCTTTCCATAACTTAACACATTTAGAGGCATTTATATAAACTGTCTAAAAATAAAACAAGAATCAGTTTTCACCATGTAAACATTAGTTAACTGCGCTGGTCTAAAGAAGAGTAACAAAACACAACCTGTCAAGGTACTCTTGAACAGAAAGCATGACCTTGACTCCTTTCTGAAAGAAGGGCAACTTATTTAACCTTTATTCCTCACTTTTCCAAAAAAGGCCTAAAACTCTAAACCATATTAACCCAGTGCACTGTAAGCAATAAAGAAACACCATTTACTTAGCTTGTGCATTTGATAGCAGGGTGGGAAGAGCTAATGTTTGTTTTTCTCCCTGCAGAATTGCCAACTTTCCATATTCATGAAGAGATTTCATATGACAGCTGGGGAGGAGATTTTGTTTATTTTTTAAAATGAATAAAGTGATGGAAAAAGCTTGTAAAGGAAGAATGCACAAAGGCAACTTTGTTCCTGAAACTGCTTTTACTTCAATATTTAAAATAAGTAGGTTTTGCATGTAGATAATCCTTAAAGAGTATGCGCACTTGATGAAGGGTAAGACAGGAGTTAATAAATAAGATTCCCAAAGCTTTTGAAGAGCTTCAATTAGATTTTCAATATTTTCTGTCTTAATAAAAAGATTTCTCTTCAAAAAAACCAGAATATACATTCCATTTCCTATCTCTAATTGTGTTGGGAATGTAAAGCAAATATTAGATGAGGGAGGTTTGCTTTGAAATCCTTTAGAGTCTGTGGAACAAATGGTAGCAGAAATACCATTTAAAAAATACCATAATAGATACTTTATTGCTTCAAAGAAAGCAATTTCCAAAGAAATTTAACAGGATTTCTTACCTTATTTTTAAATCAATGAAATTCAAACCATTTATGTCAATGCAAAATAAGTTAAAGATTCTTTATGTTCCCCAGCACCAACCAAGATCATCCCATTATCACACACATGTTTGCTATTGCTTTAATTGCTTCTATTTCTTCCTAAACATCTCCTTACAGATACTGAGCCACCTACTTACTAGATAATGAGAAAGCTTTCACTTTCAGTAATAACTCCACTGCAGAAGAGTAAGCTTTTCTACAAAAAGCAGCAACATGGAATATTAATTCCTTTGATTCTTCTTCTTGATTAACGCTTGTCCCATGTCAGATTGCAAAAATCATGAACAAAATACACTTATTTAATTCTCTAGGAGATTCTAACCTACAAACTCTACCCATTTACTTAAATGGAGTTCAATAAACTTACTCCTGGATTTGTCATACTTAAATTAAGAAAATTGGTCCTCTCTGTTTTAAATGAATGAATAATCTTGAGACCAGTCTAAATTCTGCTCCCCTGTTACTGGGGCTACTTTTCCTGTTTGGGAGTCAAACTCATGATCATTACTCATTGATCATTATCAAACACATTGTCACAGAATGACAGAAATAAAGTCCCATCTACAAACAAGTGTCAAAGACACAATGACAAAAAATAAAATAGTAGTAATTAATATTTTATGGACAATATCTTATTTTTTCTCTATTTTCTATAGTCATTCCCTCACACACACAAACATGACCTCTATTCTTATAGCAATGTAAACACTTAGATTTACACCAATATAATTTATGTTGAGAGCAGCTGGAAGCAAATAAAACAAGAGACTGTCTTGTTCCTATCCCGTATACAGGGTCTAAAATTGCAGTTTATATCACACTCAAACCATCCATAGCTCAGAAACATTCTGCACTGGTGCCTTCATCCTAATTCATTCTCTTTGTAATTTTTTTAAATGCAGTTTCTTCTCTGTGTACCTTGTTAATGAGTTCTCCAATCATGCCATTCCAGGAGCTGTTTTGGAGCTGGTGTCCATATTTGCCATCAGGAGCTTGATATATCTCATACTTGAAGCCCAAATTCTTGGCCAGTGCATCCAGGACATCAATGGAAAATCCTTTATATCTTTTTGGCTGCCCAAGGATGTTCTCTGCCACCATTACAAAAGGTTCTTCCTGAGAACAAAACAGTATCTTAACTGACACTTGAAACAAGATTTTGTTTGCTACTCTGAGCAAAAGGGTGTTTTCTCGGTTAATTCTGGACAACTTGGCACAAATTTTGAGACACTCATAACCTTCTGAGGCAAAAATTGTAGGTCATGTGGGATACTGTGAAGCTTCCCAACCAGACACCACTGCCTCAGCACTTGAGCCCTATCCATAGCCTTGGTTTTTCCATAGTTCTTGAGAAGAGGCAAAGACTCCAGAAGAAATTCAACCCCAGATTTAGAAAGCCATCTTTTACATACAAGGTCTAATCTTTCATCCACGAGACACACTGAAACACAAGCTAAAACCACTGCAATTTTGTGAACATTTAAAGTTTTGAAAATTCAAAGAATAACCTTCATGGGTACTGGTTTCTGGAGTATTTGAATTTCAAAAGTCTGGTTTGGGACCAAGGAAATGCAGCATTTTGTGTTATGTTTTCTGCTGGGGGTGGATCTGCAGGGGAATCCCAGGGATGTTGGTGGCATGGCCACTGCAGTTGGCTGCCTTTGTAGCCTGCTACTGTCACAGAAGGGATCTGCTCACCTCTCACACCAGCTACAGCGTAAATTAAGGAAAGAAAACTGGGGGCTGGAGGGAGTGTTTTCATGTACATATGTACTCTGAGGTACTGCCTATTTGTACCATGATTCAGAAAAAGAGAATTAAAACCAAATAAAGGACATCATATTCTGCAATCTGCAGACAACAGCATCTTAGCCAGGAATGCATTCAAGCCCTAATTTGCCCCTAATGTAGCACTTGGCTGACAGGAGCTCTTTACCACTACAGAGTCTAACAGAGAGTAGTCCCAAAAGCGTAATGATTTTTTTGGAAAGATGACACCTTTCTAAAAGATATAGTCTATCTCAATGGGAATTTATGAGCTTGATGCAGGAAACACTTGATTAAATTTTACAGCCTGCAGTGTACAAGAGCCAAGATTAGATTATCATAACTGGCCCATCTGATCTTAAAATCCATGAAATGCTGAAAACTGCCTATCCAAGCTGGAGCATGGTATCTGGAATGCACCCCTGTGCACTCAGGACCTGTGCTGGTTCTATGCCTGCTAGGAATTACAATGCAGAAAAACAGCATAAGTAAACAAACAAATGCTCTGTATCACTGAGAGTGCACAGCTTCATATAAAATAATAAAAGGCCATCATCTATCTTCCTTGCTTATGTAACCGATCATCCAAAAATACAGAACTGAAAATGATAGGGGAAAACACTGCAGGAAGTGCCCAAAATATTCAGTCATATCCTTTTTATTTTGAGCATTTTGTTTCCTGAACTCAGAAAGGATCATACCAAGACAGTCACCACTTTGAGTGTCACTCCTTGTAAGTCGTTGCCCAGACGCCGCTCTTGGAGGCTGCCGTTCAGTCCTTTCTCAGAGTCCCACGTCGCCAACTGGAACAGAAAGTACAGAGAGTCTGAAGCACTGCCAGGCAGGAATCTTTAGTATTTACAAAATGTTTAACAGCAGCTTGACTGAATGCAGAACTGATACAGAGAGGTTGAGAGGTGTGTGGCTTTCTTCAATGTAGAATCAGAATTAGTGCGATTCAGAGGACGGACATAAACAAGTGCCTTGCCCGAATGTATTTTCATTGATGCATGCAATATAAATCTGCTATTATCTGTAGTGTTTGTTGTATTATTTCACTCAGTTCATTCTGACATTACATGCCTCTTCAGTAAGTTTATATTGCCTGAGAGTCCTCAGGATTGCCTGTGGTGGCACTATCCCAGATTTCCCTCTCTGCTCAGATTCCTGTCTACTCTCAAATAATTCCCTATGTTTATCAAAGACCAACCTTGTTTCCACAGTGTTTTAGCTCACCTACACTCATAAATTGTTGACACAGGTTCTACAGTGTCAAACTGTCTCAACACATATTTTTTTCAGCTCCTATTTTAAGTCCTATTTTCTTTGTTGGCCTACTTCTACCTCATCTCTAAAACAGTAACAGCCTCTTGAGCTCCCAGGTTCCTGATGAACAAGTATCTCATATCCACCACTACTTCATGCATCTACCAGACGCACCCAGATGAATGTTTTCGGGATATCTCCCTGGAACATTACATCAAAATATTTTATTTTTCAATTAAATGTATCATTTTAAAAATCAAATTTACTGCATTTTCTGAAGAGAAATACAGCCCAATTCAATAGAGCAGGTTCAATAGAAAAGTCAATCTTAAGTGACCTTTGGATTATTCAAACTAAATATGCTCCTGAACAGCAGCAGCAGCAGGAGCAGCAGTCAGACACTCTTTTTGCCTTCAAACAGAATCCACAGTGTCATTTTGTTCAGAAGAGACATAAATAGTATCAAGTAGAAAGTGTTTTCTTCTTCTTTTTTTCAGCTCTACTCTTAAACACCAATACTATGCTCACATATTTGGAAGCAGTGTTGTTAGCTGAAGGCATGCCCTGTAGAAATTAAACACAGTCCAAGATCTGTGAAATATGGATTCCTCCTGCCAGAAGCTAATTTTCATGTAACAAGTCAAAATCTTCTTGGAAAGAACTTATTTCACTGAACATGCCCATGGGTAGATGTCTTACATGATTTATTTCTATGACTTCAGTTTTATCCTAAAGCCTCACAAATCAAATCAACAAATAAAATGTGATGGAAGAGATCTGTATAGTTTTATTTTTGTTTTGTTGCACTAAACTGATAAATAGGGAACTAGAAAAGAACAAGACACTCAGTGAATTTTCAGCAACTATCACAAATGATGAAAATTATTCCACAGTCACTAAATCTTGAAAGCTGAGACACAGGAGAGGAAAGACTTAAGGTACACTTCCTTTTATCCAGATGACCTGGAGGATGGAGGAGGAGAATGAATGAATAATATTCAGCTTTCTGATGACACTTCTGGAAGCTAATATGTCTCAGACTGCACACTCTCCTCCTGTGATGGCAGTTTGGAGTGACAGAGGAGTGTCTGCACATCCAGTGTCTGCAGCAACACAGGCAGATAAATACCTGTAGCCATGGTATCTTTTGAATTTGAATTTAGATGCTTGCTCCGAAACATTTCCAGATGCTCCTCAGCCCTTGCTGCTGCCAAAGCAAATGGACAGATCTTTCCTTTGGTATAAATGAGCATGGTTCAACAGATTTCAAAGATCAGTGTAGGTGTGCGTAGTATCTGTTGTGTCTCAAATCTGTAAAGAAAGCTTACTGTTTAAGCCTTCTTCCCCTGTTCTGGGCATATGATTAAGATTTTTCCCCAAATGGCTTGGAAAATCTCCAGGTGGTGATTAAATAGTCATTAAAAAATGGGAAGTGTAACACATTCACGTTATTACTTCACGACTGGTGGACTGACATATCAATTCCTTCTCCCACACACGCACCTTTCAAAATCTGATTTCATATAAGGGCCTTAGACTTCTTGAATACCCTATGTTTCCCATTCTGCACTAACTCAAAGGGTTCCAAAAAATGCTGGAGACAGGACAGTGCAAACCCATAAATTTATTCTTTTTTTTTTCAAAAGGAGCAGGCAAAGATTCTTCTTTCATGCAGCAGGGCTAAGTGCAAGGAGAAGGAGCATATTTTGCTTCAGAACAGTACTCCAGAGTGTTCTCTATGGAGGCACAAACTTTCCAGTCTCTTAAAAGCAAACTATACAGATAAAAATCATAAATGGAACATAAGGGAAACCATTTCCCAAAGGGATTTTCCCTGTGCATCCTTGTACTGTGGAACACTTCACTTGTTAAGAACTGTGCAACTTTTATCTTCCACTTCTTGCAGACAGAATTTTGTTTATAGGACTGATGTATTTACAGATATGTATATCAATTTGTGACAGCTGACCTGCCAAGATCAGTGCCTGAGAAACTAATTTCCAGCACGGTTACACACCACGAGTAATGGTGCTAAGGCCATTAGAGTTTCATTCTTTGCAGAAATACATACAAATTTCCTACCGGAAGTCTGGAGCCAAAGGTTATAGCACAGCCATCAGCTGACAGGAGATAAAGGGCTTTTAGATCTGATTATGAGAAACAACTGCTTGCAGAATCAGCACTTGCAGGATGTGTTTAAAAAAAAAAAATCAATGGTCTCTGGAACATGTATTTAATGGCAGTCTGGGTGGGATTTTTTTTGATTCTCAAGTCACCTGGTTATGTGAGTTCAAGTTTTGAAATCAGCTACTTTATGAAAGATTTTCAACTTAAAGCTTTCATCTTCTCTTTCTAAAACAGCCCATTTGCTGGGAATCCTCTAGTTCTAGCCATACAGCACAAGCTAAATCATCCAGTAAAGACTACCCAGAGGAAACAAATGTGGAATTCAGACAAAAAGGTAATTTTTTGGAAAATTCTCACTCAAAACATGCTTCCAATTTTTGTCAATATTTACTGTATTTTCAACTAGAACTGCAAGGAAAGGTTTGGAGAGAGAAAATCACAATTTTAACATTGTTTTCACCCTCCACAAGCAATGCAGGATGAAACAAAGACACTTTGCAAAACACAAGCAAAACAAATGTCTATCACAGGCTCAACCAAATGGAGATGCAAATTATCCCAAACTGCTAGTAAATTCATTTGAAAACAGACATTAGCAAATAAAGTGTTTAATGTTTCTATCACAGTATTGAATGTGATTATCTACACTATTTTCATTTATGATGCAGGAGTTACTGTCCAAATAATGCATATCACATTTTAAGTATGACACCATCCTAAACATGATCTACTTTTCAGGAAAAACATGATTCACATAAGAAATTAAAAAAGATAATTTTCAGCAGATTTAAATTAATGTTTGAAATGGTTACAATCTATCCAGAGTAGACATCTCCTATTTTAGCAAAACCCAAAAACTTTGATTGGGTGACTTCTGTGGAACTAAGGTTACACTATCCATAGAAAGTAACTTTGGGAACCCCTGACTTGAAATCTGAAAATCTTCTAAGAGAGAGGAAGGTGAAAAGAGTGCAAGACAGGCAGTTCTCACACCATGAGACAGACACCGTATCAACCAGAGCACATTTTCTGTGAACACGAAAGCTGTTCTGTCCATTGAGCTAAATAAATTAATCTATGCCACGCACAGTCTAAAAATGCTTTTAGATTAAAGTTGGACTCAACCAGTTTTCAGTTCAATGACAACTTGTTTCTTAACCTTGAAGTCAACAGAGTTTATGTCAAGTATGATGTTCTTGTACCATGTATGTGTATTTTACATGCCGGTGCCTCATTCCCTTTGCAAGCCTTGCAATACGGCTAAAAGCCGATTTTAAGTGAACCTGATTAATAAAACAACACATAAACAAGAAAATTAATGTCTACAGGAGACAAATATGAAATAAGGGAGCGGGCCATTAAATAAATGGAGGAAATTGGACACTCCTCTGTTGCAGTTCTAAGGAGTAAAAGGAATTTCATTTAAATGCTAAAACAAATTCAAGTCCACAATTCCTTTTCAAATGCAGTATAACAGTAACCTACAGAATTTGCTGCCATTCACAACAAGGCAGTAGTAGGACTCACAGTTTGAATTAGTAGTAGCAGTAAAAAACTCTTCCGTATTTGTGTAATCCACAGTAATACAAACCAGGATTCGGAAAATGAAAAGGCATTAAATCTCTTACTCGCAAGCAAATCCAAACACTGACAATTTATTTCCATCAGAGCTACATAATTATTAGAAATATTCTAACATTTCTACTCTAAAACACAAGCTTATAGTCAATATAGGGATAAGATACTGGACAAGATCACCAGATGAGCTAATTTAAGATACATTCTGTGGTCCAGCATAACTCAACCCTGTTTGCAGTGAAATACCAGCAAGCTGTCTACATCTGGATATTCTATTCTGATATTTTGCATTTGTTTGTATTAAAAATGTATCTTGCTTCCAAATAATTACAGTGTGACTGGAATACCTGTGCACCCATAGCCACACTCCAAAACATGTTAAAACTATGAAGCAGAGGATTGAGAACCAAGTCTCAAATGATACATAAACTCCCAGTCTTTTAGGTGAAAATTTTAGGCCATCCTGTTCAAAGCTCAAGAGTCTCAGTTTGCCATTAAGCAGCACCCTAAGTATTGTATCTATTTGATAAAAGGTCAGGGAAGGACAGGAAGATCAGGGAAAGCTGCATAAAGTTATAAAAATGGAGGAGAGAGAAGGGCTGCCTCATCACTGCTGCTTCTCCAAAAGGACCCTGGTTTTGTGTCCAGGACCGTGAAGGACATAGATGGCTGTTGATGCTTTAATGGGCCTTTAAGAATGCAAGATCTTCAGGGAGGAGAATGCCAATTTTTCCCATTTCAGTGCAAATTTTTTTTCAAATTTATGATGCTGTATCGATGATAATAAAATTTCTCCAGAGAATCACAGGAGGACGAGCATGAGGCAGTAAGACCTAAAAATTACCAAGTCATTCTGGAAAAATTTGACTGCTTTTTCAATAGTACTGCAGTTTTTCAGTACGTAAGTGGCTGAAATGAAGAGGACAATATGCTTGTATCTGAACTTTACTGTTATTTCATATGAGGTCTTATGAACCCTCACCTAGGGCAATTCGTTTCCTGAATAAGGACAATATCACATGATTTACAGATTAGCTTCTGTGGAACAATGAAGAATGATGTATCAAGATGAGGAGAAAAGTTCTGAATAGCTTGGAGCAAGTCAGTATTTAAATCTTGACTTAATAGCTTTTTTACTGTTTTGGAACAGGAAATAGGAAATTACTAATATTAAAATGTCTAAGATGCAAAGATATTGCAAAACTGGGGAGTACTGAAAATATGTCAGACTAGTACAGTGAGAAAAATAAATGGGAGTGGTAAGAACTCCAAAGTGAAACAATAATATGCATCTTGCATAAGTAGAAGTGAACACTTATGGAACAGAAAAATGGGAAATAGAGATACTTCAACTGAAGAAAAAAATCACAGAAATTAATGAACAAGTTGTGCAGGGTGACAATGAGATGCAAATGATGATGAGCTTGCAAAACAGAACTGCTGCAAAAGCACCAGTGTGATCCTGGACTCCACATCTCATGGCACAGGCTGAACAGAGCAACTACAACACAGCTGAGAAGAATCCACAGTCTTAACACTGTGTTAAGCATCCGTCTAACAAGAGTTAGGCATGATGGAAGAATATCAAGGGAGAACAGGACAACTGCTACTGTGATGGAGGATTCAGTTCATACAAAAAGGATGAAAGATGCAACTGTGAAGATTTAAGATAATGATAACTAAGAAATGGGAAATTCAGAAACAAAACTAGATATAAGGCAACAGAACTACCTCTGCAAACTTCTTGTAATCTACAGAGACCCTTTCACATGAAATACAAATTGTTTCCTAGAAACATTTATTGGTTTTCAATGCAGACTGTTAAATGAGAAATAGATAAAAGGGAAGGGAATTTTTCAGTGTTTCTAAGCCAAACAATTTTTCATGGGAAAGACTTGGCACATCCAGGATATGAGGAAGTACATATATAAAGGAAATTAAAGAACACTCTGATGGTTCTTGAATTCACCAGACATATCAGATCCAAACAATTTTTTCACATAACGCTGGATCCCAGGCAAAGGTGATTAGGATGGTTTTGTCCTATACGGAACAATTTCATTCAAGTCCCAGCAGGCAAGGTTTAACCTGTGATATCCTCAGTTTGCCATTTCTCAGGTGAGTGGATAGATTGCCATCTTTAAGGCTGGTATAGGGGCATATTATCCACAGAGTTAAAAGCTGTTGGCATAGTCTTTTCAAAGAATGTCGTAATTCCTGAATACTTGAAAACCTCAGCTACTTTCATCTCCATAAGAAAAATCCATTCCCCACTGCTGAAACAAAGCCATTCCTAGAACTCTGCCAGAGAGAAATTCCATCAAAAGTGCACAGGAGCAATTTGAGGTTCCAGCCTACAACCGTTAACTTCGCGAGCCTACGTAACACCACTGGGTCGCGAGAGCCACACTTATATAAAGTTAATTGAGCATAGACCTAGAATAGAAAATAGAGAAAGTTCAAGAACGCTGAAGGAGGGATTTGAGTAGGAAAGAGCAATTGACCTGAACTGACATATCTAAGGAAACAGATATACACCACTGCTCGCCTGAGCAGCCAGCGAGACAAATGGCAAATGTCTAGAACTAGGATGCCACATGAAGTCTGCCCTTGAAGCAGCATAATGCCCTTCAAACCATGCGAGGGAATGGGCTCACAATTAACAGAGAAAAGCAGCACTAACAGAGTCACCACCGTGTAAATAGTCCCATGAAACTCTGATTTAGAATTTAAGAAAACAAATCTCCAACTGTACTAACAGAATGTACTTTGGCAAGAAGCTGCATAGTAACAAGCGGAGAATTTACACAAGTTGGAATAAAAATTTCAAATTAATTCCAACAGCTCAAAACCAATGCAAAACACTAAAAATTACATTGCATTGAAACAAAGTGCAAATTAGTATCAGAAGCATATTTTTGCAGTTTAAGATCAATTACAGAATTTAACTGCTATTATCTAGAGAATAACTAGAGTCGAGGATATAGAGTCTCTCTCTCCGTGTCATTTACAATACAAAATAAATAGGGAGAACCTAGAGGGGGCAAACTACATTAGCTAACCCAAAACTGTGGGGGTAGTTTAGGAGGACAGAGGCTTTGGTAGAGCTATTTCAGCATTAATATTCTTATTCTCTAGAAGCCTGTGTATTTATTCAGGTCGTGCTCTACAAATTCTGCCATTCACTGCAGCTAACAATTTCGACCCTACCTATCATAACTCAGCAGTATCTTGCTCCACTATTTTTATGGTCCTTCATTGCAGCGAATATCAAATATTTTGATGTGAGAGGAAATATTTTCCCTTATGTTTTTCATTAGCCAAAGATCAATTCAATTAAACATAATGACCATACTATTAAAAGCCAACTATTTTACATATAATAGAGCTCTACAACGTAAATGAAGATTAGACACATTATGCCTTCTACTACTAATATAAAGGAAGTCAAGGTATTCTCATGTACTGCTTTCTGCAGAATTGTGACTGAGGAGTTTCATGAAGAAATGAAGCAATAGTTTTCTGTAACCCTAAAGGTTTTATTAACACAGTGTCAGACTTCTTAAATCTCTTAGGAATGGATCAGCACCACATACTTTATACTGCACATACATCACATTTAATGTTATGTTGAAGGACATAAATTATGAGAATTATCTTTTTTGTGGAAATAAGATAATGCTCCATTATGTGGCAGAACGAGACATTATTTTACTAGCAGGTAATGAAGGAGCATTGATACCAGCTCAGGATTACTCCTCGTTCCATATTGTGATAGCTGGTGAGCATCTCTGACCTCTTATGCAACACAGAAAACACCTGTGTTCTACTGTGCTGAGCCTGGGCAACGCACGGCCAGGGGAGCAAATCCACACTTGGCAGAAAAAGGAGTTGAAAGGACATGACAAGACAAATGTATTCTGTAATTCATTATATAAAAGTATAAATAGGCCATCTTCAGCTCTTCTAGAATAAATTGCTTCAATTAATACTAGTCTTTGAAGAAGCAGTGACTGCAACATGCTGATGCTATTAGTGCAGCAACACAGACACTGAGAAAGATGTAGTACTAAATGAAGCAATCATGAGAGTGATGAAAACAATATGAACAAGAATCTTATCCTCTGATGGCTTCTTTATGAAGTGCAGGGAAGTATTACTCTGTCCCCGAATTTTTGTATATCATTTCCCTGACATAAAATCAAAATGCAGTGAAGAAGGTGTTGAAAATAAATTGGAGGCATTTTCTACTAGTCTCTCACAGGCTTCTCTCTTGAAAAGCAGGCAGGAACCTTCCACCCCTGTTCATGGGCACCTTTGTCACTTTTCAAGGCTTTAAGATACAAACAATGTGCCATGGTGTACAAATGCTGTTGCTGAATCAGATGGCAGCATTGCTATAGCAAAAGATGTGTGTGCATCACCACAAATCTTTTAAGGGTCAAACAAATTAACTGTGAGCACCCAAGATACTGCTGAATCAGGCACTTCCGCGGATATTTGTAAATTACCCTTTGATATGAACAACCAGGTCCCTAAGCATAAAATTAGAACTGATTAGTAATCATAAAAGTTAGACCAATCCAGGTATAAAGTCCTCAACAGATGTCCCAAGTAACTGGCTAAAAAACATTGCCACTGGGTTACCAATTTGAAAGACAAACAAGCCCCTCTTCTTTTTCCTGCAGTTTAAAAGACAATGTCGTTGTCCAGTGAGATCCAACACGTCCTGGACTCCAAGGATACTCTGAATGCTATGGCACATTACTGAAAATCAGGCAGTTTAAGAGTAGCTGCTTGTGGGCAAAACTGAACCAATTCCCTTAACCATTACTCATCATGGGTAGGTAAAATGGAAACAAATCCGTTTCACACAGAGAACAGATTGTTTTCAAAGTTTCCAAATGCTTTTTTGTGGCCAATTATTAGCTTTTGAGAGCAGAACTATCCTCGTTATTTATGCAATAGTGAACTCAGCCGACTGTTTGTAAACAAAACAAAGTCATCATCGAAAAGTTGGATCTAACAACAAATACAAATTAATGTTGATTTCCTATAGGTTCTTGTCCTGCTCTACAAAGTGTAGTAACCAAATAACTCCCTGTTGTGCTGTTCTGCGAATTTTACTGGGGAGGGAGAGCAAGAGAGACTTGTGCAACTGGACAGCTGTCAGGACCTATTTTTTCCAGTCCTTCTATGTGAGAGCTCTGCACGTAGGAATTAACCGGCACACTACAATGGGTTGTGTCAAAAGTGCTCTTTTTTTGCAATTTCTTACTGGATTTCTTGGATATTTCCCGAGCTGAATGCTTTTGATGTCTCACATTCAAGAAACCCATCCATATTTCTGCAGTTCTAACAGTAGAACTTTTCCTAGCCTGGCTCCTGAGGCACAGGCCACAGTGTGATTTCACCAGCTGTGATTTTCACCTTCTGAAGCTTGGCCAGCATGAATTCACTTTCTGATTCTGGTTAAAGGCACTGAGTCATCTCAGAATGAAAGCAAAGTTCAACTCGCTCCCTGGTATCATCTATCAAGCCAGTTCTCAATCCTGTATTGAAAACTGCTCTTCTCTCAAACTCCAGACACTTTTGAAAACTCCACAACAACAAGAGTAATTTTCTGTAGAAACTTATTCAAAAAATAAGTATTGGTATTATCTAATTACCTCATGACATTTTGGTGGCCTTGATATAGGAAGGACAACATTCTAGAGAAAAAGGTAGCCTCTTTGCATTTTAGTTCAAAAGGCATGGATTCATAAATGTAATTTATAAACCAAATTCAAAACTTAAACACAAAGAGGTCAAAGTCTCAGATGAAATATTGGTACTTAAAAAAGACAACTAAAGAACTCCAATAATACATTAAAAGAATTGCTGTTAAGATAAGTTAATAGTCTCTCTTGACATCAGTAAAAACCCTAAGTGCCAAGCTTCCCTGCTAAAGATTTTAGTGAATTTTGACCAGCTCTGGTTGTCGGCACTGGAATATACGTCCACATCTATGGAACACCGAAAATTCTTGTAATAAACTTAAAAGTTCCATTTTTACTGAAATTTCCCTTATTTTGATCTTTACTACATGACTTCATATTTATCCTTGCTTCTCACAGAAAGTGACACAAAATGGCTTCAACAAATTGCAGATTTTTTCCTCTACAACAAAAGCCACTGAGTAAAAAAAACCATAACTTGGTGTTAGGTAATGGATAATTGCCTCTCCAAGAAACAGAAGAACTGTAGAGAGTATTAACGAAAACATGAATTTTCTTCTCTGTAATGACAGGCATTTAATGGTTTTAATTAACAACAAGCTATATTGAGACAGCTTTCAAAAATATATTTATCCCTTGGGCTTTGTTACATACATAGAACAGGTTTTGTAAGGCAAATAAAATCAGCGTGCTAACAAAGCCAATTAGCAGAGAATATACAAACACCAGACCCACAGATATTATAGTTTATATAAACTGTGTACCAGTTGCTAAGTATTTACAAGGAATATAACAATACACTTAGCTCATCTTTGCACAGTCTTCATGCAGAAGCTGTGGTAAGCATGAAAAATATTTTTCCATGTTACTGTCTGCAAACCTTTTGCTTACAATCTATTGCCCTACTTCATTTTTCTCTGCTTCAAATCAACATTCAGGAGAATTTTTAGCTTTTAAAAAAAAAATACTGGACAATCAGAATTTCTGAGCAATTTTGCACAGTGACAGACAGTGCACATAGGGTATATAAGAAAGATTACAGTAATAAATACATTTCCCCAGCTCCACGTACCAGCAAAACTCCATCACTAGAAAGGATGTGGTAATTTCAGCAAAGTAGTCAAAGGTAAGAAATAAAAGCAGGTAAGAAATACAGCTTGTACTATGTGTAATGCTTAAAGGCTCTCCTTTCAGATTCCTTATTGCAGCTTTAAAAATAAACACTGATCTCCAGGAAGCTTTATTAGAGTGCCCTACATCATTTGTTTAGGAGGATTCAATAATTTAGTAGGTTTATGTAATTACTACAGAGCTTATTTAATATTGCACCTGATGCATTGTTGTTTTCCATCTCTTGAGAAAAGCTTCTAGAAAGGTCAAAGCTGATCAGATTAGAAAACAAGACACGATTTATGCGTGGCCCAAACTTCTCAGTGGAGGGACAGAAACACTTTGGGCCCATGGAGGGTGACAGATAAGCAGCAGAATCTCTGCTGAGGGAAAGGCAGCAGCTCTCTGGGAATGACCTGGTGGTCAGACCTCATTTGAAGATCACCCTGCCTTAAAACATTACAAGATTTATTCCTGCACTCGAAATGGCTCTTGGTCACTGCAGGGCAGGTGGTTTTTCAACTATGAACAGCAGAGCATTTGTACGCAGAATTACGGGTAAAATTGGCAATGCCCTCAGAGAAATATGGATGCAGAAATACGGCAAAGAATGACCACAAACATATCTGAGGAGGGAAAAACCACACACGTTACATTCATTAAATCCCTTTCTTACTGCCTTAACCTGATATTCTTTCCGTTGCTATGGTGATTGTTATCCAACCATTTATACATTTAAAGAAAAAATCAGTATTCCCTCTCATGAAAGTCAAAGTGTGAGAAATATCTCCTTAATGCAATATAAAGACTATTTCCTCAGTGGGCCCATCAGGCATTCATTTTCCTAAGGTCTTCTGAGTTCATTTAAACTTCTCTCTTCCACACATTGTGTGGCAATGAAATTCAAAATATAAGCAGGCAGTCTCTGAAAATGTACTTCCTCTTATAGGTTGTAAGCCGCCTACCAGTTCATTTTATTAAGTATCATCTAGGTTTCCGTTATGAGAAAAAAATGAATAATTGTTCCCATTTCGTCCTTTAATCTCTTTATTTCCTAAGCACCTAGACACACTCCCTCCTGTTGCCTGCTTACCGAGCCGAAAAATTGTGGCCTGTATGTCTCTTCGTATAGAAGCAACCTGATACCTCTAGTCACCCTTTTTCCTCTGACATCTTTTCTAGGTCTTCCATATATTTTTTGAAAGGGGAAAAGAAATAAAAATCACCAAAAAACCCAACCCAATCCAAATCATAGAGACAGGCCAAAAATCAGCCCACGGAAAATTGGAAAACTGACTTAGGAAAGCCAACTTTTGAGTGCATTATTAAGCCTATATTTTAAAATTATCTTAGAAAAGTTGCCTTAAAAATCTTCAACACTGCATTTCAGCATTAAAATGCAGAAAGAGCTGAACAAGGAAAGTAGAAAGCAAATGTCACCAATAGAAATTGTATACATTTAGATAACATATACTTAGTAAATGGAAAATAAAATTTTACCTACTATATGCACAGTAATATGTAGAATTATTTAATGTTTCCTGGGAAAAAAAGCACTTTCATTTATTAGAAAAAAATGATAACACCCTCCACTGTATTTGTTAGGAACTCTTCCTAAATCCCTTCCCTTGCATAAGCAGAAGGTGGTACATACAAAATAGAAACTATGAGCCTGCAGTAATCCCCCTCCTCTCACTAGGTCTACAGTAAAATAATTTGTTTGTAATTGATGCCCGCAACTTTTCATAAAGGGGAATTTGCAGCAATTGAAGAATTTCCAGTATTTCTGTTTCCATTAAGTCTATCAGGCCTATAAAAGTGGTCCAGCCAATGTGGATTTTTTTTGTAACTCATAGAATTGCCTTATAGATCCCAGAATGTCTGAAGGCTACAGACTTCGCTCACAAATCAAATTAATTAAAGGAAACAAAATTAACAGTGTGTTCATAATTATGTGGGTTTGTCCACATCTCCATGGCAAAATATTCCCAGCTGCTGTGAAGCAGGCCTGGGACAAGCACTGATGGCTCAAAGGCCCTGCAGTCTGCCGGCTGTCCATCAACTTAGGAACTCGTGATACTTGAGTGAAAACTTGCCCATTACTGAGCTCTCAGGGCCTGCATTAGAGACTGACAATGAGCTTCACTGCAGATTTCAAACGGCAGCAGTGGTGGGGAGGGATGAATGAATGGGTGACAAATACAATCATCACATCAGCCCAGGAGATGCTACTAAAACGCTGCTTATTAGCACTGCCAAGGTGACAGCTGAGAATCTGTGCTCTGATGGACCTACAAGATTGTCACAGTGAAGGACTGGGAAGAAACTCCAGTAGCTGAGGTCCTTCCAGTACTGGCAGCTCAGACCATAAAAAACTACATCTGTTCATTGCTCAGAAGCAAAAGAAGGCCTCCTACACTGAGAGCTGTCAGGCTGGTACCAACACAAGTACACACTCACTTTTAGAGTTCCAGGAAGGGAAAAAGATTTGTCTGTTTCTCATCCAGAACAGATTGAAAAGCCTGGCTAGAAAGATGGTTTGGGTACCCAGGTCACAGACCAAGAGTGACAAGATGCAACTCTTCAGGAGGTCCTTCAAAAGGCATCTTAGAGACAGCTCCCCCAGTGGGTGACTTTTCCTTCACCCTGCTGAGCAACACGGGCTAAATCTAAGATCATAAATGAATCAGCTAAAATGTACTCCTGTAAAAATACACCCCTTCCCACATTCACCTAGGGCTGTCATAAAAATGGCATTTCTTCATCTCTCCTTTAGGAAACACAGCTGTCATTAAATATATATATATTATATACATGATATATGTAGACAGATATATATGTGTATATGTATGCATAAAGCGGCCTGTGCAGTTATCCCTCATAAGAATCTGGCTGAGTTTAAATTGCCTTTCAGTACTAAATGTCACAGTCACTACAGAGAGTTACAATTTTAAAAATCTTACAGGGCTGAAAATATTTTTCTCAATACTCCTAACTAGTTTTCATAGTTTTTTAACCTAGTTACTTGTTCTTTTGGGATGCTTCTATCTCCTTATGCCAAATCTCCTGGTCTTGAACTGGTACCGCATCAGTTAGGAGAAAGAATATCAGATCTCTCAAAACAGGAGTGGGCCGTTAATGTGAATAAATCTGATGTTAATGACTTTCATGAGGACTTCGGTCTGTGTTAGTCTGGCAACATTATGAGAGGCTGCATGTGCACATGGAAAATCAAAGAGAACCAAGGCTTATTTGTATAATGGGCTGCATAGCAATATGTCAGAACCTTTTGGTTAAGGAGTCTCACAAGACTAAGAGACCAGCAATCACATCAAACAATGACAGCCACCAGCACATCACCCCTATCCTCCTAACAGCCCACAGTATCAACACAGATATCTTCACAGGCATGGAAAGGTCACTTAGTGGATGTGGGACAAAGTGCTGGCACTACAGCTCATGCAAGATTTCACATTCAATATTCTTCAATAAAATAAACTGACACTCTTCCCATCTCTGGCAGATACGGCTTAGGATCGGATAATCGTTTCAATGATGGTGTAAATTGCCACAGCAGACTTGCTATTAACGTGGTCCAGGCTATCACACTGTTAAGCCAAATAAATGTAAGAGGACTAACACCAGACTCATATTTTGACCAGACTTCCCACGTAATAAAGCAGCTGCATATGAAAGAAATAAGGTAAAAAGGAAAGGAAGAAGGCACATTATACTGGCTTTCTTGCTCTTCACAGATTTTCTATTTTTAACTTTTTCCACCGAAGTGCAAAGCTAAATTGAAGCCTGCTGTGCATACATCCAGGAACTTTGACAGATCTGCACTCATCTTGTTTGCGCTGACCTGTGGTCCTAACCCTTTTTGTTGCTTCATAATAAACACCTTATATGTTGCAACACAAACCTCTCACTGCCACCATTCCTACCTCATAATTCCTGATATCCATGCTCTAGATCTTGTCAGCTTTCTCCCAGGATACTTGCCCTAACTTAACATGAGCATGAAACTTCTCAGGCTTACTGCACACCATGCCATTCCACCTGTGGAACTGCTTCCCAAGCATTGGCACTCATTTCATTTGTTTACGTATGACTTACACAGCTTTTGTCACTGCCAAGAAAGCGTTCCGGCTAAGCATCTTAGCAACACTCTAAATTTGGACCGGTTCTGTTAAGGCTGTGGCCCGGGTGGCTCCCTCAGCTTAGGGAGTGCCTTAGGCTCCAGCCTGCCAACAGGCTGGAATCAAAAACAGAAGTGCTTCATTTTATAGTTCAAGGGGCAAATGATATTTCCATAACTAGTCCAAATCAAACATGAAGATGGATGGAAAAGTGAGGAGAGGAGACTGAAATGGTAAAGTAGGAGCCTTAGGTTTTCATGAGAGGATTATTATGAAATATCAGCAGCATATGATGATATTGATGTAAGTGCAGTTCCTGCAGCTGAAATATCAGAATGAGGAACAGTTGTTCTTCCACTACTGTAACAATTTGATTACTCCTGGTTTCACCACTAGCGTGATACCGGAATTGATTGAAGTACATTAATGCCACTGGAAGTCATAAGGGCTTTTAGCAGAATCTATAAAAACGGAAGAGTTCATATGTTCCATTATGCTGATGATGTTGAAAAGCAAAGTGTGCCAGCCAGAACGCACCCCATACAACCCCAAAGCTTTAATTAGGAAAGCCTGATATTAAGTTGTACTCAATTACAACATCTGTAATTTGCCACTGTGCTCCCAGAGCTAGTCCATATGCTTGTGAGGCACCTTTTCAAGCCCTCTTTTGGGCACACTATGACTACCACACAATGCACTTGTATTATAATTAAATTTAGCATAATTACTTTACAGAGTGATCAGTGACAGTCTATTGTTCAGGAAGAATTAATCCTTTGAGCCTTCCAAGATCATTTGAGTTCCTGGTTCTAAATGAGATTTCAAAGAATGTAATTTATAATAACCAAAATCCCCAATGCATACTTTAATATAGCCTTCCTTTGTTCCAGCAGCTCACTAGTAAATGCTTCTGAGTTAGAGCACTCCTGGTGTAATGATTTACCAACGCTGCACAGGACCACTCAAAAGGGGAAGAAAGCAAGCAGGAATGCTTAAATGATCACTTTGATGCCTTCTCTTTCTGCCTCCTTCCCAGAACGCGGGTGCTCTAGAACCCTTTCAGAACCAATTCCGTTATTATAATAGAATCCTTCCCCTAGGAGAATGCTTGCCTTTCCAGAAGCAGCCCAAGAAATTCTCTCATCTGAAACATTACACTAATTCATGGATGTATTTAAAGGAGGTGTGATGGTTGGACTTGAGAAAAAGCTAGAACTGCTACCGTAAGAGAAACCAGGAAGTCTGACTTCTCTTGAAATGAGCTGCTTTTCCACAGAGAGAAGTCTAAGTTGGGCAGTGTCAAAACATTTTGTTTAGACATTTTTAATTCAAGTAAAATGTTTTGACAAAGTGGAATCCTTGGAAAAATCCTTTGCAGATCTCATCCATTCCAGTAATGAAACCTATTTCCCTGTTCTGTATTCACTGCAATCCTAGTTCTCAATTTCTTTCTCTGGACCAGTTGTTAAGCATATTGCATAACCCAATGAATAAATTCCTCCAGTTGCATTCCAGTCCCTCAGGACCACCATGCACAGGAAATATATGAGAACCTGATCCACAATACAAGGCAGAAGATATTAAAACAGGTCAATATTGTGGTGTTTTTCTAAATTATCTTGTCAAAATTAAACCCTTCAGGCCAGTTAAAAAATTCTAAATTTCAATTTAATATCTTTTTACCAAAATAAAAGCTTTTCTTGTGCGGCTTTATCCACCAGAATATCATTTCAATGAAGAACTGCCAACTGCCAATTGTAGCTATCACCACAGATGATTTTATTGACGTATTTTTTTCTAAACACCATGTTAAAAAGCTCTCTTTCAGTCTACTTGACTAATTAAGTTTCCTCAGCTATCAAGGCTCAGTCCTTTTTACTGTCAGCAAGGTTTGTTTGTGCAATCAAGGATGTTGGCCACAGATCTTCTGGAGGTGACATTCCAGGAAAATGTCACTGTTAGGATGATCAGCACTCAATAACATGTGATGTTGAAACTGAATCAAAAGACATGGCAGAACACGTTTTGGGCAAAGCCTGAGAAAATCTGCGTATTTCACACTTCTGCCACCTAACAGAACAAAAATTTTCTCAGAAAGCATATAATTTTTTTCTTTATTGGCTGAAGTAATTTAGCAAAATAAAAGAGAAGCACTGGCAGTCATTCCGTCCATGCCTCGCGTATGAGGTTAGCTGGTTTATGAGTTAGTTTGTGAACATCAACTGCAATGTCACCAGCAAGTGTGAGTAAAAGCTTTGGAGACTCCAGATGCCAGAATGATATGGTTATAAGGCCATCACATCTCTAATTTTAAAGAGACAAATCAAAAAGCTCTTACAGCTATCTTACTGTCTTTTTTTTCTCCATGGAGCTATGAAGGGAAAGGCTACTTGTTGGAAAACATAAGACATATCAAATGCATTTTCTGGGAGAAAGAGAAGGTTTTAGGTACTGACACTCAAAACAAGATTGTTCAGAGTTCAGCCTACCCTCTTCTCTATGGTAAAGTATACGATAAAGAAGAGAGGGACATAAGCAAAGTTATAGGAGGAAACACAAGTGCCAAGAGTAGCTTAGTGGCAACATCTCTGGGTCCTATCTGACTTCTTGCTGAACCTAAACAGTAACATTATTGGCTTTATCAACTTTCCCCTCCATAAAGATCTGGCCACTGCTATCCATACATCAGAAAAAGCTCTAATACACAAGAATAAATGCAGAGAATGAAAAAATGCGGCACCTTCAGCTGGAACAAAAGCCATCAACTCTGCAGGTTAAATCTCAGTTGCACATTATGTGCCTTCCTCCTGCAGGTTCCCTGTCTACTCTTCATGATAATTTTAAAGTTTCATATTAAAATATTCATTCTGAATATTCTTCATAATCAAATTGTTCACTGTGTAAAATTTCAACTATATTTTCACCTACGAAATAACATTAGAGGGATTTTTCTAAGACAATGCAGTTCACTGGACTTGGGTCACTTTCCAGAAGTGGGGATCGAGCATTCTTCATCAAGGGAATTGAGCTCTAAGACAAGTTTCCCAGGTGAGGAGTAAAATAAAATAAATGCGTATTTAAAAAACCAAAAAAACAAACCAACCCCCCCCACAAACAAACACCACTTGCTTTGAAAGGTACGCCGACAAACTTCATACTAATTTACTACAGAAACAACAGTGGAAAATGACACAGCTTTTCAAAGAAAAACAGCTAGAAAAGGTGACAGGAGGTTTGTGGGGACCTGCTACACCTGATGATGTTACATAGTGGATGGACATAAAAGAGCCAACTTGTATGTTTGTATGGACACAGTTTAAATTGCACAGAGCAGTGGCACAGAGGGTTGAGAAGAGGAGGAGGGAATGCCCAGGAAAAAATGAGCAAGAAGGCCAGGAGGTGGAAGGAAGATGGACAGAGGAAGACAAAAGGAGAGGCACTAAGGGCTGAGTAGACAGAATAGCACAGCACAGAAGAGATGGCAGGCAAGCAGGGACATGCAGCTTATTTTCCTTGACGGCAGTCAGCAGAAGCATCACTCACTGCTGATGCACCTGACAGGCTGACCAGCACAGTAGCCAAATAGAATCCTTTAGAAAGAGAGGAATATTTGTTTGTTCCTCCCAGAACACCCTCCAGATGTCATGGCAAAATATTATTAGTTTTGTCTCTGGTGAGATATCTAATAAAGACCTCTTCAAGGTTCTTCCTTCCACTATTATGCTATGTGATATAGCATATGTGACCTATGATAACATTAGGTCACAAACTTCAAATTACTTGGTAAAGATGCTGTATTTTAACATAAAAATTTCTCTACAGCAGAGTAAGCAGAACTCCAAAATATAAAATATCAAGCATTAACATCTGCAAGTACGCTTATGATTTGTATTAGACAATATCAGTTTACTACTGCAGAATAAATATTCAAAGGAAAACTGCAGACATGCCACAATTATACTACTTCTGTTCATTTCCTCCCTTTTTTTCTTAGAAATTGGAGAGGTTAGACAGTTTTGAAAATGTCTAACTCATGTATAAGAGTAGCACTGACATTATAATTTAATCCATGGTACAATAAACAAGTTCAGTAAATTCTCCCATGTTCACAACAAACAGTATTATCTTCTGATACCAAGAAATGCTAATACATGGTAAAGAGAGCTTGCCAGAGAATTACACTGTAGATTGACACAGTCATCACATTCAGTCCAGATTTTCTCTGTGGGCTGGAATTTAGGCCTTACCAGGCATCTGCCTTTGCAGGCAAGCATGGGGGGCTCACTAGAGTCAGCAAGAACTGGGGATGTTAACAATGGGCAAAGTTTCAGTCCCAATTCAGCAAAGAAATTAAACACATGAACAGTCACTCTGATTTTTTAGGTTAGACTCGGGTTAAAGACCTTGCTAAATCAGGACCCCTTCCTTGAAGTGTTAAACATCATAACAAATAGATATCATTTTTAGCCTTTTTCATAAGCTGCCTAGATAATTCCTCTGGTGTTCAGAGAAATCTGACAAGAACAAAAACCACGAAATAAACCTTGGTTTGGGTAGTCAGAATCTTATGAACAATATAAAATCAATTGGATTAAAAAAACCCCAGCCCTCACTCTGAATTTGGTACGCTGCTGCTTTCTATGCTTTCTGACTGTGAGCATGGCTGAGGTAAAATGTGAACACAAGACCTAAAATGAAGCCAGATCAGAATTCTGGTCTTCAAGCCCCCCAATAGTCCTGAGTTCACCACAAGAGCTGTAAGACAGACAAACCCCACTGCTCCAAGATGTGGTAAAGAAAGAACGGAATGTGCTTAAGATAATGAAATATTTTAGTAGAAGGCTGATATTCTCCTACTTAACCCCCACTTATTAACATAATGCCAAAAGGAACATAAAATTTCATGAATATGAGCAGTTAATATAACAGTCCTGTTTACAATAATTGCATTGTATTTACTGCATCCACAGAACTGTACTTGCTAGGTTTTTAGCAGCAACGTAAATGGGTTTTGCAGTCTTTGTATGAATTTCATGGTGTTGTAGAAATAAAACTAGCAATGCCTAAGCTAAATTAAAGCTAGGTTAGCTATGATTAGGTGAACTGTTATTACACAGCCTGCAGAGCGAATAGAAGCTATAATTCTACTGGGAAAATATTCCAGGCAAGATCCTTAATTGGCAAAATCTGATCAATATCCCTTGACTTGACTGCCCTTCCACAACTGCATGAAAACTGAGGTTCCAGCTCACTCTTTAGCAGTGACATCTTTGCTAAATACTCCTGCTGATTTTCTGCATGTGCTAATAGGAACAGTTCAGGAACTGGCTCTTAAATTAATGCTACAATATTCTGGACATCCATGTCCTTGATTACATTACCAAACTATCACAGTGAAATCTCTGTGAAACTGGTATCTCAGAGATTAATTATCTTATTTACAGCTTTCTTCTTTTGAAAGCTTTTTATTGGCCTAATTTGGTCATTCTTAAATTACCATTAATACAAGCGAACAGCAATTCAGTCTCTCTACACCTCCTACAGCACAGTAGAAGCCTTAAGTTGTTTAAATGTAATGAAAGTTGTCAACATGACATTCCATTTATAGGAAAAGGACAGTTTGGAACTACAGCATAAAATAAAACTGCATTTAACTTTACAGATCTAGAGACATTTCCAATGGTTTTTATATAAAAGGAAAAATAATTTTTACAAATACAGTCTTAAACGTAATGTTTACCCAGCTCAGCATATTGTTCAAGACATACTGTAGGCTCACAGGAAAATACAAACATTAGTGGTCTACTTTCTTTTCTGTTCTACACTGACCTCCTCAATTCTCTCCTCAATTCATTAAAAGATGTTGAATATAGAAAAAGCATCCAAATATCTGACAGTGTTACCCACTACACCAGCAGAAATATGACAAGGTTAATAGTCTGGTTTAAAGGAGTCTGGCTTCCCCTTGCAGGAGATTGCTGCTATCAGTTTTCTTGTGGAAGAACAGTCAATAATGTCTTCTAATCTCTAATAACAGACATGGGACAAACATTCTATTACAGCCTAAATAAATGAGACAAACTTTAATTTTAGACCAGTCTATCAAAGGGCTATTCCAGTAATTATTACCGCTATGCTTGGCATCTTCTTTTTTCCTTTTCCAGGTTAATGTTTTTCAGATACTCCTTCAATTAGCTGTCATTATGGTTAAAAACAATGAGGTAAAATTATATTTTGACATGAAAACACAATTATTTGCCACTTATCCTCTAACTTTAATTTTTTCCAACTCTCTTCTTCCCTTTTCAGTCACTTCTGTATCTTCCCCCACACTGCTAATTATTTCCCAAGCCAATTTATGGGGACCTTGCTCTCATCAGCAAGGAGGGGCTGGTGGGGAATGTGCAGCTCCAGGGCAGCCTTGGCTGGAGTGACCATGACATGGTGGAATGGTGAAGAGTTAGGACAGTGAAAAGGGTGCACAGCAAGCTCACTACCCCAGACTTCAGGAGAGCAGACTTTGGCCTCTCCAGTGATCTGCTTGGTAGAATGCCATGGGATAAGGTCCAAGAGGGCAGAGGGTTCCAAAAAGATGATTGTCGCTGTTACATCTGAGACGCATAAAGAAAACGACACAGAGTCCAGGCTTGTGAACAAATGGAAGCGCTTTAATAATTTTCTGACTATTTTTATAGGATAGATTGCAAAAGTGTGTTGAGTGGCAATAGGTAATTGGTTCCTTGGCCGTCCACCCCTTGAGAGGATTGGCCAAGTTCTAAAATATTTTCAAAGTCAAAGCCATAACAATCTTGCAAAACAGCTTGCAGGTGCAAGAAGTTTATGAAACTGTGACCTTGTTTAAAATAGTTTACATAGGAAAGACAGTCTGCTCACAGAATATTGAGAAAAGGCTGAAGAATTTCTCTGCTTCTAGCTTTTTAGCACCTACAGATGGTCACCATTCAAGGACCACTCCTCAGGAGTGATGCATCCAAAAAGAGGAAGCCAGGCAAAAACAGCAGCAGGCCTGCGTGGATGGACAAGGAGCTCCTGGACAAACTCAAACACTAAAAGGAAGCCCACAGAGGGGCGGACACAAGGACAGGAAGCCTGGGAGGGATACAGAGAAATTGTCTGAGCAGCCAGGATCAGGTTAGGAAAGCTGAAGCCCTGACAGAATTAAATCTCATCAGGGACATCAATTTCTGTTGTACTGCTGTTGTCAAATAAGTTGTTTCTGACTTTCTGAACAGTCACACATACATTGTATAGCACCACCTGACCTCTATAGGTATTACAAATCAAGATATTCAGGGCAGATATAACACACAGAAAAATAATCATAGCTCAAAATACATGAAACAGTCAGATTTTTCCAAGAGCATATCAAACACCACCAAGGTTATGCACCAGCTTTCCACTTCCTGCATTTTGATATTAAATATACATTCTGCAACATGGAATTAAGACACATAGATCAAGTCTGAAGGAAGAAGTCAGCTAGATCATACTTTGTTTCCACTATTTATGTACAGGTATTAGGCACTGTCACTATTGTGTTTCAGATTGTTCTGTCACAATGAAACAGGAAAAAGTGAACTGAATAGATCCCAAAATTCTGAATTAAAAACAAAAATGTAAACATTTCTACTAAAACCAAGCTCCAACTGTTTTCAGTCTCACACTAGGACAAAGAACAACTATTTTTGAAACAAAGTTTTCTATTTAGTAAGGCAAAAAATATCAGATCAATAAATATATTTGGATATTTCCCTGTACTGCTAGGTTTGAACCTGATTCTGAGCTGAAAAATAGGAAGCCCAAACAAGGTAAATCAGAGGCAGCTGAAACCCAAAACATTGATTTTATTTCCCCCATGACAGAGACCAGCTGTGAAAGACAGTCCCATTACCACATTTGGGAGATAGTACGCTTGATTTTAAGACCAGAAGAGGTCACTATGATGACTCCATTTTGGATTCCTGTACTACAAGGACTGAAGAGAAACACTTAGGCATGTAGTCTCTATTAAAATAATAGCATGTCTCTGAGACATCTAACTTTGACCCGATAAATGAACTCATGGAAATGTCATGCCTGTAAATAGGTTATTCTACCATTTATTTTCCTCATGAAAAAACTGACGAGGAAATTCATGCACTTTGCTCCTCTTTAAAAACAGAGAAAAAGACACACACAAATTTGAAAGTGCCACTGCTCTGCAGTCTTTGTCCAATATGAATTCTAGAATACAGAATAATTATTATGGCTGTGGTGTTGATAACACTGATCAAACTACCCTGAGCATTAACAAAACACTGCATTTTCTGCTTATGAAACTGACCCCATGACATCTTTTCACTGCCATTAAAGTAAAAGGTGACAAGAGAACAGTGCTGAGAGAACACAGATCCTTTGATTTTAACCACAGATCTCCCAACAGCACAAATGGCAGCTATTGTTGTGTAATGAAAGAAACTCTTATTAATAATTTCACTCTTTTCATCTTCAACCTATTAATTTTCAACATGTTTCCTAAGAATTTATTTCCCCTTTATTACAGTTCTTGATTCAACCCAAAGTTAGCATCTTGTTTCAAAGATGCTGGATCATTCTACCTCATATGGGCAGAAAGCTTTTAAGCAATCATCAATTCAGTATTACATCTACTGTGCTATTAGCATGGAAAAAATCTTACTGTTCAAGAATATTTCCTCTGGGTCATAATTATAATAAGAATAGATTCCTGAGGGCATAATCTAACAAAGTACTGAAGTTGAAAGATTGTTTAAAACCTTATTGAGGTAGATGTCTACCATTTTATTTCAAAAAACAACATCAGATGTTCGAAACACATCTGAAAGTTTTAATGCTTTTATTTTTTTCTTGTTTTGAAGAAAAATGAACCACATGCAGTTGAGAGTTTCATCAGTTGGCATAATCACTGTAGTATAGAGATTTTCATCCTAAAGGGCCCTTCATCTTTTTGCACATGCATTCAGTATTTTTGCAGTGAATAGCAACAACTACTTCACAATATCAACAGTTTGAAACATGACAGGTAAATCATTTCAAAGTACACAACAGTTGGAGAAGGGGAAAGTCAAGGGAGTTTTCAGGAGGATGGGAACTAGCAGCTTATATTTATCTCAATAGAAGTCAATTTGCATCACAAATTAACTGATAGAGCTGAGAATCTGCTTCAAACTCAGAGAAACAACACAACTGAGAATAAACTTCAAGAAGAAACTAGCTAGGCACAAATGGGCTAATTTGCACTGTAATATAAGCAAGAAAGTTAAACAAGAGGTTATGGCGAGTATTATATACATAAAGGAAACATGACGTAGGTCGGGAAAGGGACAGAGCCAGACTGTGACCAGATCCGAATCAATCTGCACTTCATTCACTGGACTTTGGTCACCTTAAAGACACATAATTTTCACAAGAAGCCAGGCAGCTGCTCTTCTCAGATGTCCTTTCTCCCCCACCCCATATTTCTCCAGATATATCCCCTAAAACATGCAGAAAAAACCAACCTACACTACTGATGCAGTTAGAAGAATTTTGGTAAGTAAGGTGGTTTCTATACATTTGTATCCTGGTCCCCTATATTTAATTAATCATTTCGATTATATAAGGGGGTCCCTTATAACTCAAGATAGTCTGTGATTCAATATAAGTCACTATCTTCCAAACACATCTACAAAGAGAATTAGTAATTATCTAGCTGGGAGATGTTCAGGTAGAGCACATCTTTTGTCATTGCAAATAAACAGGTTTGGGTTCTTTTAAGCAGATTACTACAAAACAGTAAGAGAAAATATTTATAAAAAGAGATTAAATGATAGAGCGAAGTAACGCCACATTTGGAGGCAGAGGGAATTTAAAAATCCATTCAAAACCCATTTCCATGGCAGCCTCATTTTCTACTAAGGAAAAATAAAGATCTGCAGATGTACAAAGGTCTTCGTATGAAGGTAACTTTAGGGAGACCGTATTTCTATGAAGACAAAAAGCTGCGGTAGGAAGAAAGACATCAAGTCCAGCTAGCTAGAATTCAACGTTTTAGTCTTTGCAAAAGAAAACTTAAAAGGAAGAAAATGTTTGTGCATTTTCTCTCAGATAACTAAAAGAAACGCCAAGTGAGAGTAAGTTTTAATAAAGGAGACTTTATAAACTAGAATCAGAGCCACAGTCATGAGTAGAAAATACCTGGTTTTAATAAACTCTCGGCTGAGGCATATATATGCCTGGTAATGATGCACAGCCAATCAAAGGTGTTAGGAATGGCTGTAAAGAGAAGCAACAGGCAGAAAAAAACAAGCTAAGGACTGCTCTAACTGCTCTGTGTTCTGTGTGTTTATCTGGATGGCCTTACATGTGCTGCCCTTCTGAAAACAGAACCCCCACTTGCACTGGTTGTACTCGCTGCCTGCTAGTTACAGTGGAAGGAATTATTGCTTGTTATTGGTGAAAATTGGGGTAAAATTTAGTTAGTTTTTTTACATAAAAGCCTTACCTTTACATGAAAGAAGCTAATGTATGTATATATGCACACACAAAAAAAATCCATACATGGAATTAGTTCCTGAAACTAAAAATCACATAGATAAAAATGATGGCCAAAATATTTCTTAGCTTTCTGAAAATGAAGAAAAAAGTTGACTTAGAAGATGAACTATCTCTTAAGTCTATGAAAAACTTCTATTATTTTTAAAAGATGCCATCTGATTTAAATAAGAAATATTTGCACATGTGCTAAGCTAGCCTGCATTTTCTTTAAATCCAAATTTGCCCTATTTTTCTTTCTAAATTATTACTGGACAACCAGTTGCCTTTTTTTTTTTTTTTTTTCTTGACATTGTCCAAAAATACTTATCAAATCCTCATCAGCTGGTAGGTGACACAGGAATGTAACAATTTCCTATCCTGGAGGAAACTGAAGCACCCCAGGTGCGCCCACCTTTACCGTGTTTCCCAGTGCGTCTGTGCACCCCCTGAGCAGATGTGGGGCTGCTCTCCCTGCGCAGTAGCCACACCAGGAGTGCCCCAGGTGGGTTACCCTGACGGGAGCTCAGATCCTCTGCTGAGGGGAAAGGCGAGAGCTGAGCCCTGTCTGTGCTCCAGCCAGGCAGCCCAGAGAACTGGGTGGGATATTGCAGGATTGCCTGCAAAATATCATGCAGAGATAATACAAAAAACCTCTTCCTCACAGCAGATTTAAGTTCTATAATAGAATGTACAGTCTGTAAAGCACAGCTGTGTTTCTAGCTTGTAGTCAGCTAAAGGAAGCACTGATATTGTCTGTCAGGTTTATTGATGACTTGTATCCATAAATTCTTTCTGGTTTTCTCATATCCCTGCATTTCCACTGGGCATGTCTTGTTTCTCAACATTGTATTTTTGACAGCATTAGTCAGCACACCAAAGTAAAATAATGACTCTTACTGCTGTGCTTTTTTCATCTTAAAAACGTGTCCATATAAAGCCTTCAAAATGCTCCCAGAAGAATTGCTTTTTGTTGATTTGTAATTTTTTAAGTGACTGACATGAAAATCAGATTCTAACATGCCATGGAGAAAACTAAGAGACAGTGAAATCTACAGATGCAGTATACGTGTATAGGAGTTTGCATGTTTTATAGTCTTGCCCAGAATTTAAAGATTCAGCATATTTATGCAAATGGCTAACAGCAACAAAAATAGGGAGACCTTCTGGATTTACAATTGAGCACATTGTGACATAAAAAAGTCCGAGACAGCCAAGACCAGACATCCTTCAGTACAAATACATCAGGAAGGCAACAGAACTAGTCCTGAAGTGGATTTCAGCAGAGATGCTGTCAATCAAACCAGTACTTAAATCAACAGACTTTGTCAGCTTGCTTAAGTTGCAGGCCAGCTGGAGGTCCCTTCCTCAAGAATCACTGCATCCCCAGGTTTCTGAGATTGCTCAAATTAGCTGCCTGTGCTCCTGGTGCTCTCCCCACAGAGCATTGTGCTGCTGCCTGGCTCTGGGGGCAAACACTGACCTCTGTGGAGACAGTGACAGGAGCCGAGGGAATGGCCTGAAGTTGTGCTGGGGAAGGCTTAGGTTGGATATCAGGAAAAGGTTCTTCACCCAGAGGGAGGCTGGGCACTGAACAGGCTCCCTGGGGCAGTGGTCATAGCACCAAGAAGTGTTTGGACAGTGTTCTCAGGCCCATGGTGTGATCTTGGGGCTGGTCCTGTGCAGGGCCAGGAGTTGGACTGCATGATCCTTGTAGGTCCCTTCCAACTCAGCTCATTCTGTGATTCTGTGATTTTGAGATGCCTACAGAAAAGCAAAGAAATTCTGGAACTAAGACAGATCAAACTAACAGCCATCCCAATTTCTATCCTGGGAGACATTGCTAATGCTTATTTTTGGGGACAGGAAGCATGGGGAACAGGGAAGGATTTGAAGCAACGACAGGGAGGCTCATTATGGCTGTACACAAACACACAAATGGCTTTGGGTTTAAGGTGTGTTTACTTCTAATGGAAAGGGAGGACAAAAAAATCCCTTCCTTTGCTCATTGATCTGGAGCAGTATTAATCCACACACTGTCTTTCCGGACTGGACCATGCAATACCTACTGAAGAAAGCCAGAGCTAGAGAAGGGAGATATCCCAGAGTGGTGTTTCAAAATCAGAATTAAAACAGCTCACTTCAACTAGAAAATCAGGCTCTACAGAGCCTTGCTGCTAGTCTGATCCTAAACTTCTAAGTTGGGACATACCCACAGTTATTATGAATTCAGAACAGACAGCAATTCTGAAATAGTTAAAGCCAGAGAGGCAGTAGGTACACTGATATACCTGTTTTATACCACCTACACCTAGAAATTTAATTCAGCTACAGGAAAGGATATTTAAACTTTGCTGTAGCCTAACTGCTGTGAAGCAATGACGATTATTAATGTGGGCAGGCTGAGCTGGGAGACACAGGAGTGAAGGAAGCTGAAGAGATCCTTGCTGCTCCAATTCTTCTCATCCTTCTAGGAGATCCTGCTAGCTCTATTTCTTTGCCAAAAAAAGGGCAGCTTATCTTCAAAATCCAGTATCAATACTCAAAAGACCTACCATAAATCCTCCTGTACAGAGACACAAGCAAAATGAGAGCAGGTTCTTAAAGAATATTTTGCTCAAAATCTGTGAGAAAGAGAACGATAATCTGGCAGGCAGCAGGAGCAGCAGGCAGAAGAAGATCCTCTCTGAAGTGCTGTGTATTATGAAGAAACAGGCTGTACCATCCCTGTTCTTGGCAACTGATGTATTTTAAGCAAGAAAATTTGTTTCCTGATAATATTAGGATCCAACTCTGGGGTCCCCAACATAAAACAAGGATGTGGACCTGCTGTTGCAAGTCCAGAGGAGGCCAAGAAGATCATGGGAGGGCTGGAGCACCTTTTCTAGGAAGACAGGCAGAGAGAGCTGAGGTTATCCCGCCTAGAGAAGACGCCAGGGAGACCTTATAGCACCTTCCAATACCTAAAAGTGGCTACAAGAAAGCTGAAGAAGGACGTTTTACCCTCATGGAGTGACAGGACAAAGAGGAATGGTCCCTTCCAATCCAAGCTGTTCTGCGTTTTGCCTGCAGTGTGCTTGCTAAAACAGCTCACCAGCTCTGCAGTAACTCTCTCCCGTGAACTTGAAAAAGCATAATAAATTATACTAAAAAACTAATGTAATTGCAATATTTATTCTAAAGCCAAAACTATTTACAGCCTCAAAAATTTGATTAGTTCTGAAAAATGCCTCTCTAGTCTAATCTGAGCTCCTTTCCTTATGAAATCTGACTCTCACCAAAAAAGAAAAGAATATATTAACAAAAGGCCATCCAATCCATATTTCCCATTTGGTCTTCTCTACTGGCTACAATAAATGACTTGTTTTGCACTGCAGCTTGGGAATGGAAGAAATAGAACAGGAGCATGGTATGTGGATAATTAAAAAGATTCAACAGGAGTCATCATGGATCAAGTGTTATGATGGTGTTAAGTCCTGTCTGACACAGTAGAATTGATAATAAAGTCTTGTAATACCACCCATAGGAAAAATACACAGAAGTACATTACATAAAGAATGAAAACATGTATGAAAACTTCTCCCTTTCTTCTTCTGAGACTTAACACTAGGCATTCTACATTTTTTCCTTACTTTTTAATAAATCAAACCATAGTTAGCTACAGATCTTTGAACAATTCATCTGTCATTCAAAGCAGAAACAGGAAGGAATCATACGGATCTGGGGAATGGACGGAATCTATGTAATCTCTCAGTTCAAGAATGGTAATATCTTTTCTATTGAAAAGTTGTGGTTGGGCAGCAGATGTAGGTACCAATCTTTCAGAGCCAGACTGCACACAGAGTCACCCCAGACTTCTTGCCAAAATGGGGGGGCATTGTGGCTTCTCTCCTCAACAGAGAGAAGTTCATGGGGCACAGGACACAACACACCAGTGAGAACTATCAGCTGGGTCTGAAACTGGGGGATGCATGAGAGGAAGAGAAGCAAACTCAGAGAACAAGCCTCTGACATAAGAAACTCTTCTTGAGATCCCAACAAGACTAGACATTTTGTTTTAATTAAGCAAGGAACTGAAATGTGCTGTAGTAAGAGCCACACTAGAGTAGCAGAGTCTGTGGGCTGTACCCTAGATTCAGATTCATTTTTTTCATTTTAAGCCAGCTCAGCCAGCAAATCTGTGTTTTTTGCTTCACTGGTTACTGTGCTCCTATTTGTGTTCAAAAAAAGAAGAAAGCCCTGAATGCTGAATGGTCTTTCAGTGAGTCTGTCGAGGAACAGTCCTCCACTGAACACTCAGAAACCAATCAGAGTTAATGAAAAGTAACAACAAAATCTCAGTGCGCTTCCCTCATGCTCATAAAGTAAATGTTTTGTGCTCTCTTTCGCCCTCTCTTACCCTAGAAAGAAAACCCAAAAGCCATGGAGTAATAAGACTTGTTTCTCTAGTGCAATTACCTTGCAGTACTACTGAGAAAGTTTGGAAAGCCTACTATGGAATACTTCACTCCCCATTATTTTAAAATTTAGGAGAAAAGAAAGAAAAAAGCAGACACAGCTTCAGATTCTATTCCAGAAGGGAGCTGCTTTCTCTGCAAGTTTGAGCCGTGAGCAGCACTGTTTGTTACACCTACCCTGAGAGTCGTACCTTACACCTGATCCAGAGAAATATTCATCCCTATCTTGGCAAACACCCTGGAGAAGTCCCGATACTGAATGTTCTCCAAACTTAGATTATGACAGCGTTTTCCTGTCAGAATGGCAAAACTGCAGTAGCAGATTTCTGAACAACCACATAGTTTATACATTACACAATAATTGTACATTTAACTACCTGGATATCGCTTGGTGTAACAAAACCACAGCCTCCAGGTGCTACTGAAGTGTAAATAGCTACAGTGGCCTTGTAGCTTGGTATTGAACAGCATCTTGAATGAGACCATGAGCTCAGTGTAGATTCAATACAGCTCAGACAGCAATCTTGCAAAGGAAACTTGTGCCTTACTGTATTATTAATCTTATGGCAGAATAAATTGCACAGAAAACTTTAAGAAAATTATAGATGGTGCTAGAACTACTCAAACTGAAATGTTCTCATACAATTAAATATCACCCACACTCCTAGTTACTAAATTTTAGCATCTTTTCTTCCACGTAAGCAACTGGTGATTGTTGTACTTGTCTAGGACTACTTCCTGGTAAGGCTCCAGGAACCAAAAGCATCAGGACCTTCAGTCACCTCCTTGGCCAGCTACAGTATTTGGAAAGCTTTAGACTGCTTTGTAAAAGTACACCTAAAAGTACACCTGTTTTTGCATTTAGCCAACCTCATATATTTAGATGATGATTCTTGCTTAAAAACAACTCAGACAAATGCCCAAGAACTGGTATCAGCCAGATACCATCCCTAGATTGTGCTATTTCAACTCCTTTAAAACGTATCCACTTCTCTTAGAGCAGAGAAAATATCACCAATGCATAAAATTTGAAAAATTTAAGATTTTAGAATGAGCAATGCAGGGAGATATTGTGGTCAACCTGCTGAAAACAGATATTCCCTCAACAGGCTGGTGGACTCACCAGTCCCTGAGTCAGCCACATAACACAGAAGTGTCACTGCCACCTTCACCACTGACACGGTATCCCAGAACACAGGGCATCTAGGAGCAAGAATTTGACCCCCATTTTTTTCCCCATAGTTCTGTGGTGGTGGGAGAAAGGCAGGACCAGAAGACAGCACGAGAATTTCAGACACAGCGAGAACAAGTGCGAGTGTTGTCCTAAGTAAAGCACAACCTTTTGGGACCTTTTGGTGGTATTCCAGTTGAGAGGAATTTACTGCCATAGGAAAGCAAGCTCTCTTTCCTCTCATTCTGCTTGTATTCAGGGAAACTGATCTTGGCAAGTAAATTAAAAGCAAATAACTGGTGTCAGATTTAACTATTTTTATGCTCTTTCTTTGCCTAAAAGAAAACCTGTATCTGGCTACCTGCTTTGGTCAATACTGAACAACAGGATACTTTCCTAACTCCTTCACAGAGAATCCCTGGATTATTTGTTTTTCCTGTACTCCTCATTACATTTGCTTTCCAACAAAGCCAGATATTCTCAAGTTCTTCAGGCCTCATCAGTAAAGTCTTCTTTGGGAGTTTGCAATTTACCTTTTCATAGGAAAGATACTGTTGTGAGTTAAGCAGATGTTTGTGCATCGCACTCATTAACATATTAAAAACACAGACATACTATGGCATTTCAGAAAGAATATTCCATTTGAGTTGTTATGTAAGCCTGTCTTCATTCCAGTAAAATGATGTTGTCTCAAAATGCAAAACAAGTTTTATTACATATCATCTGTGTATTTTACCCAATAGCATAAACTCATCCACTCCCACTGCAAGAGATGTTGTGGTACTGGACCAGGCATAATTTGGAATTCTTTCCTGGACACAGGCTCACACTGATTATAGACTGTACCTATTTTAAGGTAAAACTCAAGTGTTTCCTGTGTAGTTTGAAAACAGAAAGTCCTGACCTTAAAGGCAGTTCAGTGAGGAACTGGAACAGCAGCAGGCAACCTCTGCCAAGTACTGTAACTGCAGTGACTTAGCCAATAAAGACAAAGAAGCCTCATCACAACTCTGATGCCCTTTTGAATGTATCTTTCCAGAAAGGTAAATTGAGGAATTAGGATTATTCTTTTTTTAAGCATAATGAAATTAAGGAACCGAGCCAAACCAAGCCAGACAGTTTGTGGCACTTTGTGATACAGAAGTTCCTTATGTCCCAAATTTGGGCTAACCACTAAGAAATCTTGTCATTAAACTTGTCTTTTAAAACGTGCACGTGGAAGTATTTACTCATATACAGTAATGCAATCTGGCATGAAATGGCAGAAATAAAAATACAAATACAAGGGGAAAATTAGATAACTTCTATTTATGTTGTTTATTTTAATAAGACTAAAGAGAAACCATAAGGCTCTTTCATTTTTCTTAACTATGATGGAAGCATGACCATATATTTAAAGCATACCTATATTTAAAGATCCACTTTTTTGACATATTGAATATATCAGAGCAATATACACAGGCAGGCACCAGAGTTACCCTGGATTTTAATATTACTGCTGAAATAAATTACTTCATAAATTATGTTTGGTCTACATGTATTCGCAGTTTATCAAATGATACAAGGCAGCAACCATTAGAAGAATTAAATACATTTTTCAAATACTGCAGAGGAGACACTGTGCATGGTGTCCCTTAACATACAGTCCTTGCAACTGTCCCTGACACTGAAATCAGGCCATAAATGAAGAGATGTTAGAACTCCTTAGTTTATGTCCTTATAAAAGCTCAGATGACATCTATTCCAACTGACAGTTAAGATAACAGTATTTTGGCATTATTATTATTATTATTATTACTGTTTTCTTTCAAAGCAATTTTGCTAAACAGACATTATACAAAAAAAGTCATTCTGACATTCAACAAAGTTCGGGAATAGGTGTGAATTTTAAACAACAATCATGGATCAAAGATATTTCTCATGGCAGGAAATTAAAAAAGACAGACTGTTCCTCTTTTCTGCAGTAGCGAGCTTATTGCCTTTGTTCAAGATTGATACTGCGAAAAAGAAAATTGGAAATAATCTCCATTTTTGGATTTCCAAAAAAGGTAAAAAGAATTTGTGTCTTTCTTTTTTCAAATACTTCTCTTTTCTTTGTTATGCTCAGTAAATCTTGACCTGTTGCTGTATGAAAATACATTTTTTTTCATAGCGCCCACACTTTAGCACAGATCCTTCATGAGCTGAGCTACAGAAAGGGGCTTTTCTTGTCATCCCACTCTGAACACCCTCCTAGGATTCAGCAATAAATTGCAGGAGCTTTGGTGAAAACTCCATAATTAAAGATGCAACTGTTTTTACAAGGCTGATTTTAGCACTCCTATTATCCCAATTTTATGCACCATTGCATATGGGTGAAAAAAGGAGAATGTTATATCCAAGTTTCATTATAACTTGGTAGGTATGATACAGCATGAGACTACAAATTAAACAGAATTTCTAAGCATACAGGTAGTGGTGCATGTGGTCTGTGGAAACTTCTGCAGCGTCCTAATTGCCCTGGCCCCACTCTTAGCTCAGATAATGGCTGCTCTTTAAAATCTACCCTCAAGCTTCACACTGGGAAAATGTCATATAAACAGCCTTCCAAAGGGGGAGACCAGCACGATCTTATGCTTGGAGAAGTTCCAACTCAAATTTGCAAGACATCCCCCTTTTGCTCTGTGTTGACACTGGCATAATTTGCAAATACAAATAGGAGTTTATACACAAGCATAGACCCATTGGCAGTACTTTCCAAAAAAACCATAAAATCGAATTAAAAGCAATTTTGAAAGAACTATGTATCACATATCTGCAACAGAAAACGCATTTTAAAAATTGCTTACCTACTTTTCAGCGCGTGTAATAATTCAGCTAGGATTTTACAATGAAAGCATACAGAACATAAAGTATATTTCAATTAGAAAAAAAAGCCCAGTTTGCGGAACTTGGGCAAACAGTGACCCCACTTCATTTCAGGGGAAAAAAAAAAACACAAAACAAAATGCTGGATGTTTCTTCTTTAGTTTTCTTCTATGATTTAAAAATTGATCCTAGCCATTTCTGATACGTTAAACTGTATTTTTCACCATGAATAATTCAACTGATGGAATACGCAAGGAATGCATTTACTTTTATTCCTCATACACATCACATACAGAAAATCAGAACTAAAAATTTGAGGGGGTTTATTATTTTGAGTAAAATACTTCAGTTCTTTTTTCAGTTTGACACAACGTGGTTATAGGATGAATCTCAATGCCCTTTTTCCAAATTATTCCACCATGACACTCAATCAACTCAAGCAGAAAGAGAAAGTTTAACCAAATGTAAATATGTGGAAATTGCATTCTACCCAGAGGGAGAGGACTATTTTCCCTTCCCTTTTCAAAGTAATGGGGGGTTTTCATGGACAAAAGTAGCCACAACTTCCCTCTTACATTTCTGCTGAACGATACCTTGGCCAAACAGGTTAAACTAAAACACTACACCCAAGTGCCTGTTTATGAAGTGCTCAAACAGGAGGCAGGAATCTGTTTTACAGCTAAACTCAGGCAATTAAGTTATGTATATTTCCATGTAAGTAAAATTGATTCAACTACAGTAAGAACCACATAAGAGAATTCTTTTGGTGTATATATAAGTTTAGCAGCATATGATGGGATTTGGCAATATTCTTGGAGGTGAAAGCACTTAATACTGCAGATCTTTAAAAATACCATTCCTTTTTGCAATGAGTAAGAAGCATAGGATTTGTCATCATGATAATAATGAGATTTTATCCAAAAGTAACAATCCCAACTAAATCACAGTATCAAAATTCAAAAATGTGGTTTCAACAACTGTGAAACATATCACAAAAACTACTTAAAGTGACTCCTGCAGTCTGCCTCAGAAGTGTTGTAGGAAACAACTATAACTGTTTACAAAGCTGATGATATTTCAAGAAAGTCTAATTTGAAAAAAATTAAAACATACCAGCTGACAGAAATGAATAACCAATCATAAACACTATCATTTTGAACAGAATGCTTCTTAGGAAATACAAAATGTGTGCAAACCATTAGTTCTGCCTTCATTACAGCCAGCTTGGGAAAGCAATGCAGATTGCTTTAGAAAAAATATGTTCTCTTTCATAAAATAAGCTAAATACCCACATCATTTCGCACTTACAGAAGATCTTCCTGCCAAGGATGAAGATGAAGATTATCATAAAGCTCCTTACAGGCATCATCTAACTTACCCTAATCACATCCCTGCATGGGATGTTAGCTGTTACAGTGTTCTACGCACACATGGTTAAACAAGAACAAATATGTTTACACCTCAAGAGCTCACGGTGAGGTGGTGACTTGCTAGGCATGCCACTCTGGAGTTCCAACTCCCTTAGTTTTGCTTTCACAGCTGGGTAGTCCCACTCTTACATTGTGCAGAATCCATCCAAATGCAGGAACATGAGAAGTATGAACTATCCCAGATGTTCTGAAAGTTCCATCAAGGCTTTCATTAATAAGAACTAATAATACAGATGGTGACTAAGGAGTGGATTAATGCAGCCCTGCCTTCCTTTCCCCCTTTATGAGCATTGGACTGTGAAAGTAGGACATCAGCTTTATTCTTGCTTTTTCCTTTTTGATTTATTCTGTTCCCTTATCAGTTTATATCCACTTATTTTTCTTATTCTTTTAAAATATACAGATACTCTGGTTGCTATTTCTGAAGGTGTTTACAGATACTGGGAACATAAATCATAGTGGTAATCGTCAAGCACTAGACATTTAAGCCTTTTCAGTTTCTCTAGCAATCTTCAACTTTTAAATGCCCTGATAAGCCACCACACGAATCTCGATTTTAAGCATGAATACACGATGCTTTCTAAACTTCCACATGTACACAGTGAATGGAAGGCAATTACCCGAGCCTTCTGTAAAACAAGGTGATATACCTTAAGGGACATACCCTATTCTTTTATGTTCAAACCAAAGAAATTAGAGCATTTTCTGAAGTTTCCCTTTCACTAAAGTACACCCAAAGGAAAAAGAAATGGTCACACAAAAAGTACACAAAAGCCTCTGTGAGCCTTTACTAAAACCACATGGTGTTAGACTTGTGTAAGAAAGGAGAAGACAGACTAAGTGACTTGTGCAGTAAAGACCCCACACTAAGCAATCAAATACATATATTTATGTGCACTCATACCTAAATCACAGCTAGAGGAAGGAAAAATGGTCTGTGGAAAGACCAGATCTCAGGACAACTGGAGAGTCAAGATGCCCCTGCAAAATAGCTCTGAAAATCCCTGCAGATTTGTTACTGACTTGGACATCCTCCCAGGAATCTTTCTGGTAGAAATGATCCCCAAGAAATTTTGTAAGGGATGTTGAGTGTTAAAAGTCCAGTTAAAAGCTTTTGACTGGATTCCATCTAAGGTTCAACACTCAACGTTACAGTCTTTTGCCCCACCCTGTCACTGATCCCAAATGCAAAGA
Source organism: Struthidea cinerea (assembly GCA_013397865.1). Taxonomy (NCBI): domain Eukaryota; kingdom Metazoa; phylum Chordata; class Aves; order Passeriformes; family Corcoracidae; genus Struthidea; species Struthidea cinerea. The sequence goes on along the minus strand of VZTI01000933.1, from coordinate 235,203 downwards.
TTTTTTGTAGGGTCTGGACAGGGATGAGTAACTACAGATGTTCTCCATACAGAGTTAAATAAAACCATGCAGAAAGAGCCCTCTGTTTTCTACCCAAAATACATGCCTCCACAGCCCAACCTGAGAAAAGGCTGAAAACGAAACAACTGACAATAAATCAGAACTGGTCTCTCACTCAAGTAATGTAAGTGAGACAAGCATGACTTTCTGAGCCTTTAAAAGTACTTCTAAGCTGTAACATATTTTTGCTGCAATAATAAAAGTAAAGCTGCCTAATTAATTGAATTCCAGCAGTTCCATGGTAATTTTGCTCTAAGAGGTATCATCTCTTCCAACTTCTTCTCCAAACTTCTGTAGCATATTGCTGACTTTTTATTCTCTCTATATATTAGACTGAAAGGATAACTTCCAGAACCTCATTTTAGCTCAGAGCAGTATTCTGCAACCATTAGCTTTTTAGCCATTTAGAATTATACTCCCCTTCAATTTTTGGGAACTCTATAGTGTTCTGCATTTAACACCCAAAGAGTTAAGCCTTCCTGTATTAACCAGCTAGTAGCACCACCTCGAAGTAGCACATTAGGGATCAAAAGTAATCAGTACTATACCAGGTCAGCCATTTTATTAGTAATTTTACTTATTTCTTTGCCTTGTGGTTAGTTTTGAGTGATACTTTAGCTATCTTCACCTCACACCTTTGGATTATGTGTCAATTTGGGCAGTGTGCTGCACATACCAAAGTGAAAGCATTTGTATCTGTGGTACCATATTTGAAATGTACATTAGAAAACACCCAATAATGCACACTCAACTCACACATCCCAATTTGCCTGTCAGGCTCAAACCTGTGCTCTGTGGTGTTCATGCCAATTTTACTGAAAGGTAAATATCAAAGCATCAAGCAATTATGTGACTTAAGCAAAGCCACTTGGGAATTCTGTAACAAAATGGGACCAAAATTAAATGGCCCATGGCATCCATATTCTAGGGGTAACACAGCACTGCCAGGACACTCAGGCTTTTCTGAAGTGGCAGCTGGAAACAGTGGGATAGTCCACAGCATCTCACACAGCATCAGCTACTTCTGGTTTGCATACTCATGCATAAAGCGAGGAGCATACTTCTGTCTGAGAACCAGGATTGATTCCTACACCTCCTGAACCAACCTTGTTTTATTAAATAGGCAACACTTTTTCCAAAATTAAGACAATAAGATAGTATTTTATAATTCACATAATGTTTGAAACTCAAGATTTCTTCATTTTCAATCACCTAGAAATGAAAGTAGACCAAGAAATAGCCTTTTCTGGTCACCACAGTGTAAGAGGTTGCCTAGCCAAACTGAAGTGTTCAGAGGCATATTTCTGGCAACAGAAAATTTTCAATTATATCTCCTGGAACTTTATGCATTTCAAATACTTGTCTCCCTTCTGTTGAATTTCTAATAGATATAGCACAACTTTGGCTCCATGTCCAGAATCCATGTGCCAAATTAGACTCTGAAAGAATCTCATGTTTAGCTGATAAAGATGATTATATAAACACAAGTTCTTTGCTTGTTTTTCCATTTACACTTCTGTAATTCAGGCAAATCAAAACAAATCACAGAAACGAATGGCCAAATGAAAGTAAGAAATTACATATACTTTAATTATATTTTAATTATTTGTGAAATCCTCTTTGTTCAGCTCTGTTTAATGTAGGACCCATTGATCATACAACGGTAAGGTCTGTATTTCAAACAGCTGAGCAGTTTAGAAACTATTTATAGCATGAGTTCCTAGGAGAACCTCACCGTTCAACTGAGAGTTTCATATATTTTTGGAGCATCCCCTCTGCATGAGCGTGTTCAAGGTAGCCTTCTCAGAACAAGATAATTTTTGTTAATAATCCTATGGAACCACTTTAACTGCCTTCTAATCCTTGGCCGCCCTTGTTCTATCAGCTACCACTGATAGGTCAATATCTGTCATGATATAGTGTAGTTCATTTTGGAAATTATCTTCTCAAGAGCTTTCTATTTATCTCAAATTCTTGCAGCAGCTATGCTTAAAACATCCTAGTGCATTTAGGTAATTTATATTCTCAGCTAGCTTCCTTAGTAAGACAAGTGCCAATTGTGTTGTATCTTCCATATTTATATTACAGCAATCCTATCTTAATTAACAATAAAATACATAAGCTAAATTGTGCAGGCTTCACTATTATATTCACAGGATGCTTATGGCATTGCATCCTTACTGCACATGGGAAATAACTTGCAGGATTCCTGCCTACCAATATAAAACTAGTTTTCAAGATTTAAGTGTGCAATAAATTAGAAAATATTTCTCATAAAGTAAATGTCTTCTGCAGCATAGCACTAATTCATTCTTAAAGAATAACACTTTCTCCTATGAGGCAGGATGTACATTATTTAGAGGAAAACAAAAAAGAGAAGGAAGCAGCGTATCTTTACCCTCCGCACGTCTTTGCCGAATGTTTCGCTGTAGCTTGTCCCCAGTATTTCAAACTGGACATAGGGGTTGGCTCCATCTTCTCTGAACTCCATCACACCAGTTAGCCCAGTTATATGGCCCTAAGGAAATAAGTTTCAGACGTTTTAGAACAGAAGAAATTTGCCTTCATAAACACTCCTCTGCATAAAATGTGCGCCAAATATGCTTTAATCATGTTTACAGTGAACTTAAATGTGGCAATTACATGTTCTTCAGTAGCTCAAACCCAGCACCAGACAAAAGATTAACTTTTAAAATTTTTTCAGAAAATTACTTCAGCACTAACACACCCAGTGTTTATGGCCATCAGGCCATTATTGTCCACAGAAATAGACCCTAAAGAAAAAGAGAAGGGCCTTAGGGGACTGTGAGACAACAGCCCTCCCAGTGTAACTGAGGGCAGCAGGCTCAGTTCTGGGCTTGAGTGCACAGGCATGAACTCCCCATCCAAAAGAAAGGGTCTGCCTGCTGTGCTCCCAACAGAGGCAGGAAGTAGAGATAAAATTGCATCTCTGTGCAAGTATCACAGAGTTTGACTATGGCTTTGTAGCAAAGAAGATTGACGTGACACCAAAGTTCAAATTAATTTAGCAACAAAGGATGGCATCATTAGGACTTGTCAGAATGATCAAATTGCATCATTTTACCAGAGGAAAACTATTTCATCAATAAAATTGGGAACAGGGGGTTTCTTCTGAACAATTGCAAAAGATAGTATGGTTAAAAATTAGGGATTTTTCTGCTACTACTTTTGATCAAGTAACTTTTATACAAGAAGTTGCCATGCGTCTGCAAAGCCAAAGTTCTATCCATATTTGAGTATTTCAGCATGGTGCAAGAGACTGTAACTGTTAGTGACAGCTTAGCCAAATCAGATCCTTTCTGCTCTGCTCTGGGCTACCGTACACAAATAGATCCTTACCAATGCTCAGCTAACTTACAAAGCTATCTGAGCTGTAGAAAATGGAACGTAAGTCTTAAACCTCATCATTGGTTGCCCCCCACCCCGAGCTCCTTAAGTTGTTTTCTTGCAAAAATGCATGAATCAATTCCCATGATTACTCCTAATCCTACTTCCTCCACAGAAGGCAGCTTTGAGAGCAACAGAAGTAGAACACACACCACTGGACTCACGCTGCACTTTGTGTAACTTGTTTATCATAAATAATTCGCTTGTGTAATAGCTGTAGATTGTCCCTGGTGGTTGTAGATCACACCTGCTTGTAATAAATCATAGAAAAGTTGAATAGAAGTGAAAACCCTCTTCAAATGCTCAAGTAGTCATGAAGCAACTCTTTCAATTGCTCACACAGTGGTGGTTTGTCTTTTCTCACCTTCTTAATAGTCTCTAGCATGGATCTTCCCCCATTCCAAGGTTTGGTGGATTTCCTCATGCAGTTCAGACTTGCCATGCTGTGCCATTTCCTGTCCTCCAGTTTTCTGTGGAAAGCATTGGCCAGCATGAGCACACTGTCATACAGGTACAGGTTGGAAACCTGCAAACAATAATAAGAATGAGCCTTTTTTTTTAATGTGAGCACCTTCCAAAGAAACTATAAAAACCAGCAAACGAACAGAACAAAAGAAGGCATAAGTAAGAACCAAAAGCTGGGTATGTTTGACACGTTCAACAGTCAAGGCATTTGAGACAAATGCCTGTGCTCCTGGGTCCCTCTGGCCAAGGGATTCTGGCACACTGGCACTGCCTGAGCGTTACTGCAATGCAGTGCTGTAAAGAGAGATCACACTCCACATATAAACTCAAGCTACAGAGGGAGTACGGCTATCTGTCAGTGAAAGACAAGGACTGCTACTTTGTCAGTCCTTTCAGCAAGGAGGGGAAGATAGAATGGACTTAAGTGCTCGGGGGATTTTATTCATTTGAGCAATTGGTAATTTCTGGCACGGCAAAATCTAATACTCATGCAACTGTCTAAGAACAGAGGGAGGAAAAATGGCAGTATTACTTTGGTCTTAACATCTCTCTCCACCAAATATACAGGGCACTGGTTACGTGCTACTTTCTCTGGAGCTATTGACTTTAGCCTCCTTATTCTTCAATTTACATGAGAGATTCAGAAATAAACAATTGATGACAAAGACTCCAGTAAGAACAGAACACCACACTAGTAATCCTGAGCTATGTATTAATTTTTCAAACCAAGACGTGTCCAGCAATACATGATCAGATCTTTGACAGGCAGTGGTATCCACCTCAAATGGTAAAACTTTAGCAGTGGAAGTTGGCTGTGACAAGTGATTTAAAAACAATAATTAGATACTCTTCACCTGTTTCCAGAGTTCACATGCACTCTTCTTCAAAACTGCACAGGGGTGTTGATTAGTCTTTACTAAACTCAAATCTTCACTTTCCATCATTGTCCAGATACATGTTTTTCTATTATCATTATTATTATTATTATTATTATTAATAATAATAATAATTTGTCTTTATCTCCTGATTTTTCTAATACACCTTAGAAAGTAATGCCTAGAGACCAGGAAAGGGTTACAGGTGGAAGTTAATGCAGCTGCGTGCTTCCTACAAATGTAACTCTCTAGGTGTCCCAATAAAAGTGTCACTTTATGAAAGCTTAAACATATATTATTGTTGAATCATTGGCTGCAAGTAAACTTCTGATGTCTGTAAGATGCTAATCTTCAGAAACAAAATGTTTCATGTTCCATAATCTAGAGTTTGATGTAAATTGAGAATCTAGGCACTTTGAAAAAATCTTCTAGTATAAATAAATCTGAACAAAAGATATATAAGTAAAAATTAATTTTGAAATAATCAAAATACAAAGAAAAAGAGATGTTGCAAATACACACTTTTTAAAGTGACTAAACATAAAAAGGGATCTTAACATGAAAACAATGCAAAACCTAGAAGATACTCCCATCTGGCATTGCCATCTTTTTTTCCTTCTTTTCTTTCCAGCCTTGATGAACAAGCACTCCACATTGCCTGTATTTGCTATTTTATCCAGTTAAACGTTTTCCTTTTAGAATAGTTCCCAAAGTAGCTATATGCCATACTTCCTCTCGTTTTAAGAAAAGTAGTTGAAGAGTTAATAAGAGTCCCAGCAACCAAGTTTCTTCTGCTCAATTGCATTTGTTTCCCTACTCTGCAGATATTTCCAAACAGCTTTCAAATAAAGCAACCAAGCAGATCCTTATTATTCAAGAGGGCACTTTTCTTCTGGGTTAAACAACTCTTCACAGAAAAAAAATCAAACCAAACCTCAGATCCCACAAGATACACCACCCCAAACCACACACCACAAAATCCACTTTCTTAGAAATAGGTTTTACATGCATAAGGAAAAATGCCATTTCTTATAAGCCTTCGTGATCCTCTTTGCTGCCAACTGAATTTGTTTTTACACACTCACTTTTAACTGACAATTCAGTGCCTGTTGCCTTGGAACTCCCACAGATCAGAAATGCTTTGTGTTTTCTCTGTTCGGCACTGTTCTTTTGCAGTTCCGGAGAACTGCAGCCTCATTCCCAAAAACAGTGCTCGGTTTGCTAGCAGAGAGCTCTAAGGCAAAATGTAAGATGCACTTGGGTACGCTGTTTTCTGCTTTTCATGTGCTTGGAGAAGACGCCACAGTTCTGCACATATGACTGACTGAGAGCTTGGGAGAATTGCACTGAGGATCTCAGCCTGCACGACCTCGCACCCAACTCAAATTACCTCCTGCTGCAGAGCAAAACAAAACAATCCTGTGTTTACCAACCTAATCCTCATAGTTCAGCTATGGACTATCCATCAAAGGCATAATGGACTTTGCATCACTATTGTTTCATCAATTTCTTTTGAAAGGATGATAGAGACAGCAAGACAGGGTCTGCACAAGAGGAGTCTCCCACTACATTTGTCCTCATTCTACATCTGGAGATTTGTACCAAGGCAGAAGAAAATGTTGCAAAGAATGCAGCAAATTACTTTTCACCATGGAAAGAATATTCTGCATGTTCTGTTGTACACACTCATCCACTGGTATTTTGCCTCTCTGGTTCTCTTCGGCCAAAAGCCTGATCCCAAACATGAGTAAATGCTGGGTTTTAATCAGCAAAATTCCTTTCTTCGTATAATCATACTCTATTTACTCCAGTAAAAACGACATGCATGCATAACTACATTTTACTCATTACTCATTGAAGAGTCAATATCCTAGGGAAGAGTAAGTTGCATCTTATTCACACAATCAACACTTCTATTTTAGAACAGAAAATATGCAAGCTAGGAAAAAAACAGCATCAAAATTTCCACAACTAAGGCTGGATCTGTAATATTAAGGAAAAAAAAATTAACACACAAACATTCCAGTCTGATCTCACAGTAAATTCAGGGCTATAATAATTTTCTTTATTACATTTAAATACAGCAAAATCTCTGCATATGTCCTAGATCATATTTGCAACATGAGTTTGCTGCAACCTCCAGAATAGTGATGCTGTGAAAAGAAAAAGGATTTAGCAGACATGACCTGTATGCACTCGTTACTGCACCTGTACACATATTTTAATTTTCAATGAACTGTCAAATTCCCTGGGAATATGGACATGACCACTGAAAGGGAATTTTTGAGATACCCAAGGGTTCAGCTGTACTCTGATTCCACCAGTACTGTCAGAGAAAAGAGTGAATTTTAAAAATTCATCTACAGGTAGCATTCAGAATTGGTACCAAAGCAAGAGAGAAGAAAAACAAGGCAACATACTTGGCTACTTTGGGTTTTCAAAGCTCTGGAGCATTTTTTATTTCCCCTATTTGGATATTCACAGGGGAACAGAGGAGGGAAGGACATATATCTGCCTGAAGAGATTCCTCTTAATAGAATAAAAATTCCTAGACTAGAACAAAGTATTTCATCTTGGTCATGTTTGGAGGAAGTGACAGTAATTTTTAGTTCTTCTTTCACTCCACTGCTGACAGTGTAAGAGCTGGAGGTACTGAAATGGTTTTTGATCTATCTGCTGTAAGAATGATGGTGACTGCTTCACCAATATGTTAAAGAATATACCCTATACATGAATAATTTTAGGCATGTTCTGGTTTATCTTCTGGAAATTATTCCAGACTTTATGAAGCTCTTTTCTGCACTGGAGACATAAATCCACCATACACTAGTAGAGCACAGCAGAAATTTTCAAGAATGGAAATCTGTCACAGTATTAAATGTCATTTCATAGAAGTTTCTATATGAATTTCATGATATTTTCCAGAATGATTTTACTTTTAAAGTTATGTATGAAGAAAGGTTTTAGCTCCTTCAGAGGGACTAATCATAGACGAGTGCTCTTCTGACAAGGCCAGCAAGCCACGAAGACCGACCCCAGCTCCTGAGCGGCCAGCAGAGCCAGGAGTCCAGCCAGAGTATGCTGAAGAGATCAGCTGGAAGGCAAGCTGACACTGAGATGCCACTACTTAAAACACTCATTCCCAAACTGGGCATCTGTACCCTGCTGCTGCCAAAACAGCTCTGGGAGTGGCCACAGCAGTCATCTCCAAGGATGAAGCAGATGGAAGAGGAGTTCAGACCAAGTGCAACCTGCCAGAAATGCCTGCTGCTTGAGGAGGGAGATCATGCTGACTGCTACGCATACCCCAACATGTCCTAAAACTGTATGGCAACTTTCAAAGTTCAAGTACTGCCAGGTGCAGTTGCACACTTGTGTCTCTAGCGACAGAGTGCATCTTACCAGGAGCAGCAAAGATCAGTGGTTTATTTGTGCTATACTGGTGTGCTAACAAGGGCATTGTTAGAGTGGAGAGACTGAAGAAAATTTGACCTGTTTAATTTTCTTAAATACGTTTCATAGAACGGAAGAATGTCTTGGGTTGGAAGGGACCTTTAAGATCATCTAATACCAACCCTCCTGCCGTGGGCAGGGATGCCATTCGCTAGACCAGGTTGCTCAAAGGCCCGTCCATCCTGGCCTTGGACACTACCAGGGATGGGGCATTCACAGCGTGTGACTGGAGCACTTGCCAGTAAAGACTGAGGCAAATAAATCATTGAATACCTCAGCCTTCTCCTTATCCTGAGTAACCAAGTCTCCTATTTCCGTTCAGAGAGGGCTCACATTTTCCCTCATTTTCCTTTTATCATCAACTGTACATATAAAGGATTTTGGGTTTTCCCTTGACATTTGTGGCCAGACTTAATTCTATCAGGGCTTTAGTTTTCCAAACCTGATCCCTGGCTGCTCAGACAATCTCTGTATTTCTCACCAGCTTCCTGACCCACGTTTCAGCCTCTGTAAATTTCCTTTTAGTGTTTGAGTTTGTCCAGGGACTACTTGTTAATCCACGCAGGCCTCCTGGCATTTCTGACTGACTTTCTCTTCCTTCTAGATCCCCCTCAGACCACTCCTGGCAGTATCACTGCTGCCCACATGGATCAACAGCAGCACATAATGGTCAGTGGAATGTATGAGGCCCGGTAGTCTCTCAGTCACATCGCTGGTACAATGTCAAATCAACAAACTGGTGCCTCCATGTCTCTCAGAAGAAAGTCACCTGCTACTCTCACCTGTTGCCTTTCCTTAGTTGAGCCAGTTGCTACACAAGGAGCAGATGGGGCCACCTCACTCAGCTCCAGCCCCTCCCCTGATGTGCAAGGTCTTTTCAGCCTGCAGAATGGTGAACTGGCTCTGCAAGGGCACCTCAGGCTTTGGGGAAAGTCTCTTGCTGTTGCAAGCTTTCACTCTCCTCATCACCGGTCCCCCTCCCTCCTTTCTGGGTGCGCCAGTGGGAAAGTTTGGGTCTGTTTAGCTGTGGATCCACTGCAGACTGCACTTGGAGCCAGCTTTCCTGATGTTCCTCCTCCCCAGCCTCCCTGCAGCTCAGCCAGGTGTGTCTGTAGGTTCTGTGCCTGGGCACACCTTTCTCAGGCAGGTCCCTGCACCAGGAGGAGGGCCGGGCAGTTGCCGGAGTCTGAGGCCAGCGCTGCAGCCTCCCCCTGCAGCAGCCCCAGCTGGGTGGAGGCACACACAAGGGCCACACCACATCCCTGTCCCTGCCACCACTGCCCCCAGGGCTGCCTTGGGAGGCTGGGGGCTGGATGCTGTTTCTCCTGGCCCTGCCCACACCTGTCAGGCTCTCTCGTGGGCAGAGCCCACTGTGAGACTGTGCACCAGTGACTATGTTATAAATATATAAATACGCAACGAGCAGCGGCTCAGGAAGAGCGAAATCACAGCCAGCATTCTGGCATTCATGGGAAACACAGTCAAAAAACAAACGTTCACATTAGAGACTCAAATGTCAGCTTCAAACTTCCAAGGGGCTATTTATTAATTTATTATCGCTGAGGCAAATGAAAGAAAATGACTAAAATTGTCCTAAAACCACCAGAAAACAGGCCACAATTGTATATTTATTCAAGCCTTCTGACAGTAAGGAATCTTACTAGTGTATTATTTAGTGTTTTGTTCACTCTACTTTTAAGTATCTCAGTGAGCTTTCCAAAGATTTCTTTGTATGACTGCACTGTCAGAATCTCTTTTTAATTGATAAGCAGCTCTTCTTTCCTTTTTAATTTTCTCCTGTTTTTACGTAGTTACTGTCTTGGGGTGACTTTATGATGCGTATCCCCTATTGCCGCTCTATGCCCAGACATGATTCCTGTGCCTTTCTGTGTCGTTAAGCTGGGTCCGAGAGAAAGGGAGAACAAAAGACTGGGCGGTTTTGAGTTCAAGGACACAGATACACACTCCCCTGCCTTCCTGGCTGCTACAGAGAGGAGGAAAGCACCTTCCTACTTTTCCCAGCTCCCCACTCCATTTCTCAGAAGAGAGAGATGGAGAGTTAAATTTGTTTTCCTGGGACTTTGGCTTCTTCTTCTTCTCTTCTGGAACTGTTCAGAACTCCAGAACATCAGAACCTCACCGGGAGACCTTACACCAGCCAGGAGAGGGGGCCCCCCACGCCGAACTCCAGCCCCGAAGGGCAGAGAGAGAGACCACAGCCACAGAAAGGACTCTAAAATCTTTCCAGGTTTCTCTCCACAGCGAGAGGTTTTATTATTTAGCATTATTCTTTTGTTTTTTCCCCCCATGTCTGTGTGCACTGTGTTTGTTAAATAATAGGGTTTTTTATTTTTTTCTTTCACTTTCCTCTGAGGAAATTTTTTTTCCCCCGAACCTGGTGGGGGAGGGGTGGCTGTAACCTGCCTTCTGTCAGAGGTCGTTCATTTCGGGTGTTCCTCCGAATTTGTCTCAAACCGGGACAGTTACACATAGCACAACAACACTCTTCCCTTCTTACAGGTTCTATTCTCTGAATGCTAACTGCCCTTCAGCTATTTATTATGGGCATTTAACATCATTATGAGTGTTTTCCTTGCCAGTACGTTTTGTAACAACATGTCAACAATAATACAAGGCCTGGATTACCCTGTAATGCTAAAGGCTGTTAGCTGGAGGCATTGGCTTCACTCACTAAACATCTCAGGAATTTGGCACAGCTAACACTAACTGTCCGAGGAAAGTCTAGTAGGAATGCCTTGATAAAGAAAACTGAACACAACTAAGAGTTAAACAGAAGGACAAGAGGCAATGCTGGAATTGCAAAACAGCGTACAAGATCATAATTTTATCCTACCTCATTTATAAATAAATATAGGCACAAATTAGGTTTCAGAGGCAATAACAATTGAAAAATGGAGGTACTGATGCTTTCTTCTAGCCACTATTGTCTGCTTCCTGATTGAGCAGTGAACAAAAATTCAATGAAATAATTATGCAAATAGAGAAACCCAGCAGTCAAAAGAGGCAGAGAGGAAAAGATCACTGCAGAGCCTACCTGGGGTTTTAGCCTCCAGCGTGATCCCCCATGGCCACGGGACACCCGCAGTGCTTTGGGGTTTTTAATGAATTCTTCTGCTAACACACCTTGTAGAAAACACATGTCATTGGGCTTCAGGGAGAGATTTGTGCTGTGCAATGGGCAGTAAAGTCAGTTCAAGGATACTTTACATTCACATTGTACTCAGAAACAATTTTACTGTGACTGAACAACTGGCCAAAAATCCAAATTAAACTTTGCTAAAGAGACAAGCAAATATAGGTTTGCATTGAAAGAAAAGGAAAAATGTGGCTCATCAATCCTTTATGGGAGAAAGTGAATGCTTTAATAGGGTTTAATCAATATTTACTGCCCCTCAGTAGCACTTTACAGTTGTGTAATGACAGCCGTGTTAACAAGCCAAATGAGAATAAGGCCATTTAGTTGGACAAAACTGCAGGATCAGGCCCTTAAGTTTAGCCAGTCAAACACATCCTAAAAAATAACTTCACTTACAGTAGTTAAATTGCAATGACTCCTGAACAGAAGATAGACCAGAAATAAAAACCCAGCTTTGTAGGAGCAACTGCTAAGAGATGCCTACACAGATGTCTGATGGAGATACCATGGAAGAATGGAACTTTTACTCAAGGAGATCATCAGCTCTTTCAATGAATACTGAACACTTCTCAACATCTCCTCAAATACGTCAAAGCAATGCCTGGAGTAGTTCTTCAGCAAAGAGGCTGGACTCTCAATCAGGAATAACCTCATTAATTTTGTGACACAGTATGCTGGGGTTGTCTTTTTGCCTTTTCAATCCTACTATCTATTTTGGACCATGCTAAATGATTTCAGATACACTGTGTCCCTGTAATATATTTTAATATCTTTAGAATCTTACATGGATTGAACTCATAAGCTACATAAATGGTAAGCAAGGGCAAAAACAAGCTAATGGAAATTACATTTCTAAAGAGAAATCTTTCTTTAAAAAAACATAAACAGAAAAAGATCTGATTTTGAATTTATGAATGCATCATGACTAACCTGATGAAAGAAAAAAATACCTTCATTGAAAATCAAGTTTGTAGAGTGCCATCAAAACGAATACATAAAGGGAAATATTTTGGAAAGAAGCAAGTTATACAGCAAAATTTCTTCAAATTGAGTCTGTAAGAGCATTTGTGAAATAATCTACCATTTTTATAGCAATTATACCATTATATACACCATTCAAATGCCATTTGGGGATACATACTAGGTCTAGCTAGGACTAACTAGATTTAACTATAAATCCTGAAGTGCTTCAGTGCTTTCTCTCCAGATGAGGCAGCACTGGAGAGTTGATGGCTCAAACCACAGGATACCAACGGCCAGTGGAAGAAAGCAAGTTCTAAACTGTGTCTTTCCCACTTACCAAAAGTAAATGAGATGGACACAAAAAATCCTACCTGAAGAATAAGAGAGAAATGCAGTCCTCTGAAGTCAAATAAAATGGTCAAGAAAGGAAACTTTATAAAGCTTTTTCTCCACTTGAAGCAGAAACCCAGCTGAGTATATTATATGTGCAAGAAAATTGTGACAAGTGGGTTGATGGAATAAGATTGGATATCCACAAAGCATTCAGAACAGATGAGTTTTTGGATGAGCTTGCAGAACAGCCTGATCTTTAAAAGGCTTGTCAGAATGCCAAACTGGGATGATCACCCACTGAAAAACAACTTTCCAGGATATGGAACTAAAGACACAGAGAACAAAATCGTTCCAAAAAGATTTTCATTAATTTAGCCAGAACAAAGTTAATAATCCATGACGTAAATGTTTCTTTCTTCACTAGGTTGTTAAAAATGCTGAATTCTCCCCTAGAAAAATACTACAGCTAGAGGTTGACAGAGATTACCTTATTCTTCTTCAAAGTCATTAAATAAATAATTAACCAACAATAGCTGGTAAGTTACCTTGACAACAAACAGTTATTAATATGAGACTGCCCAAGAGAGAATGAGGCCGGGATTTCCAAACTGTGGTGTTAATCAAAGTACTTCAAAGCAACACAAAGACTCGGTGCTGGCAGGCGGTCACTGCCTCTGGTGGATTCATGCAGCCTGACATGGAGCTTGGAGCTCCTGCAGCCTCTGGCAACGGGGTTAATTCAGTGATGCACTTCTGTACACCAAAAGGTCACCACTATTTTTTTTAAGCAAGAAGAAGGAAACAGAAAATTGCAAGTACTTGAATTACAAGACCATTAATAACATGTCAGTCACACTCAGAAATTAACATGAGCCGTATGCCCACAAGGTGTTACATAAGGTGTATTGGCAAACCCTATGAAACATAAATGCGGCTGTGGAACACTTCAGGTACAACTGCACATGAGAAAAGCACCCTGGATTCAATCTATAGACACTTAAAAATATACTGGGGGCAGCTAATTTGGAGATCTCTCACATGTGCCCTTTGTCTTTCATGCCAATGCAACTGGACATGAAAGTTATGGAATCAGCTGCCAAAACGTGAACATTTTACTTCTGCACTTCTTTATCTCTCTTTCTTAAGTTCATAGAGAAGTCACTAATGGGCAAAGCATAACATTACCATACCATTCTCTCAAAGACAGTTTCTAAGGTGGTATAATATTTCTGGAAGATAGAAACTGAGAATGTTTGCTTCCCAAAATCCACATTGGGAATCAGCAGGAAGAGGGTCCTTATAGGACATGAGGCTGTTGGTGCTAGCAGACCAGTTAGTGTTTCAGCAAATTAGAACTTGCTCAGAGGCCTGCCAGAGCCTTTCAGATGAGCCTCTGAATTAGATTATACACACACCAGCATAGGCAGCTATACTCAAAATCCTGCCATAATGGAAGATTATTCCCCAATGAGTGATTTGTTGGTGCAGCACAGATAATTTTTCATCATACTGGAAATTGCTTTGATCCTCTGAAATGAGCGGCCTTTGTTCTAATTACAGCATACCTCAGAGTTACTAACAAAGATCAAAAGTGTCTTTTCTCTCTGAGCCAAGACAGGCATAGACTTTCCCATGTGCAGAAAGAATACAGCCACACTCAGAACTACAGGGGGTGTGATTGGCATTTCCCAAACTTTGCCATGGCTAGGGCAGAATCTGAGCCAGCAGAGCTTCTCTTCAAGGAGGAACTGTTCATATCTGTCCCTTAAAGTATTTCAGTTTCTGCAGCTACAACTTTTTAGTAGAGTGCAAATAAGTAAAATTAACACCCCTATACCTTGGGAAGTCTTAACCCACTTCCCTTCCTGACAATCTCCCTGCCTCTCCCCCGGGCTTCTATAAGCCTCACACCTTGTTCTTCAGAAACTCTTCCAAGCCAGGACTTGAGTTCCCTCTTGCAGGAGCCCTGACCCCACACCATGCTCCTGACCAGGCTGCAGCAGCCCAGGCTGGTGACAGCCCCTCCCCAAGCCCTAACCAAGCCCCTTCTTGATCACTGCACCACACACACCCACACTGGACAACCCGCAGGCTCAACCACTGTGTCCTCACTCAACCCATCTCAGTTTAAGACTACATTTGCAACTAAAAGGTTTCAAGCAAGTTTATATTCTAAGTCCCACTAAAGTTTATAGCTACATCCAACACCTTCAGCAGCGATACAAATGAGATTTTTGACTGTGTCTAAAGTAAACCAAAACACACAAGGCCCACTGAAAGTCCAAGGCCTGTGTTTCTAAATTATTGCACTATCACTGGAAATAGCACCTATTAAATAATATTTAAATTACTGCAAGAAAAATTCTGATATCTGGGATAAATTGCCAAGAAATGTCAAGATGTTACTAACACCAGAGTCAAATGTGTTACCAAACCCTGAAACTTGAAGCAGCAGTGCATATTTCACACGCTCAGACAATTACCAGCTGCTGGAGACTTCCAAGACTATTGAAAAGGGACAGACTGAATACATCAGCTTGATTCAGTCCATTACCTAAATATGAAATGGTCCACAGCCCAATACCTATCAGAGTTCTGTTATCCTCCCAGATTAACTCTTTCACAACAGAGGTCTAATAAGCATAAATACAGTAAGCAAGCAGTAATACCACAGGACTATGATGGCACAATATTTTTCAAAGATAGAAGGATTCTTAAGAGAATGAAATATGCAAAGTCAGCTCTGAGTTAGTGCAACCAGTTGCTGATACTCCATGGATGTAACATCACAACTAAAGCACTCAGTCCTGGGAAATAAAATAAATTAATAGACTCAAGAAAAGCTGACCAAAGGTTACATCCTCAGATTTATCTGTACTCATTTGATTCCTCCTCTGAGTTAATACAGCCACAGTAAAGTGTGCCATGGCAAATTCCTAAGATGGAATTTTTCCTTCTGTGCGCAGCTACTGACCTGCAGCATCTGAAGATAGCCTTCCTGTGGATCACAGAGCAGGGATGAGATACGGTGGTTGTTCCTCATGCACCTCTGGTTGTTGTCCCTTGAGAGAGGGAAGATTTGCCGGATAACTGTCATCCTCCCCAGAGCACTATGCACCAACTCTAATATTTCATTATCAGTGATTTCCTGTGAATGGAGACACAGACATTTAAAAACATATATTTGTCCAGATGATTTATGTATTTCTTTCATTATTGGTTAAAAGTTTTTAAAAAGACAACAGGAGTAAAGTGTTACAGATGCGCATGCTTAGTCTAGGCCAAATGTTATTTTATGTTTAATAACACCAATGCTATTTTTTAATACATCATCTGAAACCAAAGAAAACAGCCTAACACAGCACCATCTATCTTGGCAATACTACAATTTTGCAGATGTAGTTCCTCAAAGGAAAGCACCAAAATGGTCTCAATAGATTTCTTAAAAAAAAAAAAAAAAAAAGAGCCTTGAAATGAAATTTATACAGAAAGAATTTTTGTTTGACAGACTAGAACCTCACTATATCCTCAGGACAAAATAACAATTGAAAAACATAACAGTCTTCAGGAAATATGGCTCTTTCACCTGTGAACAACATTACAAGAAAGCACTTTTCCCGTAACTACAATAGATCATTTCTGCAGACTAATCCTGATAATGACTCAAGGAAGTCTTTTGAGGTTGTCTGTAGTAGGAAATAAAAAATAGGAGAAACTTTATGGAGGGGTTTGACACATTTAGGAACATCAGTTTCTGCACACACAATAATTTGGGATAAGATATAAGGAGACCTCAAGGACAGGCTGCTTTTCTTCCCAGGCTTCACACTTTCTAAAGCTTCCCTGCAGACCTTTAGATACCCCAACCTCCCAATCCATCCTGGGACACAGCCTGCATCTACTGCTCTTATAGGGAGACTGAAGCCAGATCAACTCCATGCTTTACACATTTTGTATTTAAAGAAACACACAAAACAAAAACCTCTTTTTTTACCCCAGTTTGAAAATCAGAGGCTTAGCTGATCCTGAAATCCTAACCAAGGTGCAGCTTGTGATGTTTTCGTCCTGGCAGGAGTTCACTGGGAGGAAAGGCAGGCACTGCTGCTGCACTCACCCCCCCAGGCATCTGCTGTACATCCCAGCCCCTTACCAGGGCCACCAGCAGCATCTGCAAGTCACATCAGCCCGTGCCCAGCACAGCTGGACTGCCCTGGCTGCACAGCTGGGCCGGCCCAGTGCCCGGCCTGCACAGGGCTCTCTCAGCCCCTTGCAGCTCAGGGGCTGAAAATTACTCATGTTGCCCATACCTTGTGTCCTCAGCAGAAGTGAACCTGACCCTGGACATTTAACATTCAAGAAAAAAAAATTATTTTGTTTTCTTGCCATTTTCTCTGTCAAGCTGTGAGTGAAATGACCATGGGGTTATAATAATTACTTGTTATGGTTGACTAGTACTGTACCTTGGCTCAATTTAGAGCTTCTTTGCCAATTTCCCATCTTTTTTTAGGAAGGTGAATTTTTAACTTTGCAGAAGGTGAAATCCATTGCATTAATGACAGACCAACTGGTGTGGCATGAAAACAGTACATCAGAAAACAAATATTCTTATAGAAGCAAAGATTTTGAGGCTTAATAGAAAACGCTGGGCAGCACCACCTGCAGCCTTGCAAGGAGACAGTGTAGCAGACCCCCAAGCTCTACAAACCCCTCCAGATTTCCCCTCTGTGGAGCTGAGGGCTGTTAAAACCACACAGCGTGTCTAAGCTGAAGTCTGAGGGAGAGACAGTTCTATGGCATGGCTTTAACTCATAACCTCCTAGGCTGCATCCCTTGGTAGGCACACTCAGACCAAAGGGCTGAAAACAGAAAACAAAGAATCACAAATCACCCGAACCTTCAGTTCCGCTCTCACCACACACATTTTGTGTCCCCTCTAGGCGATACACAGCCTGCCAAAGATGTCTCAGAAACACAAAAATTGGTCATTTGTGGAATGGGTTTATCTGTTTACTTATCTGCACACACAGAACTTCAGTTAGTCTGCAATACCAATTGCTCAGGGGAATACTTAAACCCGCTTTAGTTGTGCTCAACTATCATAACACAAATCGCGAAATGAGACAATTATGTTTCACATTACAATCTCTATTTTCCTAGAGGTAATGACAGAAAATTATAAATTTTAATGACATTAATAATTCAAAGAACTGAAACATATTTCCAGAAAACACATCCCTGAGAAAACTGGAGGATTAAACAGAACAGCAGTGAGAACAGGGATGCCTGTGGAGACAAGCTAGAGATTTATTTGGATTTTTTCAATAGTATCAATACAGTTTGCTGGGTTATTCTAACTCCCCTCAATGCACTATTTACATCTATAAATGAACACTTGTTGAAAATCCAGAAAACATCATTCAATTAGCTATTTTCCTAGAAGGTTCACCACAGCTTACCCTGTAAATAGATTTATTCAGCATTTGCATTTTGCTGGCTTCTCTACATCCCACGTGAACAGACACACACACACACACATACATATAGATGCACACCTATATGCAAATAAAAAGATTAATCCTGTAAAGAAAGGACACATCTACTTTTCTTACCACAGAAAACATGCTAATACAAGTGTGCATGATCACCTGTCCAACTCCCATCCTCACTGTCCTCCCACACATCCAGCACTACCTCACTTCTTTTTACCCAATTTAAATTAATTAGCTCTTTCCCTAGATATAAGGACTCTGCACTGGGCGTCCAGATGTCTTTCTCAGATCATAGTGAGTGCTTATACAGTAAAAAATCCTCTGATTTAACAAAATATTATTCCATACTAAAAAGTCATTCTCCTGGGGGGAGAAGAAAGCACACAAAATGATAGTAAAAGCTGGACAAAACAAAGGAAAAACCCCACCGCTGATTTTAGTGTGGAACTCACTGATAAAACAACTCATCCAAGCTCATCTCTGACCTTGCTCCTAGCTGACAAAGACTCTTTCCCTGTAATTCCACAGCATTACAATTAGGTCAGTTCTAAACCCTACAGATTTCTTTGGGCAGGATGCAGGTACACATGGAGTAATGCAGGTACACATGGAGTACAGTTTCACGTCTATGTACAACTTTCAAGCATTTATCAGAAAAAGAAAACCCACAGTTTTTTGTGGAGATAAATAAATAAATAAAAATGCTGCGGTGTTAAAGATAGTGGCCAAAAGGAGAGAAGTGAGATTTCCTTAGGCAAGTAATAAATATAGAGTACCTGGAATACAATTAGAATAAATTGTAATTGCAAATTGCTGCATTTTGCATTGAAATGTGTCATTTACTAAATCTTATGAAACTTCCACACTGTGTTCCTTGTATTTCTATTCAATTTTTAAACTTTTTTTACTCTGTATTTTTGTATAATTTGAGAATATCTTAGAATGCTTGCCCCACTTGCATTCATAAATGATTATTAAAAGGTCTGGATTTTTCCAAGGAAAAGTAAGAAAAGGGGAAGTGTTAAAGATTTACTAACTTCTGATTATCAAAGTAAACACAAATATCATTACACAGATAGGTGCTTTAAAATGAAACAAAGAAAATAATCTTCGGCACCTCCATATGAAGAGAAAAAGTGAGCAGAACCCCAGTCCTGGCTCTACCCAAGCAAAAATTAGGCCATAAAAATTTTCACAGGGCCTAGCTGCTGATCACCCAAAATGCATATAATATAGGCATTTCTAGAAAAGTATTTTCTAAAAAAGTGAAGAAAAACCACTGTATCCATAAGGTTTTTTTCTTCCAAAGTGAGTTTTCCCAGTATGGCTCTACAGCCATGCTCTAAGAAAACTCTGCTCATCACTCATTATCTAACACCTTCCTACATGCTGCCCTTGGGGAAAAAAATAGCTTGCTGAGATAGACTTTATCTGATAATTACTATTCTATTTTCTGCTCAATTTTTCTCAACTTTTAAAAAAATATTTTATAAAGGAAAATAATAAAGAAGTGCCCAGATGACAGCTGAGAAGTCCCTTGATTCTCAAATCAAGAGGACCAGTACCTACAGACATATACTGGGCATGTCTGATGTGGTGAAAGGAAAGAAAACAAATATTGTCATAAGCAAAGGAGATGCAGGATAGAAATGGAAAGCAAGAAATACGTCACACCAGGGTGTTGCTGGGACACTTTCTTGTCCCTCATAGAGAAAACTGCCTCCTACAGACAATGAAACAGTGGTGAAGAGAGACCTATAAAAACAGCAGAAAAAAGAATTAAGCGTGAGTCCAGAGAAGGATTAGCAGAAAGATGCTTTGAGTGAATGTTCTGAGAGGGAAAAGGAAAAGCATCAATAGCCATTTTTCTGCACTGTGCTCTGACTGATCACCTGGGCTGAGCTTGGGAAAGTTCTATCTGTCCACTGAAGATCTATAAATTAATCTGCTGGCAGCACCACCAGCATCATTTGGAAAGCGTCATCTGTCCAAAAAGGAAGAATAAGGTCAACTGCTGTCTAAAATTTTTGACTGATATTCAAGTGATGAGGACAGTGTCATCTCCACATGGCCCAGAGTTCCCCAAGTCCCTTAGCACTCTAACTTCCTGTCTAAGGCTTCTCTGATGAAATGTGTACTCTTGCTATATCTCCAAATTTTTTTATTCCTTTTCCTGCAAAAAAAATTCCAAGAACTTTTCTTCCTACTTCACTTCTGCCTTCTCCTTTTCAGGTAAGAGGGCTTTTCTGGCAAGTATCATCATAGCTGGGAAGAATTTAACTGAATACATTACAGCTGCATTTGCTGTAGTAGTTTCTCTGTGCTTACTGACTCAAATTTTTTCAAATCAGGATCTTTACTGAGGATTGAAAAGAGAAAATATTTAACAGCAACTTTTCCTGGGTTTTAATCAGAGTTTAGTTTTATTTTTTAATTAAAGCTTACAAGAATTTCAGTTGTCTTCTTATTACTGAATACTTTGCCTTCCTATGGGCTTGGAATTTGTACAATACTCTATTTCTACAGCTATTTGTTTCAAATTTCTTATTGAAAAAAAGATTTCCACCAATAACAAACTGGTCCCGGACTTTTTTTTTTTAAAGAATGTTTTTGCTTAGCACTATAAAAGCTTTTGATGATTTTTTTAAAAGCCCCAGTTATTAAGCTCAGGTTAGTGCATGAGGATCAACTGGTTTATCTCCTTCTATCTGTAAAAAAAAGCATCTTTGAATTTGCAAGGGCCATTAAAAACACAACTTCTCTCTGTGCTATCCACCCCCCAACATTGCAGCATAAGCTGTTTGATTTTTGTTTGTTTGCTTTTAAATGGGACAAACAACAGCACAAGTTTTTCTAAGTGATAAAGCAATGAGCCCATTTTCAACCTTAGATTCAAGTTACTCTGCATAGCATTAAACTGTATGTCAAAATACTGGAATTCAAAAATTCAGTCACCCATTGAGCAGTCCCTGTGAACACCTCCTCGCTTCTTAAACCATTGTGCCATGAGAAATACCCACAGGGGCTGGCACTTAACCTACAAGGAGGACTTCTTTATCCCATAGTACATTGCTTCCTAGTGACCACCTGATCTTTTAGACAGTAAAAAAACAATGAAATTTCTGCTAGTTCTTCCCACTACTCCTGTGGTTGCAGTTTGAGAATTTAGAAGCGAATATTGAATTTCAGCATTTGTTAGTCCATATGGTAGAGAATGTGGTGATACAAAAACTAAAAAAGAAGTTATTTTGTGTTAATGACAAATGTTCCTTTGTATCTGCTCTGAGGTGGACTGATCTGAATCAATGAGAATCAATGTAAGGCAAAAGCAACAAATGAAAACAAAAAATCAAGAAGGAGCTTGATCTTTAGCTTTCAGACTTATTTTTTACACCTTACAATTAAATCTATTTTTAAAACAGTAAAAGTGCAAGTAAATCATTACTAGGCATACTTCTATCCAAACCACACACGATTACCACACAATCCTCCATTACAAATGACTGATATCAGGAAACACGATGCTCAGTTTCATCCCTGGCTAAGTCAAATCACTGAGGTGGCCCCAAGGGTGGATTTGGCTGACAGAATCTAATCAAAAACAGTCATTCCAGCTTATTCACTGGCAGGCAGAGAAGGATGGAGTTCCGTGATGACTGGAAATCAGCCATGAGTCACAGATCCCATACATTCATGTTTACCACCAAAAGTACTGAATAAATGGTTCGATAAGAAGTATATGCAGTGACTCTTTGCATAAGCTGTCACTGTCATAACCATATTGAAAAAAGCTATGTGGACAGACCTAGAACAGAAGGTGCAGATCAGAAAACAGCCAGTGGCATTCCAAATACTGTTGTCTTTGTCTTTGCATACTGACACTGCAATTATTTAGCTGATTTATATAATGTGAGTAGGATGCTGAAAAATAAAGAATAAGAAACAAGAGCAGAACCAGGTATGAAGAGAGACAGATGATGGGACGGAAGAAGGTAACCAAGGAAGTTGTTCCTATACATTCTCATACTTAGATCATAAGCCATTCTCCAATACTAGATCTAATTTCTGTTGCAGAAGATTAAATTGTATTTCCTTTATATTTCCAGAGTGAAGATGGGATCATATTCTTGTTTTATTTATTAAACTGCTATCCCCAAGTTTTTCAGCCTTTCCACATGGGTCATATTTTACCAAGCTTTTATCACACTTAGTGCTCTCCTCTACATTTTCAACATTGTTCTGCATGTCTTGGTTTTTTTTTTAAGTGTTTTGCCCAAAACTTGCAATACTGTTCCAACAAAGCCAAGCTGATGTCAAACAGAGCAAAATAATTGCCTCCCTTATCTCACAATCGATGTTTCTGGTATCCTATCAGAGGACTACATTTGCTAACTCAGCAGGACCACAACAGCACTGATTGTCATTCTGGTTTTTATCCACAAGCATTCAAAGCTGCTCCTGCAGATGCTCACCACCTATATCTCATTTTGCAGCCACAAGGAAAACACTCAGCACTTCTCTGTATTAAATCTCACCTGGTGGAGTGCCTCAGATTCATCTAAATAAACTAGAACTACCAACAATACGTTTTTAAAAGTCTGGTCATAGTTAATAGTTTCTATAAAGTCAGAATCAGGGAACTAAGTAAAAACATTAAACTCCCATTTTTCAACTAATCACCTCTCACTTTTCTTTATCTTCTGCTATATCGAAACTTTTTCTTATTACTATTCATGATCCCTGGTATGAGTAGTTTTGCAACACAGCCTTATTTTATAATCCCTTACTTTGTTACACCTTTACACTCTTCCCTAGCCATTTTTTAAAATCACTTTTTCTTAAGAATTCATCTCTGATTTCAAGCTCTGTGAAGATAAGCCACTGGAACCATAAGGATACCTTGTTATGCCTTCATCTTCAGAGAATCCCACAGTTCTTTTGCCACCCTTTACTTATTGTATTATCTTTCCAAAAGTATTAATAGTTTCCCAAAGCTGTGAGGTTGGACAATCTTTTTATTGATGTCCAGTAACCCTTCTGTCCTCTTCCCACCTCTCCCTCTTCTCCAAAAAGTGCACATTGCCATGGCATGATCACTTTCACACCAACTATCTTCTGGCTTCCTTAGCCCATTCTTCCTTGGCCGTAATGAAATCCGAACTGATGACTGCCTTAACTTTTTAAGCACGTACAGATAACGTCAATCAAAGGAAATTTGTGAAGCCCTGCCTGTATCCCAACCCTACTTTTTCAACTGCCAGGGAAATGAAAATCTTCCTTTAATTTCTTGTCTTTGGGGCATTTCTGTCAAAAAAATGCACTTTCAAAAATAGTCTTCCTCAGTGTCTTTTGCGTTATTTCCAGGCAAAGGTTTGTCCTTCCCTTCAGCTTCAGAGCAGGTATGGATGGTTTTGACATGTTACACTCTTCATCCTTACCTGCCCTTCACAAAGTGT
Source organism: Struthidea cinerea (assembly GCA_013397865.1). Taxonomy (NCBI): domain Eukaryota; kingdom Metazoa; phylum Chordata; class Aves; order Passeriformes; family Corcoracidae; genus Struthidea; species Struthidea cinerea. Next base: position 211,544 of record VZTI01000933.1, on the reverse strand, counting down.
GTTCTCCTAGGTCAATGAGTAGTCTTGGGCTTTGCCTGACCCTGTCTTACAGCTTTCAATTAAACTTCTGAATAGTTAAAAAAGAAATTAAAAAGAGGACATCATAATAGTGAAACAACTCATTTGAATTATCTGCCAAATTCTGTACCATTCCACTTCCAGGAAGAGTAGTTCATTGCCTTTTCTACTCTTTTACACGTAAAAACAGTGAAGGTTTAGAAACCTGGAATCAGAATTAAATACATTGATATGAGGGAATAAAATACTGTGTTTGATTTGATTATATTTTTGTCCCATATTCTAGTTTTGCAGAATAATTTATCTTTTCTTTACCCTTGGAATGGCGATTTCAATTTCAAAACCATGAAATGTCCCACAAAAAGGGAAATATGGTTTCTTATTCTATTTATACCCCCAGACCTACTGCTGCTGCTGCTAATAAAGAAGCAGACACAGGCTCCTGGAGCACTGCTCCTGGTGCAACCACATCCAAATTCAGTTTCAAGCTCTTGTACCTCTCCCACAGACACATGCCCTGGGGAGGGCACAGCATTTTCTCAGAAAAGGCACAAAAAGAGAAGGGGAGAATGAAAAATGTCATGCGGAGCCAACAGAGAAGCTTGATGCCAGGTATGAAAGAGAAAGAAAAGTAAGAGAAAAATAAAAATAATAAAGAAAACTAGGGAAAAAAACCCAGGAAATAAACATCCAAAAAATAGGGGCCATCTGCAACTGCACCAGTCTTGCCAAGAGAAGCAGCAGCACACGGCTATCAAAGCTGCTGGGTCACTTCAACCATTAAAGGTATAAACAGCAAAGGTTCAAGCAGAACAGCAGGTATGTTCTAACAGATCTTCCATTGGGTCAAAACTGCAAGTAATTGGCAGTTCCCAACACAGTCAACGATAATAAAGTGTTTTGGACTATTCTGTAGACACGGCTAAGCATGGAGTATTCATCATTTGGAAGAGTTTGCTTTTACACAGACTTGTATAGGAATCACAAGTATTCTTGCTTTTAACAAGCTACCTGGCATGTTTAACCCAGAACTCAGGTAGAATCACTACCTAAATGAAAGCAAGGGATTATTTAGTAATTCTGGATGAATAAAAGTGCAGATGATGAAATATGAATCAAAAAGAGGGTGGGTAGTTAGAAATACATTTCTTTTTTTTCCCCCTCTAATCTCCACTACTTTTGACAGCTCTGTAATTTTGAAACATAACATGTTTGAAACCAGGAAAGTGGACATACAAATATGTATCTTTAAACCAGGAGGGTTTTTAGCACTTTGGCTCCAAAGAGGACATATGAGGGCATGATACTGCCTGAAAAGACCCATCCCTGTGTATTCTCTTATACTAGAAAACCTGCCAGGTTTCAGCCTTCCAACCACACATAATAAATTAAACGCCCAATTCACCAGCCTTTTTCTAAAGATGACCGAGTCCTTTCTCACCAGCAATGGCATCCACACTGAACAGTTACCTCAGCACAGACCCAGGCTATTGAAAACTAGCAAATGGGATTTTGTCAGTACAGCTGTGTAATTCGAGATCAACTCATATTCCACATTTGTTCATTTGCTGTGTAATAAGTTTATCAGCTGTTCACATTTAAGTTAGCTCAACCAAAACTTGGCGGTCTTGCTTACCCAACAAAAGTGATAAAATAATTCTAACTAAAACTTAACTCCTATTCTGCCATATGGGAAGGTGCACAAGGGGAAAAAAATAACCAAACACAGATATTTATTGGATTGTCAGTACAGAGAGAGTAAAGTAGATTAATTAAAGTAAGAAGATAATAAAATCTCTTATTGAAATGATACTATGCTATATAGTCATTCTTACTACAGCAAGGTAAGTCCAAGTTTCAGATCCTCACTGGCTTGATGAGAGGTGGGAGACAGAGCACACTGTACGGTGCTCTGGGTCAGGAGATCTCAGCAGTCCAAACTGTGCAAAGCCCTTAAACGGTTCCCTGAAGTGCAAAAGGCCTGAAAAACCTATTTACAATCCAGTGCTCTTCATACAAGGAACCTCAACAGAAAAAAATTGTCCCTGTGTTCTCTTCCTGCTACTGCCCCTTCGATCAGCCAGCCCTGCACCTCTCCTTCCTTGCAATGGGATCATTAGGCCACGTGGTGAACAGGGAAATGTAGGGTCCTTAATCTATGCAGGACAATAAAAGGACTGGCTAAGGTTTTGGTCCATTTGCATAATGGACCTCTGCTCTTGTGGAAACACATCAAAAAGAGCTGATTTGACTGCTGGGAATTAAAAGTTAATTCCGTTCCACAAATCACAGTAAGAATCAGCATCATCTTTTCCATCAAATATTCATGCAGTTCCCACTACCACCAACTGGAAACATGTACATGGAAAGCATGATCAGCCTGTCCTCTTGCTAGCACAGGGGGATGCACACTGAAATACGAAGCAAACCCTAAGGAACCTCCGTTTTTCTACAGACGCATCCATGGGGATGCTCAGTGCCCCTTCTTTTCACAGGAGCTTTAAGCACACGCACAAACTCCAACACTTCTGTTAAAGAAACGACAGCCAAGACATTTCCGCTTCCTTTTGCCTGCAAAAACTTCTCCAAAATTTCATGAGTCTAAAAAGCTTCTATAATTGTCTGTTTGGACTTAATTGCATTTTGAGATATTTATAAACTATGTGCACTGATATTTTTCACTAGAAAGTTATACTCTAAATTCACACACTGCTCTCATAGTTCCTCTACCCAGTCTTTAGCCACAAAGGAGAAAAAACAAAAGCTTGCAAAAGAGAAGCAGAACTGACACCCTGTGTGATGTGCTTGTGTGTGTACGTGAGAGCACATGTTAGTGCATGAGTGCTGAGGGCTTTTATCACAATGTTACAGGCTCCGGCTTCGTGAAGCGAGGTTTAACATCTGAACAATAACAGCAGCAGTAAAAAATGCACAAACGCTCCCTCTCTGTAAATGTTTAGGGAAATACGCACTGCATTATCTTTATGTGAGTATAAACACTGACTCTCTGGGCATCTTGCTGACGTTTTGTAGTGGGTCATTACAGCAGCTGACAAACCAGGAGGTACTTAAATGTAACAAGGACTGGAAAGAATTTATAAAGCCTTTACAAGCAGGGATTTCACTCGCTTTCCCTAACCCCTCTTTAATTACAGAGCCTGTCTAATGCCACACTATACAATTTATAGTTACTATTAAAAGTTGCCTATCCAAAATTATTAGCTAGGTGCAAAGAAAGGAGTGAGAAATTAACAAAGGAATTGGCTATTAAATTAGAGGCTATGCATTTATAATATAAAAATAAGACAGTGAACACTGGTCTTTTAAAATTAGATATTTTGCTATCTTTTAATAAATCATTATTAAAACCAGAAATTTATAAAATACTGCCATTTATCAGTGATTTATAAACTACTATATATGGTACAACATGTCATTGTTTTTTAAATAAGAATCTGAACAGATTCCCATTAGGGCATCATGGCACTAAGGTAAAATAAATAATCATTGTAGCAAGACAGGATACCATTTGCTGCAGAGGGAAAACAGCACATTTTGAATTTAAGTTATTCTGGATCTTGGCCAATACACCAACACAGTTCTGCACTAGAGAAAGCCCGTGTATCATGTAAATATATATTTGAATGGACTAAGCTTGCAAGTAGCCTCAGTGCTCTTTCCTCTCCTGGCATCTGTGTGCAGGCTTTCACAGCAGTGGAGGGTGAGCTTCTGGCAGAGAGATGCCTGTATTTGAGATTTCTTATGAGATATTCTCTGCTTCCTAAATAGCTAATGAAATAGTGTCAGCAGGAAAGTAAAAATGAAGTCTCCCAGCTGCTCTGAGGTATATTGGAAGCTTTATCTTGACCTCTGGTGTTCAACCTATGCCAATTCAACTAAGACAGACAAGCAATGACACCACAGAGTTTGAACCTTGTGCCATTCAAAAGCAAAAATGCTACATGTATGCTCAGTTTGGTGTGTCAAAACGTACAAAACAAAAGGTGGTGATGAGTGAATGTAGCAAGCTGTGCTTTCTCTTTTGACTTTCTTACCTCATTTACATAGACCCAGTGACTATCCTTTGATGCAAGGTTGGTTTCCACAGCCTACAAAAATAAAAAGAAACATAATAATAAAAATAAATAAAACATGGGAAATATATTCCAGAGAGAACTTATATAAAATGTACTGTAAAGCTCATTTGGATTGTTTTCAGTGCTACTGACATTGTTTCAGTATAGTTCTTTTCATCTCTTCCTGTGCTGCTTCATGGAACAGTAACTAACTGGCGGCAGCCACCTTCCTCTGACTTCAGTTCCTAAACCAAAGTACCCTGACCGTTTACATGTACCACAAAAGCACACTGGGGCAGGGTGGTACATCAGCACAAGGGATCCTGTGATGAACAACTGCACAGAACATGCTGTTCAGGAGATCTAACTTATCTGTGATAGATCTAATGCATCCTACTTGGCTGGGTTTCTTTTCAATACGCCGCCCAAAATATATTGTCTCTGGCTCATTACACCTCTGATAGTTTATCTGTTAGCTAACCTAGTTAATTCAAAACATGACTCTGAGATGCTCAGATGAAGTTCACGTGTGTCATCCTCTCTTCGTTATTTACATAAGGCTCAAGACAAAGTTATGATTTTCATGGTCACTTTTTTTGTCTTCCTGGCATGAACTCGGATCATCACTACATATTATAAAGAAACAGCCCATCTCAGCAGTTTGAATATTTATCCATACACACGTAACCCACTAGGAAGTTAAAACTGGGGAAGACTGCACTACTAGTACTGAGAGAGAAGCTCAGTGGAAGGATCTGGCAATACACATAGAAGTTCCTAACTGTCCCCTCTGTTTGACATAGATGAGCTCACTTCAAGACACTTAATAGTCTAATAAAGTGATAGCAAGCATGGAGAGGTGTACACTACATTGCCAGAGATATTGTTAATGCCCTGCTTAATACATGGTTAAACAATTACTGCTGTGTGTTCATCTCTCCTAATAAAACAGTGCACACGTGTATTTCAGGAGGCAGTTCATCACACAGTTTTGAATGTTCCTGCCTTCAACCACTTCTTTCCTCTGTGCCAGTACGACCCCATTTATTGAACAGATATTCTTATCTCTCTGTTATAAATGGCCCTATGAACCACTGACATGAACCCAGTTAAAAAAACCCCAAACAAATACAGATGAACAAAATACTTCCAGTTACGGGGTTTTAACCTGGATAATTTCTGCACTATTTCAGAAACTACTGCACTGGTACAGAGAGGCTCTGTAGACTGTAGCACTGGGCTGAGCAGGAGCATCATCAACCACCTTCCTCTTCAGAACGCATTTGCATAATAAGCCTCTCAGATACTTAGTGTCAGATGGGATGAATCACCTTCTCTTAGACACTGACTAGAGATGACTGGCTTAGAATAAACGCCCACGACTTCTAAGGCTGCAGTGGAATGACAAGAGATCCATCCTTAATACAGGCTAAGGGATATCCGATCCCTTCAAAAACAGGAAGCAAACCTTCACTAAGTAGCCAACACCAGCATCTTTAACGCTAAGCTTAGATTACATCGTGTCCTTAAAAAAGGTATAAATTACTTGCCTCAGTAACTGTGTTGTAAAATTTTGCTCATTTGTGTAGCCCACACAAACATATGAGAAAATTGTGGGCAACACACATACCTCCACCTATTTCTCATGTCCACAAGCTGAAATAGTACTTTAAAGAGACAAAAATCCCAAGAGGAAACTGCAAACTCATTTAAAGAGGAAAAGCAACACAGACAGGACACAGTAATGCTCTTCATCATAAAGAGCATTATAGGAAAGTAACGAAACCTGGTGTCAAAGCAGATGAGACCCACTAGAGATATCACTTCTGACAAAATAATCCTCTCCTAAACATGCATCCCCTTGGTAATTGCCTCCCTTGCATTTCTTTAAGCTGGGAGGAACATTAAGCTGACCACCTAATTGAGGAACAGCAGCTCTTAGGAAAGACAGCAGTGATGAACAGGAGGGCAAAAATGTGTACATTTTCTCTCTATTCACCTCCCAAACACATTCGGACAAAGCCAAAATAGCCAGCTGCTAAAACACATAGAGAAAGAGCAAAGTGCTGCTAGCATTAGCAAAGCAGAATTAAATAATGCTCAGGTGCGGAGTTATTGCACTGGCTACATTTTGTGATTCATCTGCAACAGTGAGCAATTTGTATGAATAAATGCTCAGTCTGGGGAGACGCAAGAGCCAGGGAATCTGAAATGAATTATCGTATCTCATTCTTCTGGGTTCACATATCTGGGCCAAAGTTTTTAAAATGAGGTGCCTAAATTTAGGCTGTTAAGAGTTTATCTTTAGTCATCAGTGTGCCAGACCATTCAGCGCTCCTCCTACAGAGCCAATGGCTCTGCATTCTAATAGCTTGAAATGTATTTAGAAACATCACTGTAGGTAGTCAAGTCTAAATGGCTGTAAATATCTTCTGTTCAGAACTGCAACACATAGCAGGAACCATTACTCAAAACTAAAACGTGCTGGGAGGGAGCTGAAACTTCTTGCATTTTGTGCTTCAGATTTTGTACCATGTTTACAGACTTGCCATCCTAAAAAATCTCAAAAAAAAACCCTATTGAAAAACAGCTCCCAGTTTTCAGCTTTCTCATTGCACCAGTGTATTGCTGGAGGCTCATGAAAGTTAAGCAGTGTGAAAAGCAAGGTACTGGAAACCTGTGTTATCATAAGGAAATTTATTGAGAATTCTCAGAGTAAGAAAGAATTTCATGTTCGTAACTTACCAAAGTTTTTTTACTTTAAAGAGGAAAAAGGTATCAGCACCTGGGAGATTATGGTCACCCATCTTTAATTATTGAAGCTGTTCAAGATCTTGCCATTTGTTTGAGATTGTGTCCATCCATTAAAAAAAAAAAAAAAAAATTCTATGAAAAACCCTTGAAGGACCAAT
>VZTI01000933.1:128088-204517 GCA_013397865.1 Struthidea cinerea | reverse complement strand
CCAATAAAAAAAAAAAAAAAAAGTCTATGAAACATCCTTGAAGGACCTTTTCCATCCTACTTGATAAATGTACCCTGTATAAAGAAAGTAGGCTATGAATTTGTGAGATCTTTGAGGCTGAGTAAAAGCACTGCCATCTATTGGGGAAGGATTCACAGGTTAAAATATGTTGTAGTTTTGTATGGAAAAATTATTAATATGGGTGCAAAATGTCCTGGTTCTTTTTATACTTTCTATGTAGATGGGGTCTAGGTGACACTTGGGAGTAATGCTTCACAATATTTCTACCAAATAGAAAATCTGCTTTTGAGATAAACAGCACACTGGAAATTAAAGAGCATCCATTTTTCATTTGTTCTATCTCAGAGTAGCAAATAACTTCTACAAATCTGGGAAGAAACAGGTTTATTTGAGATTGTGCCCTTCTCCCTCCCCAATTACCTTTCAAGAGCCAAATGCAAAATGCAGAACCCAAACACGAGAATTGTAATTCACTCAGTGGACCACTACAAGTGACAACATATAAATGATACGATCAGAATCAGGCCAGAACTGGAAGATGGGAGGGGTAGCAGTGAATGCAGGAAACTGTTTACAATTTCTCAGTAGAAAGCATTTGCAATAGAAATGAAATAAGAAGACACTGAAAATCGAAATATGAGCATTAAGGTTTCAGATCTCATAGCAACACTGATAAAAGAAAAGAGCAAGAAGCTTCATGAAAAATAATCAAAGATAGTTTTGTGTATATAGTTTTGTTTACTTTTAAATGTATAACTTAAAATAATTTACTGCCAATAATCCATGACAACATTATTTTATTGGAATACAGCGGAAAACAAATATTTACATTGCCTTTATGAATAAGTAACTCGGTTCATTATTTTATCTAATGGCAATTGCAGGATTAAAAGGAGAAGTTAGGAAAGTAAGCAATAAATACTGCTATGTTCAGATACAATTCTGCAGAGAAAAAAAAAAAAAGGAACAGAAACAATCCTTTCCTGACCTTCTAAAAAAGTCTGAAACTAAAAACCTCTCCAAGCATATAATGGCTGGCCAGTGATAGGGAAGGCTCTTTTCCACAATACCTGGCTGCTTTGCCTGGGTCAGCACCTTGCTGTTCCCAGCAAAAAGCAGGCTGCTTAAAAAGGGATGCAGGGCTGAGTGGCCAGACACAACTGAGAGGAGATGCTGTGGGTGTTCAAACAGACCTGGGCAGGCTGTGTTCCAGTGACAGCAGGATGTGCTGAAGAGCTCAGAATTACATGCAGCACTGTTCTAGTTACAAACCTGTTGTCTCCTCTCTGTGCACCCAGGGGAACAGGCAGTAGGAATGTCTGGAAGTCCTGTAACCAACCCTGGGATCCTAGAAGGAAATGTCTTGCAGATGGCAAACACAGATGTTCCTGTTGTGTCTCAGTTTTTGGAAACGAGGGTTGCCACCCTGAAATCCATGATATAAAAAAACCACCAGGCTGTTTTGCTAGGGGGGATATTGAAGTAGCAAAAGTTATTACTTGCACATCCTTTAACTTAATGGTGAGGATAAAGAGCATCATAGCTTTCCACAATGAAAAAACAAAGCAGAGGGTTAAACTGGGGAGTTCGCAGTTAGAAAATAATTTGAAAAGGGTGTCCTAAGAGGTGCTGGAAGAACTTGAAACCAAATCTCTTGCCAACTGCCGTGATTTAACCACAGCCAGCAACTAAGTACCATGTATAAACTTGCTCACCTCCCTTACCTCTCCCAGTGGGATAGGGAGCAGATTCAGAAAAAAAAAAAGTAAAACATGTGGGTTGAGATAAGAACAGTAGTAACAACAACAACAAAAATCTTTTAAAAATAACTGTAATGAAAAGGGAGAGAAGAAAAAGACAGAGGAAAATAAACCCCAAAATGACAATGATGCACAATAGAGCTGCTCCCCACTTGTTGACCCATGCCCAGCACTTTCCTGAGCAGCCATTGGTGTTCCCAGCCAACTCTCCCAGTTTATATACTGGGCACGATGCTCTGTGCTACGGAATGTGCCTTTGGCTACTTTGGGTCAGTGTCCTGGCCATGCTCCATCCCAGCTCCTTGTACACCTCCTCATGGGCAGAGCATGGAAACTGGAAAGGCCTTGATTTGGAGTGAGCACCCCTTAGCAACAGCTACATCATCAGTATGTTATCAGCGTTATTCTCACACTGAATACAAAACACAGCACTGAACAGCTACTAGGAAGAAAAATTAACTCTATCCCAGCTGAAACCAGGACAGGAATTGATGACTGATTACAGCTGTCATCAGGGAGCAGATGCACCTGCATTGCAGTGAGTGCTCCGTGTCACTGGATCATCCCTAGACCACAGCTCCAGGCCCCAGGTCTGGTTACAAAGCTCCTCCTCCACAGCTGTGTTCCCATTGCAAGATCCCCCCCTGCAGACCCCTACCATCCAGACAGACCAGCCCCAGGGTGCCTGTGTTAAGGAAACTTCCCTGTCTGAGCATCCAGGAGCCCCCGTCACGCTCCCACCACCTGAGTGACCAGCTGAGGGACAGAGGCCCCTTCACAGCTGCACCCCCCTCACTCACACAGACAGGTTCCCTTTCTGACTTGATCCCAGGCTTCCCACAGCAGTGTCTCACACATCCCAAGCCTTAAAATAATTTAATCTTGGGGCAACAACTAAACAACAACAGCTTGAGCTGGTGCCTCTGAGGAGAGACCACAAACAAAAGAACCCCTGAGTTTTATCCCCTCACAGTGCAAAGAAGGGGAAGTGTGGGGGTCATTGGCTTCTGCCGTGTCCCTCAGCATCCCTCAGCTGGCCAGGCCACAAGTCCCTGGGCCCTTTGTCATGCCAAGGGTTGTCAGTTCAGGGCCTCTGGTCTCAGGCTCCTGCACCAAATGTCTCCCTCAGCACTGAGAGCAGAAGCCAGGCACAGAACTGCAGGCCATGGAGTAACTGAGGAAACAACCCGCAGAAGAGCCGAGTTCTGCCCAGAGAACAGCATGACAATGACAGATAAACCCGTTTGTACTTTTTTAAAAAAAATTTTTTTTTTTATTCATATTGAAGGTGTGAGCAAAGGAGGGCTTGCAGAAGTAATCAAGTCTAGATCTCAGCTCTTTGCAAATCTTTCATAAGGGATCAGTCTCATTAATTCATTACCTGCTCAATTTACATTTGCCCCTGAACAGGTTTCAAAAGAAAACTGTTTCCAGCTCTTGTCCCGAGTAAGGTTGCTTCCAAAAGCAGCTTTTTCTTTTTTTCTTTTCCCTTCACATCTTTGGAGAAATTATTTACTTACTGTGTTTTTTTTCCCCCATCCCTCAAAAATAAGAAAAATTCTTTGGAACCATTTTGAAATCTACTCTAGTAAAACTGCAGTGGCGGGGGGGGGGGAAGTCACTATCTTCTTTATAGCATTTTGTAACCTGAGTCAAACTTAGGTCCAGCTGCTGGGATTCATTGCAAGAGATGGATTTGTATTTTTAAAAATAGCTTTGTTCTTGATTTAAATGTCCAGGAAAGCATCCTGAGAATCAGGGAACTGGTTTGATCCCAACGAAGAACTACAGACCATGTTTCTACTGCAGTACAACTGACAGTAATTAATTGGACAATATCAAAGTGCGCCTGTTTATCTGAGAAGATTTGTGTATGTCTTGGATACAAATAAGTTAAGATAGCAGATATGAAAAAGTCAATTTTGGTAGAACAGATGGGTTCATTCTATGTCCCCTAGATACCCAATTTATATTTAGAAATTTCTTCAATTAAAATAGTGCAGTTCTTGCCCAGGTGTGACTTGCATAGGTAATAGCACTTCACAGAAAAAACAGTTTCTCTGTAGCAGTAACTTAGATTTTTGTACTTCCCCAGAACCTCCTTTCCTTTGTATTTTAAATAAATACCTCTTGGCTCAATATCTCCAGAGGAGCATTATTAGATTAAAAATAAAGTAAGCATTACTAGCCACAATAAATAAATTATTTATATAAATATTGTAAATCTTACAGCATACTAAAGAGCACTCCAAACTGATACCTTCTCTAAAGCTTAATTGTTAATGGTACCAATTAGAACAAAAAACAAAACAAAATTTTCCAGTACAACATCCCAACTCTAGATAAAAAGTCATAAAACTAAGATAATTCAGACTAAGAATCTGGAAGAGAAAAAAATCAGTTACAGTAAACTGGATCAATCCCTTAAGTTTATTATTTAACACAGGCTAACTAAAATTTCTAAATATCATTTCAAAGTGAAATATGAATTTTTTCTTCTCTAACCAGTAAAATGGGAATTTAAAGAGTTGCCATGATGTATTTTTTCAGATCAGAAAATTTTCTGACTGTCCCTTAGTTACTGAACCTCATTCTCCAAGAATTCGAACTTTTAATAAAAAAGTTTTGCCTGAAATTCTGTATTCTTTTTTTTTGAACATACTCCCAGAACTGTGCATGTGCATGTGTTTTCAAAAGCACCTAGCGGGCTCACCTGTGTTTCCCTGACCACCACACCAGGTGTCAATGGTGGAGTTCATTTCCCTACACTTACACCAGAAGCTGTCAGCTCTGAACCCTGGTACATGTGAGCTTCCTACAGGCCATTAATGAACCACAGCATAACGTGCCTTTAGCATCCACATTTTTTGATAATTTCTCTATGCGTATGACTTCATTCTTGGTCTACACTCTAGAAACACAGCCCTCTCTCAGTAGGGATCTTTTTCCAAGTTATGCACTGTTACATTAAAACATAAAGTCTGATACTTCTGCAGAGCTGCACTGCTGAGAAAAGCTGTTCTTCCCTCCATGATCCTGATGAAGCACAAGTAATAACTGAAAGGCTAACCATTCCAGGCTCCTCCATTAATACAAGCCTATAAACCTGGCATATTCAGCCTGGATCTCCCACAAAAGAGAGGCCAAACTGGTCATGGAGAACTCTATACCCTCATTAGTCTGAGTCAGCTCTCCAGGGTTCCTGCTCCCCACAAACTCTGTAATATTTCATTTATGTTCTCTGCTCAAACGATATGCAATGGTCCTTTCTTGACCTCTGTCTCGGTTACTTCACCGAGATAAATAGCTCCGCCTAATAGGGTGGGGAAGAAAAATAAAAAAGAAGGGTGGGAAGAAGTAAGAAAAAATGAAAAAAAAAAAGGAAAAAGTAAAATGCATCCCTGAGCAAATTCCCAAATACCATCCCCAACTGAATTCCATTTTTGGCTGCTAACAAGGCATTTCACACAAAGAAGAGTAAATACAACCCAAACCTTCAACCGCTTTTAGCACCCACCCCTGGAGTTGATGAATGCTAATTAGAAGGTGTATCTGACATTTTGCACAATATAATTTGATAACAACTCAAACCACAACATACAATTTAAAGTTTGCACTGCACTAGTTGCCTGTTACTTGGGTGATAGGTGATCAGAAAAAAAAATACGCTGAAGGAAACCTACATAAAAGGTAAATGTTAATCAAGAGAAATACTGGAGGTGAAGAAAACTATAGGAAGATTGTGAGAAGACTGCTGAAACTTCCTCTGGCTACACAGCTGTATTGTTCTTGAGCAACTACTGTAATGCATGTGGCACTGCCTATCATTTTAGCCTTAATCATTTCGATGTAATGCACTGGGATTTCTGTTTAATCTGATTCCCATTTTATACGTAATGCTTATTACAGTCAATCTCCACTGCCATTCCATTTAGTGCACATTCCACTGAACGATGCATGAAAATACCGTGTATGGAACTCTTCCAAAAGCATTCAGTCAGAATTTACTCTTCAAAGCTCAAATGTCACACAGTGTTTATAAACACGGTAACAGTTGACCATTTAACTGCACGGCACAGCAGTGACACTGGATAATTGCACAGCTGTCAGAAAGCAACATTTCCACAAAGACATGAATCTAATGTTAACTAAAGAACAAAACCTCCCAGAAATATGGTACTTAAAATTTTACCACAGCCACATGCTGAGCTGAAGACCCAATGAATTCTTTTAAAAGAATGGCTAAATTTTGCTCACTTCAACAATGCTTTTTTTTTTTTTAATAACAGGTTTGTACATCTATATTTTAATAAAAAGCCCCAGTTTTTTAGAGACTTTTGACAAAGAATTTTGTAATGTTTTGTTGAGAACTGTACACCTGAAAGAGTCACACTCCAAAGAATGAACTGAAATTCATCAGAACTTACCAGCACTTGGAGGTTGGCTTTTTTTTTTGGTTTGTTTGTTTCTCCTCCTATCTTCCATTAAGAGAAGAAATTGCCATTGAAACAATACAGCAGTTTAAGTCTTCTGTTTGGAAAGCCTACAGGGGGTTGACTAGACATTGGTCTGAAAATGCTTTTTCAGGCATAGACCCTAGGCAATGAAACCTATTTTCAGTATGGAGGATTGCTCTCCACCCTCATAATGAGTGCCATTCCACAGTCAGGATACAACACTTCGTGCATACCACCAGTCCCACTCACAGGGCTTTCCCAGGTCTGCTCAGAGCAAGAGCTAAAACTCCAGCTCCAGCTTGCACTGCAAGTTCAACATAAACACGTAGAGTTTGCACAGAGGTTTCCAGAGTTTGATCTTTTTGCAGGTATAAACAGAAGATGGTAACTATTCCATTAAAGATGCAAACTTCTTACCTCTCTAACACGCACGCAACACCAAAGAGTGAAAACACAACTTACACATTCCTAATTCCCCCCTTCAAAAGGCTTATACTTTGTCCTGATGGAATGATAGCTAAAGCTCTGAGAGTAACATACCACAAGCTCTGAAATGAAAGAACCAGGTATAGGATGAAGGGACCATGCCGATTTTCAGGAACTTACAGTTTAATACTAATTTACTGCCTCTAGCACAAAGTTGCCAATCATACTGCAAAGCTGCTATATTACCTAGGTTATGGGGTTTTAAACTCTGTGAACTTGGAAAGGTGTATCAACATCAAAGGTTACCCTGTCCAATATCCATATTTTCATCCATTCACATACATTCTATCTCTTCTCTTAATTTTTTTAAAAACCATGTCTGGTTTTAAAGGAAAGTTGGCAATAGTCAGCCTGAAACATAATCCCTTTCAAAACAGTCTTTTTCTGCCTACAGCACTCTTCTGCTTTAAATTGCAAAATAAATACATAAATAAAGCAAAGTCCTTACAGGTCTGAGGACCTTCTTGTCAGTCACAGGACACTTTACATGCACGAGCAGTGCCACAGGCTGTGTGAGCGTTAAAGAACACCTTAAAGATCACCTTAACCATCTCATACCACAAGACTCTTCCTGACCAGCCTCGCCAAGAGGAATGAATATTCCCTGTCCTCTACCCTGCCTGAGGATACAGGCCTGCTGTGCACTTGCCAAGTGATAACTTTCAGGATGCTGTAGGAGGAGGAAACGCTTGAGGAGCAGCAATGGTGGTATGGAAGGGTTGCCTCTCCCTCAGTATGTCCACAGCCTTAAGGACTTTATGCAAAGCCTTACAAGCTTATGAAGGGCACACGAAGGCAGCAGTCACCCAGCATGATGTGCATGTGCAGCTCATGCCAACGGGGAGCAGACACAAATAAATTTAGTTCTTGTTCGCAGATTTTTCTTTCAAGCAGATGTTCAACTATTCACCACTTGGGTCCAATCCTGTGATGTTTTGCACCTATGCTTTCTGAAAGCTTGCAGAGATACACTGGAAGCCCCACGGTGATCTCATTACTGCCAGTCTGCATCAGCTTTATCCTTGGCAGCAAGAATGATATTAAAAATATACATTACAGTAATGGGGCATGAGCAGATTTGACTGGAAAACATAATTACTTTTCCTAAAGGCTTGCACACAGTTATTCAGAAGCGTATGGCAAAGTTACTAATTTAAAAAAAAAAAACATATTTCATCCTTGGAAAAAATTTCTGCTTCATCTAACTAACACAAGGTCACACAGTGTTTGCAAAGTTATAGACAAATGGGTTTTGAACCTTTCCACACTGTCTGGGGCAACAGCTTATCTTCTGACTCTAGAGACACCTGCATACATTACAGACTAGACCTTGATCCTGCTCTTGAAACTAAATAATTTGTAGCATTTTAAGTACTGCAATTTTCCCCCGATGTTTCTGAGATAGAATTTAGACAAAATATGGATTTTTGTTAGAATTTCCATGTACCTGAGTTTCCCTACAAATCCAGAGGAGAAAAAAAGGGAAACTGATAAGTTTTATATGAACTGGTTTGACTTGTGATATACTATCCTTAGCATGGATTTCTATCAGTCCATCCATTCAGATATGAAAGGATCCACAAGGAAAATTTCTATTATGTTTAATTAAAATAGCCTACACCTCACTGACAAAAATAATGAAGTACACTATATGGTACATCATTTTGGTAGGATAACTTATGTAGAGGACTATCAGTCTATATTTTAAACCTCTAATGATCTGCTTAGAGAGAAGAAAACCAGTCCCCAAATATTATGGAATGTACAGAGTTTTAATTTAACAATTATGTTTGTGGCAAGTTATGACTAGAAAACATAAAATTGTCCCAGTGTAATCATCCCATTAAAATGGATTCGAATTTCAGGCTAATGTATGAAAGCATCTATCAAGTGTTAATTTCTTTTTCTGAAGATGAAGTGACAGCAACCTGTTGTGTAACAACATAACCAACAGTGCTGAACAAGGAATTTGGCATGAAATCCATCCTCCTTGAGGGAAAATCTGTGGGAGATGGAAACAAGAATCAAGCCTATTAGGTGATAGCTTTATTCATAAGGTCTGTGCTGTGGTCAAATTTCTCTGTTTGCAGAATCTACTTAGGCACACCAAACTTTTGTGCGATTCCATGAATTTGACCATGTATTACAGGTACCTTCATCTGGGACTGATACTCTTCTCTGCAAAGAGAAACAGAGATGCTGCAGAGAGCAAACAGACGAGCAAATAAAGAGACCACAAGAACTCAGCAAGCACAGAGGAAGATAAAATCCAAGGGCTGAGACCTGTGGGTGGTGAGGACAACACAGAGAAGATTAAAAAACATAAATGAAGAAGAGGGGAAAGAGGACAGGGGAGGTAGGAAGTAACCACAAACTACATGAAGGAAAAATAAGCTTAAGAAGATTGGTGATTCACACAATCCCAGGAACTGTTGAATTGCATGAGGGACAAATTGACTGGCCTGCCATCAGAGAGCGCAGAAGGAAGAGGTCAGCTAGCTAGGACAAGAAATACGGCCTTGAGACAGAAAAGAAATAATAAAGAAAGAAAAAAAGTCTTTCTTCACTTAGGTCAGGTGTCACTGTAAAGTTATTTCTGGATAAAGTAAGATTTATATATAGGTGAGATAGATGTACAGGGCAAATTGAAGTAGGATGCAGCTAATGAAGAGGAACAGACAGATAAGACTTGTGATAGAAAGAAACAGTCAGCAAATGCAACCACTGAAAAGTATTTTCATTAAGTGAACATTTCTTAGCTGATTCTTTTAGGTAAGACTTCTGTGTTGGGCTTGAGGGACTAAATCCGAAACTACAAGAAGAAAATTAAGTATTAGAAAGCACACAGGGCTCACAGTCTCTAAAACTACTTTTAATTTGTAAGACTATAAAATTTTTTTAATGAGGATATACTAACAGCCATTTCCAAAGAGGGCAGTGCAAGATGTAAAAACATCGATAAGAAAGGGAATGACACTTACACAGTAAGATAACAGACAACAAAAAATAAACAGGGATATCATGGAATCTGTGTAATGTGAGGGAAGTAAAGAAAGACTACTTGGGATAGCAGCCCTACAGTCAAAGCTGAATATAAAAGAATAATCCTTACCTATTAAAATATTCTGCAGGAGTTGTGTGAATTTAATAAAACTTAAATTCTTGAATTCTGAGAGAAAAATCAATTATATATCTTGAAAGAAAGTGCAATCATTATTTAAATGAAGCTAAGTCAAGGTTCATAGCTTCACAACAGAGACCTTAAGAAATACAAAATTTCTTTTGCCATCCTTAGATTTTGAAGTTTTCACTTATCCAATTTACCCAGCAGTTACTCCTTTGGAACTTGAGAGCTTTAGTTGCTTATTTAATATAATCAGCAATGAATCTGACAAATACTAGCAAAGGAATTAACTATGATAGAAAACCAGGAAGTAAGATAAATACAAAAGTATTTAGAGAGCATTTAAAAAGTGATGATTTCTGAAGCCAGATAATAAAATTACGCTGAAATTCACTACTATGAAAAACAAGGTCATGCACTCAGATAGCAAAGTCCATTATTTGAAACTTCATCAGTTTGAAAAACACCAGAGGTTTTATTACAGTATCTGTGGTCCAGCAATTTGTACACCCATGAACAACTAGACCTTAAGATATATACAGATATAGACATAGCTGGATAGATAGGTAGAGACAGATGTGTGTGTGCAACAGATGAAATGTTGTCAATAGAGTAAGAAAGCACAAATACCAACAAAGAGAGACTCCTGCAGTCACTGGCAGGTTGGAGCAGAGTTTAAGTTTGGATAGTTAAGTGGCAGAACCATAACAGAATATGTTTCCTGCATTTCAAATACTATATTAAGTATCCCAAGAGGATAAAAAGAAAGCATCCCACCTGCCGAACTCACACGGCCATGCTAGCAGAAAGACATATGGATACAAGTATTATCACAGATATATTCTGGCCTAGAATGAAAAGGTTTCTAAGTCTTATGTGGAGACTCTATATTCACCTCACAACAGTAGTGGCAGGCCAAAACACACAGTTCCATTTCAGAAGACTGCACAATCAGTTTATGAAAGTGATTATGGAATACATATTTATGGCCTCTCTTCTCAGGGGACAGAAGCATGCAAGCCAGGAGTTCATATCTTATCTTGTACCACTGAGACAGTAGAGAAACCCAGCAGCAGCCTCCTGGGTTTTATGAGGAAGATGCAAAAATATGCACTTTACGTATTATAGACTACAGCAGAGCTGAAAGAGTTAATACCGAAGCCCTGTTTCTATTAGGAACTCAGGCATTCAAGGTTTAATCTCAGATGTTGCAAATTGCATCTCCTGGAACTTGGCAAGCATCTTGTCAGCTTCAATGTAATTTGTTTTTCCAAACCCAAATTGTTTTTAAAAGATTAAGGTGTTCTAATTTTTTAAAGCATTAAGTACAAAAGCAGTAATCCTTTACCATTGTGATAAGGATTGTCTACCATAATGTTTATTATTTACTAAAGCTTGACTGCCAAAGAAAAGGAAGTCATTTTTCAAAGTCCATTTATTTATGTAGATGAATTGCTATATTCTGAATTTGGGGCTGAGAAAAGAAGACTGATTACTTCAGCTCTGAAGAACTTGCACAAAAATAAGTATGATTCAAGAATTAATAAAATAATACGGGATGAATATTAGCTCCATTCAAGTCAAAGTGGACAAGATTTCATCCTCAGGAGTCTTTTGTCTCTCAAGTATTGCTTCAAATCCTTGAGAACTGATGGATTTAGAAAGACTATTAAGACCCAGTTTGACCAGACGTTTTGGTAAAGTAAATCAGTTAATAGGTCCTTATAAAAGATTAATCATTACCAAAAAAATACACACCAAAGCTAAGTAAAGAAAGCTGGGGCTCTACTTTCTTGATGAAAGTAGGTATGACAGAGTTATGGCAAGGGGGAAAATGATTTTCAAATCAGGCTGATACCACTCCTACTGGAGAAAAGCAAGATGACATATAAAGAGTTTTCAATAGAAAAGAGTAGGAAAAAACCCATAAATACAGTATGACGAGACCTTTTCTTGCGGTTCAAAATTAGGGCAGAGAGATCAAGTGCATGATGAACATCACCCACAACACGTGACAGAACAAGGAGCTCAAGTCACTCATCCTTGTCCAAGACCTTCTACAGTATCCTTGCTTTAAAACCCTGGAATCTTTCTTGCCTTCAGGAGAAGAGTTTGTCACAGCAAAGGATGTGCTGAACCTGCTGCTTTCTGCCCCAGAAGAGGGAAAAAAGAGCCTACACCTGGAGATCAGTGTCAGTCTCCCAGAGGCCATGACCTTACTGTTGGCTCACTTGGTATCTCTGCTTGAAAAGTGCATTAGAGATGTGTTCTGCCTATGCACGTTTATCTGTGCCTTTTACCACTTTCTCCATTACAGCATTCAAACTGAAAACTAAAGCTGAGCTTATAAGAACATCACTGCAAGTTTGCACTTGCAAATTCCACCCTACTGCATCGCTCCTACAGCTGCTCCTAAGTCTGTGGCTTGATTGTTAATTGAACACTGGAAGGTGGCAGAAGGATTGTTCCTTCATGACTATGAACCCCATAGCCAGAACTGTCAATCCACAATCCATACCTACCCCTTCCCTGGGTAAATATACACATTTGTGTACGTACACGTTTGTGCGGATATAGTCCCACACAGATAGATATATAGATATAGATAGATAGATATATATATATACACACACCCCCACATCTGTCTGGGGACAGGCACATAAAATAGAAAAAAGGAAAATGGAAGTAAGAAAATCGAGTCAGTAGTGACATCCAAAGCAAAAAGGGTATTTTAAACAAAGTTGTGTTCTCACCACACTGAACGGAGACTCAAAAATTGACTCCTGGATTTATCACACAATTCCTGGGAAAATATGAGCAAATCTTCTCAAGTTTGAGGTAACTTGATAGCATACATGTGCATTTTGATAGATACATACACAATATATTCATACATAAAATGTTGCAAATCTAGCGCTGACACGGGTAGGAAAACCACTGCTGCAACTGTTCAGGGATCATACAGAACAGCAGGATTGTATTAATAGGTATGCTAACAAGTAAAAAAATGTTGGCATGTCTTGGCCATTGATTTTAAGTTTGGCTATATCTAAGTAGGATTTATTGGTCTAAGTATACACTTACCTGGAAATCCAATGTAAATTATTAGAGCACACAGTTTGTTTCTGTTCTACCTATGTGTCATGCCTTCATTCCCTTCTGTGGCTTTAGGAAAAGGAAAACAGAGGAGGGCAGTCCTTTTGAAACAGTTTGAATAAGCACATTTTTATGTCACCATTTGTTGGCTTCTGGGAGAGAGATGCCTCTGCCATGCAGGGTGACACTTCTGGGACAAGTGGCAAGGAGCCATTTCCCCCACTAGATTTCCTCGTGCCTTGCCTTTGAGAGCACATTCCAGCCCTTCAGTTAGCTGTGTCAGATGAGATAGCACATGGCTGAGCTCTGTGCAAATTGCCTCTCACAGCAGCCTCGTACCATGCTCAGACATCACCCTCCCTCACCTCCCATTGTTCCCTGTTTCTTTTCATTAAATCTGTTCAGCAATTCTCTCTAAAATCTGTGTCTTGGCTGTCTCTCTGTCAGCTGATTCCTTCCTGTCCCTCTCAACAAGCACAAGACATTACTCACCTGTCAGTGCTGCACAGCTGAAACAGAAAAACTATCAGTCAAGTGAGAAGACTGCAGCACATTCCTACACCATTATTTTGCTTTCCCTTAGCTACTCTGTACTCCTATTCCACAGAAAGATTTATTTCCCAAATTAATTAAAAGTACACAGCCTGTCTTCATTCTGAAACTCTCACTAGCTATTTACTCCGTTCCAAACCCAGAGACAGATCGAGCTGTTTGCCCCCAGCTGTAGATAAACCTCTACAAACATAAAACTCTTCCTCCCTCTCTGCAGCATCTCCAGCCCCCTGTGTCCTCAGACAGACTGAAGAGTCTACTGCAGCTGTGTGAAAACTCTAGACCATTGGTTCTCCTGCTCTTTTTAAAATGAAAGACAACCTGGAATTCTGAGCCACGTGTCTCTTGTTTTCTGGGTCTTGCCTAAATAAGATATACTAGGCTCAATAAGGTGTACTCAAAGAGATGAATTTGTAACATCAACTTTCATTTACTCAGTTTTGGCTACTCCAACAGCTCTGTACTATTGTCCTCATACTCAAGCCTTCTTGCCCAGAGACCTCTGCCACTGCTCTTGGGATGGAGTCAATAACAGGATTCCCCAGTCTGCACACCTTCTTTTGTTCAGAGATGTGACCTTATGTTGGAGTGCATTAGGTGTTGGTGGAGAGACAGGCCCTGAGGATCAGAGAGAGGGCCTCTGTCCTGGGCCCAGAGGTGACCCTGGGAGTGCATCCAGGTCACCGGGGATGGACTGAGAGAGGATTGTGTGTTTATGGACAGACTGGGCCTGTGCGAAGTGTTCATTGTAGTTTGTGGCCGCCTAGGGCATTGTTTGCCTATTACCATACTAGGTAAAATCTGTGCAATACCCCAGGTGATTGGGGGACACTGTGGGGAACATCTTTCCTGTTTATATGATGTTATATCCTGTTGGGTGCTGGTATTTAGGGAATTCTGACTGCGCAATAGACGGCTTTGCCTTTCTCCATCTTGTGTGCAAAGTCCTTGCCCATGCATCATTACTGCAACCTTATACCACTGAAACTGTGCTGTGAGAAATGAACAAGCAGAACAAGTCTTTACCAGCTTCCAAACCCCAAACAAAATTATTTCCTACTCCACCTACCTACCTAGTTAAAAAATGGAGAGGGCATTTCTTTTCTTGGGCTCAGTAGACAGCAATAAATAGCCACTGCAGTTTGCAATTCTCATTTAGCCTAACTACAGATACTTAGTCTTAGTTGAGGAAAAGCTATGCATACATATTCTGCCAAACACCCTCTACAACAGGGTACACCTTTCAGCCAAGCCAAGTGCCATAAATTTGCCAGAAAAACCCGACTTGTTCAAAACACCCAGAATATAACAACAACCAAAACTACTCTATGGCGTTGTTACACAACTCTTGAAATTCCACTGATATAACCTGTGGTGGGTTAAGAGCAACCAAAAAATACAACCTCAGGATGGATTTTAAACTTTCACTCCTGTAATTTAAAAACAACTAGGACATCATACGGCTTTCACAACCTTCACCTGGGCCTGAATCCTTCTCTCTGACTACTAAGCATTATTAATTAACAAAACCTGAGCTTTCATTTAGTAATTGCTCAATATACTGATGCTCCTCAAGTTCTGCTTTTGAACTCCATGTCTGTGCAGCCTGGGAAACCACTACATGCAATCTTGAGCTTTCCTATTCCATCCTATTTGCCAAGGAAGGCTCAAAACCTGTCTCAGATGAATAATTGTGGTAATAACCGAAATAAACTGAAATGTCTTGTTTTTATCACTGCTTGAATTACTGCCACAGAAAATGAGGAGCCTTGGGAAAAAAAAAGATGTTAGAAGCATCTGTCTGATGCAAAAATCAAAGTTCCTTCAATGTTTTAAGTAAAGTGACAGGAACTCAAAAATGGCTATAAATTTTCAGCACCATGATTTTTAAATCAATAGGATTTAAAATGCATGACTAATTGGGCTGATACAAATTCCCCTTTTGAATTTACATATGTAAATGTTTGCAGAATTATCCAAGTAATTTTGCCACCCTCAGTTACATGATATACATCATATACGGTCTGGATAAGATAGAAATATTGATAAATTAGTGATCAATCTTTACAACAAGCTTCTCTTTGCCAGTAATCCTGCGACAAGCATGGGTACAAGAGGAAAATCAGAACAAAGCACCACCACTCCTTCCATCTGAGTGTGTCAAAGGCACACAGTGCATAAATATCATGTGGTATTTTCAGAGCAAGGCAACTGTCAGCTTTTCCTCAGCCTCGGCCCTGACAGAGCTGACAATGTGTTGCCACCACCAAAGTGTTTTCAGAAGACCCATCACCTTCCCTCTCTCTCCCAGACAGGACTGCAGCACTGAAAGTCTTTGTGCCACATACAACTCCAGGCTGAGGAGACAGACTTGATATCAGGAGCTGTGTTTGATGCAGAAAGAGCAGTAATTGAAATTTTCACCCATGTTTAAACAGAGAGAGCAGTGGGGATGGCTGAGAAGAGAGCAGCAGGAATTCCCTTCCATGCCCTGTGTCAGGTTTCAGAGGAAATGCTGCAGCAATATCCACTGTAATTCCAACAGCCCTGGGGGCCTGCTAACTTGTTTGCACCTCCCTGCAGCTGCTGTACGCTATATTCAGCCTCTCTGACCATGTAGTTTCCAGTTTGCTCCTCAAGGGGCAGTTTTACATCCCTTTCTGAAACACCTGCACGGAGGATGCTCTCCAATGCCTCTTCATTCTTTCTATTCAGTATAAGGGGAGTTGGATACTGGAAAAATTACTCCCCTCTTCTTTCTTTAGATATTAGTGCTTTGATCAGAAATCTGCTGAAATTGGTGGGTCTCTCTTCAGTTGTTTTCAACAAACATGGGGCCAGACTTAGAAAAAAGAATATGAAAAAAGCAACAATTATCTCTTTTTATTAGACCCTGTCATAATCATCTTGGCAGAAGAAATAATCATTTACATGAGAGGACAAATTAATATCTAAATAATAAACTCTTCATGCTCTAGAGTCATCTCTTCACAACTGAGCCCTCTATGCATAATGTAAGACTGCTGAGTCGATGACTTAGAATAATCACAAGTGACCTGAAATAACAGCAAAGTAACACAGAGAACGGAATCTTTACCATCATCTCCCACAGGGACTGGAATCCATTGTTCCACACTGTAAAATGTTGTTTGTGTCGATAATACTTTTATCTTGTCTAACTTTAAAGTTCACATTCATAGGCTTTTTTGATTAATCAAATGGCTTTGACAGCCAGAAGCTTCTTTCCAATATTAGAGAGAAAGTGGTGGGTGCCAATTTATGATTATTCAAACTAGTAATCTCCTGTGTCTCTGGCTGCTATTATTCCCTTGCCTGTGACCCAGCCACTTAATGAAGTGAAATTAATTTACAGTAATAGGAAATTCTCAGAAGTACATGAAAGCACAAGCATTAATATGAGAAGAACAAATGGCTATTTCATGCAAGGCTGACCACAAGATTTGTAAGGAAATTTGAAAGGACTTTATACCTTTTTAAATAGGTATGGTATTAGCTGGAACAATATACTGCAGTAAATATGATAAATCAAATGCCTCTTCAAATCAGAAAGCACCAACACAATTTTCTCCTTTTGTCACACAGCAGAATTTTTTCATTTGCATATAAATCCATGACACACATATATTTTATAAAGGTAAAAGCAAGATCTTATCATCCTTCAAATCCCTTTTAACTCTTCTATCATAATACCAATGACAAACTCCCAACAGCAATGCAGTAACAGGGAGGTTGACATTTATTTTGCTTACTCGTCTTTTACAAATGTATGTATCGGTGTGCATTAGCACCGAAATAAATACGGGTTTATCTTAAATGGCAAAATAAAGCTCCCATTTTTGTACAAAGATATTTTTTATCTACAAAATTCTGTGAAAGTGTGCCACTGTAACTCAAATCCCTCGCATACTTTTATTTCCTTTCATATAGGAAAGTATCACTTTTCTAAATTTTGCTTTAACATTCTTTCCCCACCTCTGCCCTAAGAAAACAAGATGGTGTGGAAGCAGAGAGGAAGAGGTTTGCAAGAGCCGCAGCAGCTGGGACTGTGGTTTTTTTCTCAAAATAAATTCCTGTATTTGAGGCATCAAACACTTCGGATCATTTGCTAACTAGCTCTAATATTTGTTTTGTTCTCCCTCATATACTCTGTATTCTTATAATAATTTGTCAAGCCTTCTTAGGTCCCCCGGGGGCAAGAATGGCTTTCAATGCAGGAGTTAACACGGTGATCCTTCAGGGTGTCTGGGGGCTGTGGGACAAAAGCCACCACTCGAGTGTTGGTGTATTCACATGCTCTCGTTGCACACATGTGGTGGGGATGCTCGAGCAACACACTGAGAACATCCTTTGACATTTCTCATCACTCTCTTCCCCAGCCTGAAACAATCAGATTTCTGGTGCATTGTCACCCGCTGCAGCTCCTCCCCTTTCTGTTTTGCTTTTCCCTTGTCCCAGGATAAACTTTTTCCCTTCAAAAAACCTAAAGTGGCAACAGGATGCTGTGGTGACACTTCTGCTTCAACTGGTGGCTTTTCTATTTTGCCCAAAGTTCCATATTATCTCCAGGTGAAATCAACCTATCACTGCACAAGTCTTGGTTTTACAGTTACCAAGGTTGGAAAACAAGCTGTTTCCCACTGCTAGCAAAAATCTGTGCCAACTGCTAACCCTGGATGGATCTCTTTCTTCCCCAAGAGACTGTTAATTTACTGAGATATCTCATTGAAACCAGGCTTACTTCCTACCACACTTGGAGATCTTTATGCAAGGTGTGGGCTGCTATGCGAGGTGTTATCAGCAGATGTAACAGCTCCAAGCTTTCTCCTGCATTTATCCTTACGTGCACACTTCTGTTAAGGAAAGAATCCAACCTGCATCGCTAAGTGGAAGGGCACTCATGCTTCTTGGCAAACACAATGCAAACCCAGCCTCTTTCAGCTCCTTAAGCAAACAGCCTCTGATTGACAGACAGCCACAGAGAGATACATGAAAAGGCTTTACAAGATAGAAAATTATTCATATCTAACGATAATTCAAAGATTTCTCTCTCTCTCCCTCTCTATTCATTTACTTGTTCAAATAAACTGAAAAGCTCCTCAATCTACTTGATATTACAAATTCATCCTTTCAAAAACTGCTTTTCAAAACTGCGATTTAATTTCTTTTCTGGCAGTGCATCTAAATCTTCTGTAACCCAAACACAGTATACACGCATTACCTCACTAAAGCTGAATGGGATGCATTAGGTCGGCAACGTGTTTAAAGCACTCTTTCCTCAGAAATCCTAATAGATAAAATGAAGAATCTTCAACTGCTAGATGATGGAAGCTCAGAAAATATATGCAATAAGAAATATTTCAGTATGATGAATAAATAAAAAAAGACAAAACCGAATCTTAAAGGAGTTAACTGATGGGTAGATTAAACCGGCAATTTCAATTTTTAACAAATATCAAAAAGCCCAGAAAAATCCAAAGTATTAACAGTTCTAAAACATAAAAATATAAAACAATTAAGGGGTCATGTAGAGAATGATATAACATGGATCAATCCTGATGTTCATGTCAGGTAATAAAATAATTTATCAATGACTGGTCAACCAATAATTAGATATTTAAGAGTATCTATATAGAGGCTTTTTTTTCCTTTAACAGGGTTACTGGTAAGATTCAGAAAAAGCAATTACTGATACAAATTCTTCAACTATATACAATGTTTGTTCTTTTAAGAGAGATTTTTATGGATTTAGGAGAACAAACAGTGGAAGGATTAGTGATTGGTTAACTCCCCTTGCCCCACCACTGTGCTAATTCTGATTAAAAGTGTGGAATAATTTAGACACCCTGCAATAACCACAAAGGCTAGGTTACCTTTTGCTACCCTTTAGCATGACATGTTGTGAAGTTAGAAAGTATTGAGGCCAACTCAGAGATAGTTAGAAATGCTTTAGTCCACACATCCCTCACCATGTGCCTGTCCAGCATAAAGGTGTAACTGGATTCACATTAGCTTCAGGAAATACTTAAATCAGTATTTGCAAAGGTCCTTCTTGCCACTTGTACTTAGAAAAAACATGTGGTTTTTTCACCAAACAATCCATGTTTCCGACACACGAAGACTACAGGTTACAGGGAGGAAATTCAGTTGAATTATTACCCTTTAGAGAAAAAGTAAATTTGCACATTCATAAATGTGCCTAAAAATACTAATTGCAAATTGAAGCTCCTTCCAAAGCATAGTGCATTCATCAGGGAAAAAAATTAAATCTAAACTGGTAGTCTTCAATTTACCTTCTACATTCAGTGTATCAGAAAGCATCTCTCTCTTCTAAAAAAAAAATCATGACTGTAGAGGCAGTAGCTTGGAGTATTTTTACTGTGAATGTTTGTCTATTTAAGCAAAATATAACCTTATAAAAATAAGCAACTGTCCTGAGATTAATACTTATTACTTTAAACCCCTTGACCTTCATAGATCTCATTTGTCACCTTGAACAGTTGATTCAATATCCAAATACCTGGTTGGCCAGAGCAAAAGAGCATAAAAATGCTTTCTTAGACCATAAGGTGCTATGCGAGTAAAATTTATTTTTTCTAAGGGCTCAGAAACTGTGTGCAAAACCTCAAAAAGTACACAAGACACAGATGCATGCCAGAAAGTTCTCATTTCAAATATAAATATAGAAATCTTGAATCAAACTCAACATTAGGAAAAAAATATTTCTTCAGCTCTAGCAACTGAAGCATTCTGGAAATTTGTATGCATAAAAGTTAAAAATATCTAACTCCTGTTATGATTTGCCTTATAAATTCCCCATATAATTGTATCTCAGCATCTGAAGATTGATCAGAAGAATTGTGAGACACAGAAGACTGGAAAGCCCCAGATAAGCCAAGGTCCTTTCTGAGCAGCATGCAAAAAACAAGACTGGACTGAAGAAAAGAGGATCCCAAATCATGAAAATACATGAAACTCAACTGCTTGTGGACACAGCTCCTCTGCAGGCAGTTGCGTGTGATTTCTAATGGGTACAGTGTAACGTATTTAGAAAACCATCTACAATTTTGGGGGGTTAATGGTTTTAACCTTCCCACAAAATTCAGGCACTGCCTGAATGCCGGTGAGTCTGGAGCTTAGTAAAACTCTGAGAGTGTGACTTAGCTGTACAGAGAAATGTTAACTCAGATCCTGCACAAGGAAAGCGACTGTCGGGGTGTGAACCTCTAAGCAGCAAGTGTAGGGAAGGTTTGCCCCTGAAGTTTACTGCCTTGGCCAGACACACGCTGGGTGTTAATATATTGTTGCAGTAATGACGCATGGGCAAGGACCATTTATTGCGCGGTCAGAATTCCCTAAATACCAGCACCCAACAGGATATAACATCATATAAACAGGAAAGATGTTCACCACAGTGTCCCCCAATCACCTGGGGTATTGCACAAATTTTACCTTTACAATGCCCTATAAGGCCACAAACTACAATTAACACTTCTCCTAGGCCCAGCCTGTCCATAAACACACAATCCTCTCTCAGTCCATCCCCGGTGACCTGGATGCACTCCCAGGGTCACCTCCGGGCCCAGGACAGAGGCCCTCTCTCTGATCCTCAGGGCCTGTCTCTCTAACACCACCACCCAGTGCACTCCAACAAATTGTAATAAAATATATTGATTTTAACAACTAACTCAATCCATGACACTTGCAACAATTAGTAACAACAGGTGAAAAAACTTATTAAGGGTTGGAATTATTGTTTCTTTACCCTCTGCCTCCCTCATCCCTCTCCTCAGCATTTACCCAAATGCTGTAGAATGGTTAAGGTTGGAAAAGGCCTTTGTGATCATCAAGTCCAAATACTTCATTTGTAAAAGGGCTAAACGATGGAGCAGCTTTTCGGAATGAATACTTCTTGTGAGCTTCTTCAGGTACAAATTTGTAGTCAGACATGAATTTGCAGTCGCTTTTTCAGTGGGGTTTGGGTGTTTTCTGCTCTGGGTGTTCCAATAGCAGTTCCTTCAACAGCATTCATCTAAAGCTATTTTTGTGCAAAGAGATAAACAGAAGAATGTGTAATAAAGGATCTTTCAAAAAACCAACACATTCAATGTATGTGTACTCAAATGCAGAGCTAGAATACTATTCTCATGAGAATGTTGCTCATAAGGATTACTGAACAGAAAGGCTTCAGAGAAAAATCAAGAACACCTGAAAAATCTTCTGGAAGTGGACTTTTACATATTTAAACACAATCTGAACAAGTCTTTCTTTGCCAAAAGGAATGCACAGATTCCCTGTGAATTTACTCATGGCAGGAAATGAAAACAGACCTTTTGTGTTCCCCTGCAGACTTGGCAGCAGAAACTCACAGCCAATTCACACTTGAATGACTCCAGAGCTGATCCAAAGCTTGCAGTCCCTCCAGCACTTCCAATGTGCTCTAAAGAAAAGCTGAGCATCCCACAATTAAGTATATACACAAAGGTAATGTCTGATATCTAAAAGTGACAGGATGGGCAGGACATGTAGATACAGGATATAACAGCAGAACTTATTAGGATCACTAACAGCTTAATTTCGGAAAAGATGTAAAAAGAAAAAAACAACCTACAGAATTTTTTTGTTTGGATGAATCATCTGGAAGTGGAAAAATATTGCATGACATTTTCTCTGATAAAGTAACCACTCAGACTTGTTGGTCTGCAGCTTTTGAATAGGTCTATGAATGTTTCTACATTATGAGATGGTTAAGACTTACCACCTGTGTGCTTCCTACTCTGAAACTGATGCATTACAGCAATTGCAAGACCATGGAAAATTTAGAGCTTGATTACTCAGAAGCATAAATGAATATAGAAATTATATATATGTATTACTGAGTTTTATATAAAAATATTCATCTAAGTGTGATTTCTTGTCTTTCTTCAAATCTCTGTATTCATCATTAGCTAAAAAATCATCTTTATGACCTTAGTATTTTGACAAAACATGACTTCATTCCACTTGTGAACAGAAAAACAGCATGATAAAGCTCCTGTAACATCCTGACCTCTTCACATCTGACTCTGATCAAAAACAGTCTTGGTCAATACAGATTATTTAGCACATGTCTAGTAATATTAAGATCTTTGCTGGCTGAAATTATACTAAGTCAGGCACTGTGAATAAGTATCTACATTTTAACATATTTTTAAATCATACAAGAAGAAGCTAAGTAGAGTCTGGATATGACGGTTTCTTGCTGGGACCTGTAGATTGTCTGTTTTACAAACAAAAATGAAATTCATTCAATAAACATTTCTGTACAGTATTTCCTGTGACCCCCCTCCCCAGCACTGTGTGTCAGTGCTCTGGTACTTGGGCTATTTACAATTCACAGATTGAGCTGCAGCGAGCTCACTGATTCCAAAAGGCACAGTGTATATTTAAAACTACTCCAACACTACCCCAGTAATTCCACTCTGCCCAGTCCATGCTGAGGCAGTAAAAGGCAATGTCCAAAACTGAGTAACCTTCCGGGTCCATTGCCGTGGTGTTGCTGAATGCCCTCTCCTACTAGTGTCATCATACTTGGAGTACCAACCTCTACTGTTGTGGGCATAGGATTTTGGGAAACAAGTTGAAGTCTTTGAGACAGGACAGACATTTCTGCTATGGGGTAGCACAGCTTCCAAACTCCTGTGCTGTCCCTTTATGAGGTAAGGCCGCCAGTTTCCTGGTAGACTGTACATACAGGGTTTTGTGGGCATCCTGGAATGGTTCCACACTTCCACAGTGCGCTGTGGAAATTCGGAGTAGTAAGAGTGGAGCCAAGGACACAGGCAAAGATAGGAAGATGGAGTGCTTTTCCAAGGTTAGAGATAGTCAGTGTTGGATGTAAGAAGAATGATAGTTGTATCTACTAAAGGAATGGTTTAGATTTTTTCTAGTTTCTTTTCCAGTTGTTTAGTTTTGTTTTGGGTTTTTGTGTCATTTCCTTTTGTTTATGGTTTCAACAGTCCCTCCAAAAAGCCCTAAAAGTAGTTACAATTAAGTGCCAATTTCTGACCCATAAACATTGGTTTAAAATAACAAATGACATTCAGTTTGAATGACACTGTAAATGCCTTTTGGTCTTAACTGCCCAGTTCTTTAGTTCACAGGAAAATAATGTCCTTTCACTTGAACGGAAACGGGGAAGTTTTCAAAAGACTCCTCAGGAAAATATCACTAATGACTCATAATATTAAACCTCTTTTAAAGCCAAGGATATTTCCTTGATGCACAATTAGATTTTTTATGCATTTCATGCAGTCCTATTTAATGTCTAAGATACTTTGACCCCAATACTTTGTTTTTTGTAAGCAATTGCATGAAATGATCATTAGTGTAAACCTGAATATCCCATGTCATTAGGTGTCTGAGCCCCAGTCCCTTACAGAGATCTGTACAGCACCCAGCACCACCTAATGACTTTTCGTTCGGGTAAGAAAGCTAAATGGGGTAACGAGCAACATTGTATTTCCAACAACAATTTTGCCCGGCATTAGAAAAATTAGTCTTTCCTTGTGTGCACTTCTAAGAGACTTAGCTAACTCCAGGTATGTAATATTAGGTGCCTCACCCAAGCAGCTCACTTACAAAGCCAAGTCAATAGAAACAGACATCCAGCTCCAGAGTGACTTAGCCTATTAAAGGCAGGTCTAATGAAGAGAAACTTTGAAGTTGTCTCTCTGTGGATTACAGAAGAAACCTCGCTGATAAGTTTAGAGAAGGCCAGACTACTGTAGATTTCCCTTGTTTGTCCATCCCTTGTTTATTACAGCTCCAACCAAGACTGTCAAGTCAGCAAGACATGACCAACATGACCAGTAGAAGCAGTAAGCATAGTTCTTCCAAACTCTTTTCCATTATGGCTCTTCTCCTTTTTCCACTTTTAATGGCAGGACCTCTGGCTCTGCATTCCAGCCCCTAAGGTGCAGACCCAGCAAAGACCAAGGCAGCAGCGCTAACAGAAGGCAAGAAGAAACCAACCACCAGAGACTTCTAGAGGGACTTGTAATGCAGGGGCCAAAAGGCCTCTCAAAATTAGCACAAAACGTGACGATCATTTAGAACAGATATTTGCATATTTATGCAATGCACAGTAGAGAAATCTTTGAGAAGTCTTTAAATACTGAGAGTTGGTTGTTGAAGTTAAGATACAATAAAAAAAGGGAAAAAAAAATAAACCAAAGAAAAAAGCTGTCCAATTTGTGATTTCACAAAGTGGACAGCTTTTCATTACATCCTGTTTTCATGGGTGTGAATCACACTATTAAGGAACAACTGTGGTATGAATCATACAATGGAAATCTCACTGTAACTCATTTCTTGTGACTGCCTGCACTACAAAGGATACAGAAGAAATGTATTCCTGCCTGAACCACACCAGAACTGCCAGCCATGCCCTTGATCCAGAAATTAATCATGATTAATTCTGAATTAGTTATCTCTCAGTCCTGGTTTTGAAGATATCTCTCTGTTCATTTTCAGCTAAATGCACACTTAGGTACTTTCCTGAACAAGAATCTCCTTTTTAACTGAAATTCCTAGGCTTATGTATTTATGTGTTAGTACAGCAGAAAAGGCAAAAATACATGTAATATGAAAACCTGAATCATAAACATTTAAAAACATAAACTCCTTATTAAATACTGATTTAAATTTAAAAGTGCCATATTGTATAATTCAAAGGCTCTGTATTTGCTAACTTGAAATACATCCACTCCAGAATGTAACGTTAAACAGGTATTAAAAATGCAACAGTCCCATGGAAAAGAAATAAATCATATTGTTGTAAATCATGCAAAATATATACTAATCCAAACTAAGGAACAAAAATCTTAGTGTTAAAAGGCTAAAAATAAGAAGCCTTAGAAAAGGCTTCAACATTTAAATTCCACTAAAAGGGGTAACACAAGAAGATTTATGAAGAAAGCTGTGAAACTTTGTTTCTTTTTGTGTCCCTCAAGACATGTCCCTCCCTCGTAGCCTTTCTGCACTTTCACTCCTTTTCTTGACCATCTCTGTAAAGGCAGAAGGATTTCCAAGCAGATGCCTCCACAAAGCTCTACTTGGATTAGAGTGCTATTTTTTTAAATCCTATTACAGAACAAATAAAAGTGAATCACCTGCATAGATAATGGTGTTATTAACATTTAAAGTCTACCGGGTAATACAATGCCATGTAAGCCTCAAAAGAAAATACCATCTTGCAAAACTGGATTTGAGATGCTCTATGACAGCGCAATTTCTCTTATACCATTAACAGCTTGTGCAGTATCTCTTCCTGCCAGCAAGAAAGTAAATATTTAAGGATTTCATAACATCTATGTTAAAATTTTGAGAGCAACTTGGACCATGTAACATATCTCTAATACAACAGTTTTCTCACACAATAGATCCATAAAATAATTGGCTAACACACCAATTAAATATATTGATGTTTCCACTCCAGGAAACTGTCACAGAGGAAATTTTAATGAGTAATAAATCTCTCACATGAAAACTCAGGTTTTGTTTCTTTCTTTGTGTTCAAAACTCTTTTATTTCAAGAGTAATTGCAAAAGTAAAAGAAAAGCTCCCCCGTTTATCCCTAGTATAATGTAACAGTAGGATTCTTCCTTCATAGTAATTAAAAATCACCTTTCTTTTCAGAAAAGATTTTGCTGAGGAAGACAGAGAGGGGAGTTATGTTATACGTGATTAGGGACATCAAATGTTTTACTTATGTGACACTTGAAAATGCTTTGTTCTTTCATGAAAACACACTTTTTTGTGAGGTGCAAAATCTGGTTTTTATACATGAACAGATACACCTTATATGCAAGGAAAAGTTATATGCTGCTATAATTTCTATAATTAAATTCCTTTGCTTACAGCTCAGTTAACAATGGTGTGGGTTTTGTTTGGTTTTCTGGCAGATAAGTTTAAAATGCATAAAACAGTTTCAACTAATTGAAATGGTATTTTCTGAAGAAAAGTTTTTCTGAAAAAAACTTTTTTAAAAATCATGAGAAATTCAATTTTAGGTCAACTGACAAAAGTCATTCAAACCAAGAGATTTGTTTGTGTCCTAAAATGTTGCTGCTTTTCTCCTTTTGACAAAATGTTCTTTTGAAATGAGTGAGAAGTCCAAACACTGCGTTTAAAAAACATGAAAGCATTTTCTTTTCTCTGAAATACTCTTTTATTTTGAAATGACCAATAATGCCTGTATTTTATGCAGAGGGATAGACTGTAAAATGGTTGGAGGTGGTGCTTCAGTACAGTTCTTACTTTGACTTAGCTACAAAAAATGCATAAATTAAAATAACAATAAATGTCCACCAAGCAGCTTGCAACAGGGCTTTGGAAAGTGAAACAAATCCCTCCTATTCCTTTACCATCTCTATTTGTGCTGAGCTTAGCCATAGAGTAATACTGGCATTCATACAGCATTAGACAAGAGGGGAGACATCAGAATAATTATCAGAGAATCATGGAATCAGCTGAATTGGAAGGGACCCACAGCAATCATCCAAGCCCTGGCCCTGCATAGGACAGCCCCAATGATCACATCCCACCCTGTGCCGGAGAGCATTATCCAAACGCTTCTTGAACTCAGCCAGCCTTGCTGCTGTGACCACTGCCCTGGGGAGCCTGTTCCAGGGCCTGATCACCCTCTGGGTGAAGAACCTTTTCCTGATATCCAGCCTCAACCTCCCCTGGCACAGCTTCAGGCCATTCCCTCGGCTCCTGTCACTGTCACCACAGAGCAGAGATCAGTGCCTGCCCCTCCTCTTCCCCTCACAAGAAGTTGTAACTGCAGTGAGGTCTCCCCTCAGTCTCCTCCTCTCCAGGCTGAACAGACCAAGGGACCTCAGCTGCTCCTCCCAGGGCTTCCCCTCAAGGCCCTTCACCATCCTCATGGCCTCCTTTGGACACTCTTTAATGCCTTTATACCCTTCTTAAATTGTGGTGCCCCAAACTGGCCCGAGGACTCGAGGTGAGGCTGCCGCAGTGCAGAGCAGAGCGGGACAATCCCCTCCCTTGCCCGGCTGGCGATGCCTGATGCCCCCCAGGACAGGGTTGGCCCTCCTGGCTGCCAGTATCCATTAGATACTGTGAGAAAAGCATTTGAAAAATACCGTGTACTGAGTTTCATCTATTGATGAATTGATGTCATGACAAATCAACAGAAGTCCTCTATTACAAACTTTAGGACTTGATATAAATTGCACAATCATATCAATATTAATTCAAAAGGCTGAAGAATAAACATGTGGTAACTGCAGACATAAGAACCAGATGACAAGACCAGGCCAGGCCACAACATTTTAAACAGTGATTCCACAACCTCCACAGAAAACCTGAAATGGATCAGTATTTCACCCCTGTAGCCTTGTTCTTTTTGCAATGGTATTGTAGTCATTCACTTTGGCACAAATTACTATTAATTTTCTTTTCTTTATGAAAAAAAAGGTTTTACTAAAGGCTTCAAAGAGTTAAGCCAAAATTTAGCTATTTTAAATGTCCTCTTTTTCATTTTCTCCTTGTCACTTGTGTATTTGTTTGTTTAGCATCTCTTGCCAGATTTGAATTTTCAGTGCTGATACCTCATTAGGCTGTAAGAACCTCAAGGAAAAAAAAACAAATTGCAAGAAAAAAAAGTTACAATTTTTTGACCCATATTTATGACTGAAAACTGCAATATCATATCATCAATGATTCTGGAGAAAGGAAAGAATAGGTTTCACTACTGTTGGCTCTATAGTAAAAGTCAGTGTTTCTTTTGAGGAAAAGCTTACCAGAATTTCCTCTGTATTATTCTGCAGATCATTACTCCTATACAACTCCTTAATGAAAGTATAACAAAATGCACAATTTTTAAACTCCTCATAAGGTGTTCTCAGCCTGCTGGGTTTCATTTCAGAAGCCTCGAGTAACGGTTGTTAGGCAAGTAAGTGTTTGCTCTTTGAGTTTTACCTTATATTTTATTAGTGCTCATGCTTTAATAATTTCCAGGGATGAAATTTCACCATCCAATACCACTTTGTAACCTGAGAACTTCAAGCAGCCTCATACCACGAAAAATTACCACACCTCTTGTTTCTTCAAATGAGGCTTTAAACTGCTGTGAAACATTTCCCGTCCCAAGGGTTAGCACAAATTCTGCACCAAGCATGTAGGAAACAAAACCAAACCTTTCAAAACATAGATCTTCTAAAGAGAAAATGTCACATTTTGCCTAGCAATAAACAAAATCCCTTGTTTGCCAGTGAAAGGAAGAAAGATTTTGTTGTATGTATTAGCATATACAGATTTAGAATCAATGTTAGCACTTTTATTGCACCTGAAACATGAAACCCAGAAAAATTTACACAGCTTCATGACTAAAGTTGAAGCTGTGACTTTTTAATGTATGTTACAAAAATTATTTACTTTGATATCGTTTTTTCCTTCCTGTGATGGATGGGTGGCTTCATTCCAACCAGAAAGGAAACTCAAACACTACCAACATTGGAAGTTTTCCTTTCCGGCCAAGGCTTTGCTAATTCCAGAACAGACAGAGCTACATTTTGTGTCCCTGTGGACCAAAAGCATCCACATTACATAAAAACAGTGATCACAAATATTAGGAGGTTCTGAATGTATTTCAGATTTCTTTGTTCAAAGATATGAGAGCCAAAACAAGAGCTGGGACAAGTAAGAGAAAGCAAGCAGAATAAAAAGCATAAGGATACAACAAAAGAGAAAGGCAAAGATTCTTTCCACTTTATTGAGTCTTAGGATGCTCTCATGCTTATAAATATCAGGTATATTTTAAAAGGATAACTTGTCCTATGGAGGTCACATAAGGCACCAGCGTAGATAAGACAGGTGCTCTTCAGCATCAAGTTAAGCTTTCCTATGCTGGAAGTTCAAATTTACTGCTTTTACTGCAGAAGGGTCTCTATTAGTAGTCAAGATATTTAGAAAATTCTTGCAAGCAAAGATTCCTACTGATATATAACTGCCAGCAAAATTTTACTACCCATATTTCCCACCAAATGTTCAAAAAGTTATATTTATCTAAAATTATCCTTCACACAGTTGAATGATAGGTCTTAATGCTTTACTACTTCATTGCAGCAAATATGAAATAAGTGAAGGGATTCAACATTATTCATTGAGTAATTTTTAAGAGGGCTTTTACTGTGCATCACACGCATCAAACTGCACAGGCCTGAATTTGTAGTTTCTGCTTAACCACCAGATCAGAAAATGACAATTTTTTTTACTGTAAAACAATAAATAAAATATTTCTGTTTGCAAAACACAATGCTAAACTTTACTTTTAAATCACAAGAAAGTAGCTCTTTCCCAAATCTATGAATGATATATACAAATGAATAATAATTTTAGTTATGAGAGGGCTACTGAAAGATTAAAATAATAAAGAGAAGTTACAAATGTTGGGAGCGAAGCTCCTGTTGGGAGGACATTGTATTCCTACCCCACACAGCCTCAATTAGCTTGCTTGGTGCTCTGCATATCCTAGAGCCTTGATTAAATTACTTTATTATCTCACATGAAAATTTAATTTCAACTTTCCCCTCCCTCCTTTCTGAAGTTTGTAAAAATATTATTTTTCTAAAAATGTAACAACTGATTTTAAATAAGAGGCTTGATTTAGCAAATATTAAAACAACTTGTTTGATTATTTTCCCAGCATGACATTCTTCAAAAAAAGACCCTGACAAAGATTTTCAGCTTTAATTTAATGACACAACTTGATGAAAAAGTTAACATCAGAATATTGCCCTACATCTCTAGTGCTGCACACAGCGCTGTTAATCCCTAGTAGGTTGCTCTTGAAAGTTTATTCATGCCTTGAGATGTTTTGTTGAAAACCTCTGTGCAAGTGCCAAGTGCATTATACTGAAAGAAGTGTGGGATGAACTCAGCAATCATGCAAATACAGACACACAAATGCAAGCCAGGGAGCCCCCAGGACACACATACCAGGAGAGTTTTGTCCCAAGCAGAGGATCCAGTCAGATCTCTAAGGCCTTATTTGTGATAAGGACAGACACCCAGGTTGTCTAGTTTACCCCAAATCCTGTGACAAGCACTTCATGTGAGTTGTGAGTAGCCAGAGGCCAATCCTCTGGTAAGAAAAGGTCTGAAGTACCAGAATTTGCATCGTACCACTCCTTCAGAAGACTTTTAAGTCCAGCCAAATGTTTGTCCAGTCACAGCCCAAAGTAGATAATGCTTTGGGAACAAATGTAGGCACTGTTAGATGGGTGGCGGTCATTTCGTTGCACTGCTGTTCTCACTGGATATAATTCACTTTAACTACACAGTGAGGGTGTGATTTACACTGATCACAAAAGTCCTAACTACCAACTCCCACAAGAACAGAACAAATAACAAAAATAAAGGATATATAGTCTCATTAAATATGGAGAAATTAAAGCACTGCATTATCAGTAGTGATAAAGTTTCTCATGAAGAGGCATTTCCTGTTCTGTCAGTGGAGGTTTCATTTGTTGCTCATCACTGTTAGATACTTCACATCCCCAAATAAAAAGACAGATAATCTCCTGAGCTCAGCCTAACAACAGGTATGGTTCACATTACAGTAATTCTGATTTCTGAAAACAGAAAAAAAAAAAAATTAGAAGCAGCTTTTTTTGAAAGGGGATTATTTAGTCTGCCCATCACCTATATGTGTACCTGTAGTGTGGAATGTTTCTAGTTTCACACTCCTTACTGCACTGCAAGGGGAGTGAGGCAACAATCAAATGTGTGTCTGAGAACACAAATCTTCGCTTGACTCTCAGCAACAATATTTGAGATGGAGAAATCCACACTGACAGAAACAGCATCATGCAAAAAACTGGCATGAATTGGATCTCCAGAGAATAAAAATCAACACCATCACCACCTATCAATTCTTTGCCTACCCCAACCCACACTAACTTGAAATTCTTTTATGATTAAACAACTCGGAGTAATTTCAGGGTAGTGAGACGTGAGTCCAGATTGAGCACCATCATGTTACAAACACAAACAATGAACATAAGCTTAGCAAGTTAAAAAACACAGAGAAAAAAAATGGCACTGCAGGGATCTAGCAGTTTTAGGAGTAAATGGAAGACGCTAGTTCCTGCTAGAATGGGAATCATTCTTCAATACTATTTGCTAATATTGCAGCTACAGATAAAAAGAGATTATTAAAAAGCTGCCTGGCTGATGCCCCTGCTAGCACAGCATCTGAAACATGGACAAACCTGTCAACTGCGCCACATCCTCACAGCTACCACCGGAAAACACCCTAATATGGTTAGAACACATTCAGGAAAGAAAATGGCTACAAATAGGATGCAAATATGTCCTTGATAAATGGAAATATAATGGACCTTTATTGTGCAGAGGGTGTACACAGCATTTTTTTTTTTTCATTATGTTTATTGAAGTGAAATAGGACAGTCATTCACTCAAACTCTGCAAAATGTCTTTTCTAGTGAAGAGCACAATCTTATAAATGTTTCTAAGTGCTTTTGCAAAGGAAATGTTAAATAACATCTACTGTAGTTTGGAGACTTGTGATTCATACTCCACCTCCACCAGTCCTTGGTTTCTGTTATAATTAGGAAATACTATTTGTTTTCATTGGTAGTGCCTAGAGACCCTATTCCCTGGCAGAAGGCACCACAGGAATATGTAGGTGACCTTTTTAGTGTAAGCTCACCAAAAGTACTCTAAAAATAGAAATAGAAATATTTCTGTCTACCACTTCTCGGAGGGAACATAAGTAGCACAAGAGTCTCTGCAGAAATTAACAATTTTATAAACGTACTCAGTGCTGAAGATGCTGAGCACTTCAGTGCAGGGAGAACTCCACAGCATATGGCAGTCTGTAAAACTCCTGTTTATAGTGACCACAAGCCTCTTTGTGCTGGGAACAAATGCTGGTCTGGGATTGAAAAGGCAGCCCAAGTCCATAAACTACAGCTGTGCTCTATATGATTCATTTCACACGAGTCATTTGCTGTCTCTGTCCCCTACTTCCCCACTGAAGAGGCAGGAATCTCTGTCAGGCAGTGAACTTTAGGACACTGAGAGTAATTGGCAGCTCTGAGGGAAGGTGGGGTGTGAGGAGCGTGTGCACAGAATTATCTTAATGGACAGATGATTTAAGCAGAGAATACAGAATTCTTTAGCACTACTCCACCCTGTGCTGTTTGTTTCTAGGCTCTTCCACTGTGCAAAACCTGCTCTTTTAAAGGGACAAATAACAGTTTCTCTGTGCTGTTTAAGCAACTTTGAATCTTGCAGAGCACCAGCCCAGGACAACTTTTAAGTCACCCTGAGCAATGGGAAGTTAAATCACACAAGCAACAGAGGGGATGGCAGCGGATCAGAGCAATGGGAGAGCCATGGCAACAAGTGATCTTAACCGGAACACTGCACCCCTTGTAATTGCCAGCCTTAATTGTAACACAGCCAACACTTCAAAGAGCAAAATTTCTCACCTTAGCATTTGGTTATATCTACTGCTTTAGAGTTTTCTGGAAAACACTTCCAACATTTTTGTATTCTTACAGGTTGGATTTACAAAGGGA
This sequence comes from Struthidea cinerea, assembly GCA_013397865.1. Classification (NCBI taxonomy): domain Eukaryota; kingdom Metazoa; phylum Chordata; class Aves; order Passeriformes; family Corcoracidae; genus Struthidea; species Struthidea cinerea. The sequence continues at coordinate 171,387 of VZTI01000933.1, read as the reverse complement.
AAAATGAGAAAGGGAAAAACAAGAGTGTAGTAATTAATGGCATTAATAAAACAAAAACCAGGGAAAAAAAAAAAAAAAAACAACCCAAACTAAAAAAACCTAGAGAGCAAAGCTCTGGCTCAGTAAAATAGTCTTACTGTTGATTTCTAACAAGCTGCAAGGTTTTATTTAAGTGAACAAAAGCAGCACATCCCCATCACTACTAAAGTCTTTTATAAATCTACGTTATGCCCAAAGCCTAAGCAGGTGTTCATGTTGAGTTTCTCTCAACTCCTGACAACAATGGGTTTTCTAAAAAACATGTAAATGCATTCTGAGACTCTGCATAAAAGTGTTCTTATCTGACTTCCCAACCATTATACAGAAACGTGGTTTCAAGTTAACCAAAAGATATCTGTCCATCAGCCAAAACTGTCCGTGTTAAACTGGTGTAAGAACATCCTCACACTGGTAACCCAGCATAGAAAACAAATGTGACAGACAGAATTTAGAGTTTCTTACGGACAATGCTAAAAGACAAAGGTGTAAATCACAAAGGGACATAAAAAGTCCACACATTTTCACACGTTCATTAGCCACAGAACTTCCTTTTTGCCATTTTTATCCTACAGAGTCAGAATACAATGATGACTTGCAACCTTAGAAGTAATGGGAGGTATAAACATGCTCAGAGCTCATATCAGTTTTAATAAAAAATAATTTTCTGTGGAAATTACATACTGAACAAATAAAGATAAGAATTAATGGGTTCTTTCTAATATTGCAAGAACTGTTTTCTGAACATTCTGTTTTCTCATAAAGTGTGTTAATAAAAAAGAACAAAAACTCCATGTTGTGAACACTCCTGAAGGGAAGTGAAAACTTTTGAGATGTGAGAGTACAATATTTCACCTTTGCAGATAATTTATAAATCTCTTGGACATATATTTAGGTTTATTTTAAATGGAGTGCTTTCTCCATAAGATTTCATCTCCTCCTGGTATTTATCCCCTTGACGTTTGTGCTCTTACTATAATGGGATGCAGTTGCATAAGTGGGTTAAATTCTTATAAAATAAAATCCCATTTCATGGAAATTTTCTCGGTAATTAAAGCAAGAACAAGGAGAAATACAGAAAATGCATTGTTTGTGGCATGCAAACAAAATGTGCCTGCCTGGAACATTACACAATCTCAACAGCTCTAATGTAATTCAGAGACTGAAGAATTGAGGGGAACAAGAGAATAAACAAGCCGTAAATTCTCACAGCCTAATGGAAAAATAATAATGAAAAAGTAAATTTGATTCTTTGATTTCAACTGAATTTAAAAGAACAGAGACATTTAAAAGTCACACTGTGAAGAAATAAATGCAATTCTATGAACTACTGTTAGTTTAACTTGTATCTTATTCTTGTGTCTGGCAAAGAAAATGAATCATATTAGGCATGTTTATGTTCTGTTTAGTTTTCTCTAATGTTGTGCTGGATGGCAGAGAATTCAGGGATATTGATTTATTTTAAAACAAACTGTTCAATTTAAAATTCAAAAAAAGAAGAAGAAGAAAAAAAAAGAGCACAAAACATTTCTATTCATCTTGGGTTTTTTCAAAAAGTTTGAGCTATCCAAAGCATACACCGTCAGCCACATGTTGACACGTTATCAGTTATGATTGTCTCCAGTTTTATTAGTCAAAAAGTACATCCTGCATTTACAGAAGCACCACTGCCTGGAGAATAACATCACGCTGAATGAAAAGAAGCCTGCTTATTCTCCAGCACTGTGATGGTGGCAGGTCATATCCTACCTCTGTGTCATTAAAAATAATACCTTCAAACAACTGGCATTGTGCTTGGCTGAATATTTCGTGTGAATGTTGCATAATCAAAATCTCTGGACTTTGGTTGTCAATTTTGTGCTACACAGACTTAAAAACTGAACCACCAACCGTCTCTGCAGCATCAGAAAAGTGCCAGCACATCGCCATTCATGGCACAAATTAGGAGTGAGAGAGTCAATTGATGAAAGATAAGATGTGATGCATGCAGAACGAAACTACCTCAGGTACAGCAAAGTAAGTTTTTTTAGGTAAACAGCTAAGTTTAGGTAGAAGGCTAAAAGGGGAACAATGCCAGCATGATGGACTTAAACACTATATTTTAGTCAAAGGAAAATATTGATATTCCTCCAAGGAAAACAAACCAAAGGCCAAAGATAAACAGCCAAACTTCAAGATGCTTATTAAGTTCAACTTTTACATTACCGTAAGTCCACTGTCATAAATTTACTGTTTGTTTATTTATTGCATGCTGAGAGGGAAATAATCTCTCCAGTATCAAACTTCAGGGCAAAATAGCTGAGCTGTCTCATCAGTCTGGATATATATTAGAGAGATTCACTACTCTAGTACATATGGAAAGAAAAACCCACACTAAAATCTCTGATGCTTTGTCATTTGCATCTGCTGTTTTGCAGGGGACTTCTGTTCTATAAACTAACTTTAATTCTCTTAGAAATACCATTTTTAAAGTCAATGAATTCAAGAAACTCCTTTGTCCAAGTTTTCACTGCTTAACTGACAGCAAAGCCAAATTATCGAAACAGGAGAAAAAGTAGGTTATATAAGCTCCTAAATAGCATTTAGTCTAAGTGTTTCAAATACAGCTGGTACTTTTGATACCAGGGTTCTGGCATCTTTATAAACCATTATTAACCATGTGCATTTAATATTAGCAGAATTCCGGCTTCCAAGTGAACACAAACAGCCATTCTGCACAGAAATCCTGTTTTACAAGACACTTAGGAGCTATGTGAGACCAGACCATAAAAATTATTAACCAGAAACCATGCTCAACTTAATGTTTTTCCAATTAGCAATTTAGATTATATTATAGTTGGTCATATTCCACACTGTAACAGAACTGTATTTATTTTAACTGAAGAGCAGTAGCAAAGGACAACTCAGTCCTCAGAGAATGAATCTTTTATCAGTAGAATCTGCACTTTGGACCCTGTGTCTACTGTGGGAAATGTGGGCCTAGGGACCTTTCCCACATGGGATGCTGTGAAAATCCAGCTTCTAAAAAACCAAAAGGTGATAATAAAAGTAATCCCCTCTTCCCAGTTCTTAGCCCAGACAGGAAACCACTTGACTTGGTATCTTATTGGTGTCAAAAAAACCCCCAGATTGTCGGGGGGGGGTCACAAAGGGACACAGCAAATCCAAAATACATGGTAGCAGACACAGGTTTGTCCCTCTGAAAGCTTCAAAACCAGTTCTGCTGGAGACACAAGGAATCAGCTTCTGCAGGGGTGATCAGCTGTAACAGAGCATGGCAAAAGACTGAGCCAGCCCTTTGTGACAGAAAAGGAGTGTAAAACCTTTTGGCTCTTCAGCTCAGGAAGAACAGTACAGCAGGGTTTCCCTTTCCTTACTTTATTACCAGAAGAAAATGCAGAAAACAGGAGCTATGTGGTTACTATGCCTTAAAAGTTGTCCAAAAAGTCTCTCCAAGGTAGACAGGAAAAGCAGAGCAGAAATTAATCTACCTGAAAGGTCATCGTTGAGAAGACTCATAAAATAGATCCTGAGAACATCTATAAGCTCAGATATATGACAACTGTGTTGTTGCTCTCAAGATTTGCACTAATGGTGCTGAGTAGTCCAAGTATTAAAATAAGAATTATACACTAAAGTTTAAAAATAGTTAACAATTAAATCTAAGGTAGCTCATTATGCACTGATGTTTATAAATGCAATTCAAAATCCACAGACTTTAAAAAAAACATTATTCAAGCAAGAAAAGACAACTTCTTTTTTAAACATCAAAATCAGGGAGAAAAAAAAAAAAAGCAAATACAACCCAGAATAAAAGACAGTAGATTAACCAGTGTCATGAGAAAACTGATCCATCTTTCAAGTTCAGAGCTGGCTTCAAAGTCAAGACTGTTCTGAGCCTGTAATTGGACCACAATAGAACCACTAAAATATCAATTACCTTATCATCACATAATAGATAATTGAAGATTTAGTGGTCCTTTTCTGGTAGATTATAGAAAACATTAACTTTGCTTCATCCATAAGCAATTTACTATGAAATTGGGGGTTCTATTCTGCTTCAACCTGCAGCAAGAACTTCTGCTAAATGTCACTAAGCATTAGATGAATCTGTCAGAAAGAAGGAGCAGACCTGATAGAACAGACATCCTCACAGTGAATTACTGTCCATAAGAATTCCTTTTGAATTACTATACATGGGGATGTCTTTGGATTTGGGGATTTCTCAGAGAGAGGTAAGGGGGAAGCAGAAATTTAGGATTGTATAGCATTTCTGCAACATTTTTGTTAGCAGAGTACAACATTTCAAGTAATTTCAAATAAAACATGATACTTTCTAAATTTCTTAATGACCTAAAATAGTTCCAGTACGATGACTTTTCAGTGAAGGAAGTTGAAAGAAGTCAGCTGTGTCAGTCAATTGACCCCTCCACATGAGAAGAGGCTAAATAGAATGCAGCTTTTCAGCTGGAAAAAGATATGACTGAGGTGATGTAGGATAACCGCTCTAAAATTTTAAACAGCCTGGAAAAGGTGATAGGAAATGATTATTCACAATTCAAGAACCAGACAGAGCCAAATGACATTATCAGCCTGTAGTTTAAAAAAAACCCAAACCACTTCTCCACACAAAGCGCGTTAAAGTGTATAACTCACCTCCAAAGAATGAGTAGAAATCAAAAGATCTGCCTCCAAGCCCGGAGGAGGCACATTCACAACTGCTACCTCCACCATCCACACAGCTTTTTGCCCATCAGAGTTACCTGTTTAAGCCACCAGCAGCCAGTTTCTCCAGGAGAACGTTGTGGGAAACAATGCCAATGGCTCTACTGAAGTCCAGCTAGTCAACATCCACAGACAGCCTTTCCCTCATCAACAGAGCTTCATGAAAGGAGGTCAGGCAGGCCAGGCAGGACCTGCCTTTCCTAAACCCCTGCTGGCTGGATCCCATCCCCTCCTTGTCCTGCAGTGACTGTAAGGAAACTTGTCCTGCTGCTGCTTGAAATAAACTCATTCTGAGGGTGAAGAGAGGAGCACCCATTCCAAGCCTCTGAATCAGATTCCCAGTGTGACTGCTCCCATGCGCAGGGGAAACAGAGCAAGCACACCCAGCACCAGCTCTCCGCTCAGCGCTGAGCCCGGGAGTGCGAGCAGTGATCAACAGATGGCAGCCCTCATTTGCATCTCGTCAGGATTCACGGCCACAATTTTCGATGATTAAACCATCAGAAAGATGTAACAAGCTCTTTAATTGGGAGAGAGGAAGGGGGAAAGAAATGATCATGCTTGGCCTCTGTGTTCATGACAGCCTGAATGACATGCTTACATGATAGTTAAATTTAACAGCATTGTTACTTCCAGGATGTGGCTGCTGGTGGCTGGAAGCTTGGGGCCAAATCCAAGAACACTCCATGAATACAGAGCACCCCAGAGACAGAAGACAGACCCCACAGTCTGCAGGCACAGCCCTGCTGCAGCCTGACTCTGGCCATAGGGCAGCCCGCTCTGCAGCCTTCACACTTCTCCTCACTTTGAAATTTTGCATCTGCTCAGGACAATTTCGATGCACCATTCCTGCCCCAGCTAAATCCAGGAACCAGTTTGGCTGCATAAGTCTGCCAGACCCTGCTTAACAGAGCCCAAGAAGGAATCTCCAGCCAGTGCCATGGCCATATTTGACTGTGTCAATGCCTGGTCACATCATTCCTCTCCTTTTCTCTTGCACCTTTTCTCTGCAGGAGGCATTTGTGTGCTCAGAAGAACTTTAGCATGAAAAACTCACCACACTTAGCAATGGAAGTCTGTCTCTCTCTCGAAGTGTGTGTTTCTAATTCTATCCTTAATTCAAATTGCAGGCTTGAGTTTTTCTCCTGTTTTTAAACATGAGCTTAAAGCAAAAGCAGAAATGTCGTAAGAAAAGCTCTGAAAGAAACAGAAAGTCTCTTAAGTATATCAGTCAAGCGGATATATGAAGATGAGAAATCTTAGGTTTCAAGACCGAGGAGAATTTTTAATTACAGGTATTTGAAAAGCTCACTGGTAAGGATCTCAGGTATTTGCAAAGAACAAACCAATAAATACCAGTATATGATGTGTATAGGAAACTATGTACAGATAATGAACACAAAACACCTACAATATAATATTATACATCAGGCATTTTATATTTATTATGTATGTGATATAATAGTTGATTCTAAAGAAGTTATAAACCTATTATTTTTTACATTTTTCCAACTATCAATGATGTTCTGATAGCATTTCATCACCTTAGCAAAGCTCCCTTGGAAATTAGGCTTAGTTACTCCAAAGTCTCCTGATGAAAGCAGAAGGAAAGGACAATAGGTACGGTAATTATCTTGTATTCAAGAGATTTAACTTCACTACTTATAACTGATAAACACTTAATTTTAGAAACATTTCCTTCATTTCCATTTTGCCTTATTTTCCTCACTGTAAAATACACGGGACACATATTAACTATGCATAAAACAAATAATTGCATAGTAAGTTCTTTAACCTGTCATCTTAACTCACCTGACATGGCAACAACGCGTAGATAATTTGCATAATGTTATATTCTCATTGTGTATTTCTGCCTTTTCCTAACTAACACCCACCCTGCATTTTAATACAAGCAAGTTTAGCTTAATAAGTCTCATGCCACTCATTAACTGAGTGGTAAGAGATGCAATTGTCATTTATTTTAATGCAAACAAAGCATACAAAAAATAACACGTGCAAAGAGACCACATCCATGAAAGTTTATGCTTACAAAATAGTTACAGATGAGAGGAAAACTGCAGACATTTTCCAACACCAAGTCTCACGTAGTTCAACTTCTTAAACAAGAAATATTTATCAGGAAAGCATCAGAATCTCTAACAGCATATCTAGCACAGCTGGAGATTTGGGTTTGTGTGCTTGGTCACCAGGACCACTCCACATTTTCAGCTGCTGAAATCAGCAGAGGCCACTAGACCAGTTTCCCCTCCTGATGTTCTAATGCTGTCTTTGTCAGGGGAACTAAATGTTTATTGCAAAAGAGGATATAAACTGCCTACCCTCCCTGACATTTATTGAACCAATACTCAACATTAAATTTTCTCTCTGGCATCTTAGAGTAAGATAAATAGGGATTAAAATGGCAGCAGAGCAGCAGAGGAACAGTGGATTTTTATTTATGCATTCATTCTCCCAGAGCTAAGAATAAAGATGTACCAGAAAACAATGTGCAGAATGAAAAGTTAGCATTGCCATCAAACTATAGGATTTCTAAAAGAAAAGGGATAAATCAGGCTCTCTCCTAAAAGCTGAAACTCACTCGATAATCCCTAATACAAGTTACCCAGTACACAGCTGCTAAAGGAATTTTATACAATAAATGAACTTGAGCAATAAGATGGTGTTGGTAGCAGCTTCTGCAAAGAAGTATGAAGAAATGGTTAAAAAGAAAAAATAATCTTATATTTATCTTATTATTTATCATAGAAATTACCCTGACTCTTTTCATCAGGTTTTTTTTTTTATTTTCTCCTAACTTACCAAGCCCATTTTTCTCAGCTCCTGTCTCTGCACCAGGAATCCCAGAGCTTTCATTCACACTCTCTGTTGACAAAAACATGTCTGACCAGGACTGCTGACCTTCTCTTCCTGAAATCCATGTGGATTTCTTTTCTCCACAGAAATGAAGTGGCCTCAGGAGTTTCTGCCTCCTATAAGAGAAATGCACCCTAGATCTGTGTCTTCCTATAGTCCCAGACAACATCTCCCTTTTTTCTACCATGCAATACTTAGATTTTTGTCCCCCTGCCACACACTGGAGTTATGTTGAACTTAGCTATTTTCAGAAAATTCAAAACGTTATCACATACTTGTTAAAATGGGTTTAAAGAGTAAGGAGATTCAATCAAGATGTTGAGGCAATATTCAATTAACAATAACACATACTGCACAATGGGGAAGCATACACATAACTAAAGCATTTGTTGGAATATATCACTTGTTCTGAGTCATTTATAACAAGAACTAACTGAGCAACTAGAAAGATACTTCTTTCTCATGAGTACTTGAATTCAAGATATGAATATTTTTAATCTGCCTGCCACACACACTGAAAGATTAACTCTCTGGTTTTGCAGCCCTGGAAAACAAGGATTTTGTAATTGTTTTTCATTTATAACTTTGCCAAAAGAGCTTCTGACACATATATGTGATGATAGGTAAGTCTCTCCAATCAGCAGGTTGACTGTTAGGAAATATGCAGTTGTAGGAAAAATAATGTTTTAGGAGTCGCTGTTATCCTGAGAATCTCCAGATTTTGTCATCATAATTTGTCATTTTATAGATTGTTTCTTAGCCTTAAATCTTTATGAAAGGACAAAGATATGGGACTACGATCTTTGCATCCAGAAACCCCATGAGTCTGCTCAAAGGATCTTGAAGTGCTGCAGTCAACTTCATCCTCAGCCTTCAGCTCCACCACGTCTGGAGAAAGTGGATCCACAGAGGACGGCTCATAAGCGCACTGCCCACAAATATTTTCCTGGAGAGTACCTGGATGAAGAGGATCCTTCCAATGGAATCTGTGTGTAGGCGGGAATTACATCTACAAAAGGTGTTACAGATGTGTGAGGGGATGGTGACACACCTCAAATGATTGTTTTCTCATTTGTTCAGGTCACTGTCCCCCAAACACAAGTACTGCAATCACAGCTTTATTGACCTGGGAATATATGAGGCCATGAAAGGAAAGATTCTCCTTTCCCCATCCATTTTTAAATCCAGTCAGTGAAGGCCATCACACTCCCCACTTGGAATTCTTGTCTCAGAGGTCCCATTACTGACAGGATTCCCCCTTTGCTTTGATTTCAACATAATTGGTTTTGAGCTTGCAGTTTTGTCATGTGCAGCCTAACACAGATCTGAAATCAGAACAGTGGTTTCACTTAAACATAACCATCCTAATTCCACTGCATGCTCACTTCAATCTTCATTGCTTTAAAACGTCACTGTCTAATTAAATTTGAATTAAAAGGGAATAAAAGTACCTAATATCTTATTCTGTTTAAAGCAGCATTACGCACCAGAATATGGTGGACTTCAAGTCAGATCTTCTAGAATAACTAAATATTTCTGAGTTGCTGATACAAATTAAACTAATAGGGGTCCCTGCTTACTTCAGCTGGTGGCTGTATAATTTTTTCCTTTAAATAACTTTAAAGAATTGCTGACACACACAATAATTCTCATGCTCTGTACTCTTTTATAGATTATGCTCATTTAAAAAGTACTTTATAACATCACAAGCGTTGTACAGGTTCTTTTCTATGGATCCTGCCTTCCCCAGTGAAGAGCAGTGGTCAATAATCAACTCAGAATACTGCTACTGTAAATTCTTTTTGACTGTAAAAAATTCATCCCCTACAAAGAAGTTACCAAGTGCTCTTTTTAGCGAGCCAAGCTTTTAACTCTCTACTGGTGAATAATGGAGAAAAATAGAGGGCAAAAGAAACACTGCAGAGATTTTGTTACTATTATTATGGTATTACTGGTCATTTAAAGATAAAATCTAATTTTAAAACTCCAATTCTAAGTGTAGCTCTAAGTGGCCTATATATTAATAGCCATAAAGGGGCTACTCTACCTGATGCAGGCTGGCATGGAGCCACTGCCCTTCCCTGCCCACAGCCCTTGGACAAGGAAAGGCTCCCTGCCTTGGAATCAGCCTCCCTGCTGCAGTGCTGCTCCATTCCAGGCAGAGCAGCACTTCTACAGCCTCAAAACACAATCAGGTCACAACCTAGTTCGGTATCTTGGTATAATGAGGTATTTTTCTGTCGTTTCAGTATATTCTGTACCTGAACCTTGTTAAAGCCAGCAGAAAAGTCCATCCCATCGCCATTAATGAGCTTGTATCACATGCTTTGAAACCTCTGCAGGTACAGCCTATCACAACTAAAGCCAGATAATAATGTTTCATAAGTGAAACTGAATCTGAATGAAAATTAAAGAAATAGCAATGTTTGTTTAGATAAATGAGGCTTGCTCAGATTTTGACATATTACATATTTTCAGTACGCTGCACTAATCAATAGCAGCTAATTAGTAAAATGAAAAGAGCCAAGTCTACCTAAGGAGAAACACTTCTCGTACTACCATTTATTTCAAAAGTCAGCCTGGAAAAAAACAACTGCTTTGAGCTCTATAAATATTGAGATGGAATTGAAAAAAACACAGATATTATTTTTATTCCACATATGATAATGAATGAAGCTACCAGAGATGTTTTTGTCTAAATACAAGCAGCTAACCAATGGCATTTGAACTTATTACTCATAACGCAAGCAAGCAACTTCTATTTTCCACAACACATAATAAACAGAATCCACATAACTTTTCTTTATAACCACAGTTGTTACTTTTCCAAATGCCTTTTGCATAAACGATTTGCCAAAACACTTCTGTGGGAAAAAACAAACAAACAAACAACCACCAAATACCAGAAATAAAGCGAAACACTGTCCCTCAGATAAGACTAGGTCTCCAAATGAGTCTTAAAAAAATGGAAATATTTTCTCCAAAATGAAAAGGCAAAGACAAGTTGAACTATTTACTTCTGTGGTTGTCAATATTTTTCACCAGAAAGGGTTCCAAATCAGAAGTAGTCTTATATGAAACAACAACAAAAAAAAATCCAAAAAAACCAGACCCAGAACAATCAGCCAACCAGTCTCAAACAATTCAAACTAAAAAACCCCCACACCTACGAATATGGGATCAAATTCAAAATTAAAACATGAAAATAAGCCGTCATAAACACCTCTCTTTGTCAGCAAGTTAATAGAACTGGATAATTCTATTTTGAGATCAATTTCATATATTTATAATCTCCATAATGGAGTAATAAGAGGAGGCATAGAGTGAAAAAGAGACAACCTATTAAATATGTGGTGCATGCGACAGGACTATGACAGCCAGTGCTCAAAGAGAAAAGTGTGAGCAGATAGGGGAATCAGCCACATTTTCTGCAGTGTGTTAAAAATAGCCAGGTGGAACATGCCAGATTTTTAATATATACTTTCTCATCTGATGCATGTTCCCTCAGCAGTCACTGCAAACCACCCTCCACCAGATATTTACAACAATGTTGATTTTCTCCAGGAGTTTTCTGCTATTAATAATCCCCATTCCCCCAAAGAAACCCTAAACCAAACGAAGGGTTACAAAATGAAGAGACAGGCAATCACACCACTGCATTATGCTGCTCAGGCTCCCAATGAAGAGTCCAGGAAATTTACTATCAAAACTGTTTTCCCAGACTTCTAGTCATTTAAAAGCGTCATATATTACTCTGGAGTTCCTTTCAAAATTATTTCGATAATTTCCTTTATTTCTTTACAGCATAACTCTTTCCCTTTGTTTATCTCTTGGTGTATAAACCCAACTTTATTTACATATATGTACTGCATTTATTACTGACTGCCATGCTGCAGGCATTACTGTGCTGCACTTTAAAATTCAATCAAGGCAATCCATTTAGGTGCAGAGTTGTGTTCTCTATAATTGGAATTAATCTATGGGAAAAGGTACTTCCCACAGATACACTGTGCTATCATGCATCAGCCAAATACCAGTAGACATTACCTTCAAACATAAACAATTTTTATGCATTTATTTTTAAACCCTACTATTTCTGTGATATAAATCTCTAGGTGCGAGTCAAATTTTCCTGCATGTGAGATATTTTTGTAGATTTATAATAGAAACTATGTAAATATTGATCTCTTTAAAGTCTTTCCTAATAAATTTCTTCTACTTTAGCCTCCTTGTCACGTACTACTTCAGCTTTCAGCTTGTTTCTTCTTTAAGCTATTATGAATTCCTGTAGCAATTAAAATTATGAGAAAACACCTCAAACCATCGGCTACAAGATCCACATACATTTGGACACAGATAGGACATGCATGCTTCACTTTCCAAAATACTTGCACATAAATGACATTTTTGAAGATACACTCTTCTGCATGGTAGGGGAATTTAAAAGGTATCCTGACTCTGTTAAGCCACAATGGTAATTTCTCACCTTGGTTGCAACTGCACTGACCATTTAACAGTCTGCTAATTTTTAAAATCTCCATCACAAAATGTACTTTCATTACAATGCAGGAAATTAAAACAGTTTATTGGAGAAAGCTATTGTATAGCCCAGTGGGAAGCTGCAGATTTTTCACATTTGTTTGTTCTGCAGAAATGAAATACTTAGTGCTGAGATCATGAAGGTGACTTGGAGAACTAAACATACCTTTAGCTGCTGAGGTCTGATGTCTCGTAAAACTGATGTTCACAAACCTCTGTCACCAAAAAGCTCAGGAGACCTTCCTTGACTACAGAAGATGGAAATTTAAACCTCTAGAGAAACTTGCAGTTAAGTACAACACTGTTTTCACATTATTAGCCTTGTTATTACAGAAAAATGGTTTTGGCCTGTTTCCCAGCCAGTAGGAACTACAGCAATTTAACACCACCAGCAGCAGATCTGTTCAAAGACAGAATTGCTACTCAACAATCAAAGAGGCTAAACAAGCATAGGTGGCAGAAATGCCTTGAGTAGTATTCTCTCCATCAGAAGAATAAACAGACCAGCAAGAAATGCAGGGGAAGGTGACCAGAAACAGAAAAAAAACCCCTGGGAATGAGCATTAATTACTTCAGCAGAGTCTCAGGTCATTGAATACAAAGAAAATATTATATGTTACTGAATTTATGCTGTAGGAGGGACAGGACACAGTGCATGATGCAGTTCATACCTACAGTACATTCCCAATAAATAGAGTATTACTTGAGGAAATGTCACCTGGCTTGGCTCACAAGATCTTTTAAATGTCTTTATCCATGTTAAAAGCTGATAGCAAACAGCCACTGTCCTCTTTTTAAGCAGTTGGTGATTACAGATGGCACATTTTAAACTGCTGCTTTCAGAAGCTGGGAACAGATGCAGAGCGCTGCCAGTGCAGTATTAGTTCTGCTGTCCAAATCTACAAATTTTCTAATTTTCATGAACAGGATTCTCATTCTCAAAAGTTATTGGTATCTGACAGGGCATTATGTAACTGATTAAATAAATCTGAAAGTTTTCAATTTCCACAAGTTTCATATCAACTACATTATTCCTCAATGTGCTTTAACACAAATAGTGACAATAAACTATAAAGAAATCTAAGAGGTATCTCTTTGTTTCACTACCTTGGTAGAGCCAAGTAGTCTTAACTTCTGTGGTACTGTACAAGCATTTTAACAGCAGAAAAATCTTGCAATTTCAAAACCTTCTGGACAAATGTTCTGGGTGTGATTGAGGCAAGGGCAATATTTGAAACATTTATATCTGACAGCCTAATTTTCAAAGCCATCAATTTTGCATTATAACTGTAAGATTTAGAGTCTCTGATGGTGCAAAGATCAATATGAAATTACAAATTGTCGCTACTTGCATGTGTGCACACCCCCCCTCCATGGAAACCACTAATCCGACAACAGGAGCGCAGCCCTTTCACAAATCATTTCCCATTAAACACGACGCTCGCAAGGCACAATTAGTTCAGCACAGCATTCAGGAAAGGAAATAATATTTTTAGACATACTCTTTTCTACCTGAATGCATGTGCCAAATTACATGTTATAATTAGTCACTAATTGATTGAGGTAATTCACAGTACTTTTTTGAGAAATAGTACCTACAACATAATGGTTTGAGAGAGTATTTTCCTATGACAAGCACCCAAAAAGTGAACAAAACAAGTGATGTACAATACAATCCAGGACTGTGCTGCTGTGAGCCCAGGATCACCTCAGACAAAAATTGTGAAGAACATAAAGAATGAAAATTACTGCAGAATATTAAAGAGAGATTTGAGCACACAGAAGTTGGCACAGTGGTAGCAAGAGCTCCCAGCCATTCGCATGAAGTACAGACATTGTAGTTTCAGGAAAGACCAAATAACAATTCAGTTACCAAAACACTGACTTGTTTTTCCAGCGTTGAAACTTATCAGCATTGAGGCTCTCTGGAAACTTTTGGCTGAACTCTGGGTCTGCATGGGAATTTTTGTTTGTACAAATTATTGATCTTTTACAGTGAACTTCAAGTCCTCATTTAAATTGTGTTAGCTAATAAAAAGCGAAAATTTTCCAAAGCATGTTTGGGAGAGGGAAAACCGCCTTGACTTAACAGATCATTCCTCGTTACATCCTCTTGGGAAGTTTTAACTAAGACATGCTAACATACCAAAGTGAGCTTTCTTCAAAACCTCTCCAGGTTTTGAAAACCATTCCGAAACACTAAATTCAATCCTGCTTCACTGCACAACCACAGCAGAAAAACATTGTTTCCCAGGCTGCATTCACATGCAATTTCTATGATCTTAGGCAGAAAATTTCCCAGTATCATGGGAGATTTCCATCGGCGGGTAGGAACGCAAATGGAAACTTCAGCCCGGATTTAATTTCTAATCCAGTACATAAAATATGTCTGATTCTGAAAACATCTGCTTTTCCAAGATGAAGGGGGACATCTCAGAGTAACACATTGGGAATTTAGCCACCATCCATTCAGTTCTGATTCAACCAGCATCTCTACCAGTTGAAATCCCACTGACTTTTAATTGAGAAGCACTTTCAGGTTGCAAGTTTTACTCAGTTATCCAAGTATCAGCAGAATAAAATTATCTTGGGCTTTAGTACTATTTCTGGATCTGTAGTATCAGAACTTGACCCCGTATCTCAATCAGATAAAACCAAGTGCAGCAAATGGAAGTTCTGCACAAGAAAAGTCTCTAGGGATCAAAAGAAAATATAAGTAGAGCAAATAGGCAAATAAGTCCTTTTTTTGTAATTTTTAACTTAAGGCAAAATTCCACGGCTTTTGTACTAAAATAGCACCAGCACAAAAATGTTCTAAATTAGTTTTCATTAAAGACTTAAAGCACCTTTCAGGACACTCATTTTAAAGGCTTTTAAACCAAATTATGTTTATATTACACATCCAGTTTGCCTCAAATGCCTTAACAGGATTTATATCTCAAACCTTAGATGAGGGAAACTTCACAACTTCTACAACCGCTTCCTAAAATTTTTGTGTAAATTTAGCAGCAAGCCTGTCAAATTCCTGCCGATAGCAATGACTTTTGATCACTGCTGCAGTGGCTCTGGAGAGTTGAAACTGGGGAGTGTCTGAGCAATCTCAATTTCTTCTTTTTGTGAAAAAACTCAACCAAACAAAAAGCCAACACCTAACACCACAGAAATAATTTGAGTAATTTTTAAAACTCATTGAGAAAAAAAAAATATTTTTTTGTCAATAGCTGAGTTCTTATGTTTTCCTAAAGATGAAACAAACATAGATAATTCTGCTGGACAAAGATTGCAAGGGAGTATCAACAAGCTAATGGTGTAACTTGGAATTGTAAGGGAAACACTACAAAAAATCTGTTGTTCATTAAGATTGAGTCATTCCAGCTATCAAAAATGAACAGGTTTTCATACTTGGACATCAAAGTAGAGTTCAAGAAAGAGAACTGCAACAGGCAGCTTAATGGTACTGTGAAAAGTAAAGACCATCCAAACAAAAAGCCCCACAACAAACCCTGGAAGTCTATCAATACCAGGACTGTTTCAAGGATACGTTCATTAATGCACCATGACATGTTGCAAATGGAGTAGGCTACCATTAGCCCAAACTATTTCTTTCAAGACAGCTGTCAAGGGATAACAGGAAGAGAAAGTTAGATATGCAGTGTCTAAATGCAGGGTCAATTTTCAGACAGTGTTGATAACACGTGAAATCAGAAATATATACACTGCAGATGTGATCCATCTCACTATCCCAAAATCATTGAATTTCAAGACTGAAAAGCTCTATTTTCCCATTTCAGCTAGTGCTCCACACTGCACAAATTTCACTCTACAGACCTTTTTCTAGTGTTTTGTCAATTCCAGTTATAAAAGTCTCAGGTGAATTGGTTTATAATATTTCCCTAAGATGACTCTTTCACAACCTAATATATCTCTGCCATAAAGGGGTTTTTGCCATACAGTTAAATTTCTCCCTTGCTTGTTTTTGTCCTATGGGAATAGTTCTCTGACCTGAACAGAGATCTGCATGTGCTTACATTCAAACATTACATTAAGATTCTGGCACAAAACACCTTCATATATGCAACAAAATGAGGTAATGGAACAAAGCTGGCTGGGAGGAGGGAGAAAGAAGATTGCATTATTAAAGAGCAATTCACCTGCATGATAAAGTTCAAGTATGTAAAGAGAAAAATGCTGCTCTATTTAGCCTCGAACAGCGAAATCAATTTTTTACATCTAACGACAGTAATGAATTTACTTAATTCCACCAGTACAAGCGAATTCATATAAAACATCAGGAAAAATTATTTAAATTCTGCTTCAGTTTGCTTTATAAAAGGGAGACAATGCTTCGTGAATCAGAGATTACTATCTGCTTAGAGTCAATGGCTATCCATGAGGATAAAAATTATACGAAGAAATAATATATCTGCATTTCTTTGAGGACTTGCATAGAATATTCTTTGTCACACTTATTTATAAATGCATACAGCAATTTTGCAAGTTCTGTTCCACACTTATGCACAGATAAATAGTGTTCACACAAAACCATACCATTAGGTATTTGATTATTCATTTATTCATTTTTATTTTAAAAATGGTCTTTTTATTTTAATTATTTTTCATGAATTTTAGCAGGACTTACTAAGTAATTTGATTACAGCAAAGAGAGTGTTGCCATTTAATCAATATTGAAAGTTGAGCAGCAGATGTGAACGAAGAAAAGATGACATTAGAGGAAGCCATAACAGTAAAAATACACTGCAACTTCGTTTCAGACTTTCATAAACACATTGCAGGGAGAGAATCTGACAACACTCAAATTGCATTTGCTCATGTGCTTAGATTCAACAGGCTGTTTAATTAACATTTTTAATATATTTTTAGATATGGGTAGTCATAAATTATTGCAAAAAATGTCTACAAGCTTCTCTTTGGGTGTTTAGAACTTCATTTTCTGTTTCTGGAAAAACAGTACCAATATTTGTCTGAAAACAAATTAGCCACAAATGTTCCAAAATTTGGACTGAATATTAGAGCTATGAGTAATGCTCTGCGTGTTCGACCAGCCATTCTTTGGATAACACAACATTAACTGAGATTTCAAAGCCAAATCTTTCAGGTTCAGAACAAGTGACTGACTGCAGCTATTTATTCTCAGCATCAACTTAGCTTTGTGGAATACACAGGAACATTTTCTACTGGAGCAGAAACATGCAAAATGGGTTTAACAGCTAAATAATTTCCTGGGTGCAGATAAACACATTGATATGGAGAGAGATCTGGAGAACGGCTCAGTGCCATCCCTGGTACACATAGACCTGGGCACATGGAAGTTAGAAAATCTAAATTAACCTGCAGGTATGTTAATGTACAGACATACAGGAACAAGTGAAGTGGAAGGGTCATACTTAGCAAGATGAGCACAGATCATAAAAACACAAGCTTGGAATCACTTATGCTGCATTATTGTGATTAATGATTTTGGTCTTTTGCTACCGAATTGCAGCAGCCCTGAGAAAGATGCAATTACCTCTTTTGAAGAATGAAGTTGAAAAGACTTGCTCCTAAAGGGCAGTGCACACAGTCTTAATTAAGACTCTTAGTGAACGGTTTCATTACCGTACTAAACACCATTCTTAGTCCCACTAATTTTCCAACGTTTCCATTGTTACAGAGTAAATTGCAATTAATAAACTGACTAACCCACATTAATTAAAGACAGTTGTCATTCAAAGTCTTTTAACTACCTCAAACCAACCCTCTGAATCTTCAAACACCCAAAACTTAGAAACATTATGAAAATTTGATAGGAAAGACTGTGGAGGTTTGTTAATTCTCTCTTTGACAGTCATTACAGTTTTTTCCACCGTTCCTGGCAGGACCACTATAATTTATTTTTCAGCCTAATAGTCTTAACTTTTTATTTTATATCCCCCTATCTCTCACTCTTCAAACGCTTTCCCTATTACCTTTCCTTCTATCTACCAAACACAAAGCTGCAGAAACTCTCAGGGTAAAAAACTAAATTGCATTTCAAATTCAACAGTCTGAAGTCTATGTAAGTAAATACAAATAATTCTACAAGCCCAGTCTAGTAAGGAAAAGAGATGTCTTCTAAATGAGTATAGAATCATCTCACATATAAAATATTTACTTATTTAATAACCACGGGTGATCTATACAGACAGTCCTGTTGACCATCAGCTGGTTATAGCTTAGCCTTGTGCACCAAGAATTTATCTAAGTAGTGTGTTAAATATTATGTATTTGCACCAATCAGAGCCGTAAAAAGGAAGGTTATGTCAATTGTTATCTGTGAACAGCAGCACTACATTCAGCCACTGCCTCAGTGCCTTTCAAGGCAGTGCAGGGATGGATGAAGGCACAACAGCAAAGCGTGTCCAGGAAAGCACTTCAGCTCAGTGTGGGAGAAGGCAGAGGAAAGCACTCAAAGCTGACAATATCACAGAATTTTTCCTCCATGTCTTTTTTTCAGAACTATCTCCACAGGACACCAGCCTTTTTACATTCTCTGAGTGGTGTTAAATGCACATGATGAGCACCTGAATTTGTATTATTAACAAGCTAAATGATATTTTCTTTTTTTTGTACGTCATAAGTATACATACAAATGTTTAAAAGCAATAATATGCAAAATGCTATATTAAAGGTGAAAGCACTTAGTAACCACGTTAAAGAAATCCCCAAACCCAGACAAAACCAGCTAATTTTACTGAACTCTTCAAAGTTAATCAAAGCATTAGGCTAACTCTTGGAAAGTGATTTTCATCAGAAAAAGCCAATGTCTTAAAGCTTATAATAGTCCCCAGACAGAATTCATGCTGTCTCTCTCTTTGCTTTGTTACTTATGTTGCTTATAGGTAAAATTCTGTTTACAAGTTTGCAGAAAATCCATTTAGTCACAATCACTAAAGCATGGAAAATTTTGGTTTTACTTCAGATGAAAGGAGAATAGGGAATGAAAGAAGAGACTTATTTTCTTCCATTCTTGTCAGAATTGTTTATCATTAATTTAACAGTAATGGGAGAGCAAAAAAAGAGAATCCCAAATACCCAAACACACCAATTCCCAAAAGATTAGAGAATGATAAGCAAGCCAGCTTCAAAGCCATCAGTAACGAGAGGGAGCACATCCCTAACTGCACAGTCCCTAACTGCACAGCTGACATCAGTTTCATTATACTACACAAATGTGATGGAGTGGACACAGCTTTGGGGAATATAGTGGCAGATCAGAAGCTGTATGTTCCCTCTGACACTGGTGAAGTTGCATGTCCGATCTGGTGAGAGCTCAACAAGAGCTCAAAGAGAGAGGCAGCTACTCCAGCTGTCCCAAAGAAATACACATCGAGGTTTACAAATGGAAGCCAATCCATCCCTAGCAAATTCCAATGATTAAGCTGATTTGATTTACTCTTGTTTAGCCAAGCCTGTTCAATATCCTCCAAACCTTCTCCAAATCTTACCTAACTAGGAGGTACTATTCAAACTGTGTACGTAAGACTTGAGTTCTGATAAATGAAATTCAATCCAACCAATAAAATTTTGTTTCCTGAGTTCAGATTCTTCTAGTTCTGGAGAAGTAATGCAGATTTTTCTTCAGCAATGTTTTCAACTGACATTTTATGATTGACAGAATATTTTTAAAAGATAGTCAAAAACATTTTAAAAGCATGAAATTGTGTAATCCTTTAAATAAAGCTTAAGTCTTGTTTACTCTAGAAAGTATTAACTCACATAAGAAAATATTAACATTCCATTGTGTGGGGTTACACAAGTATTAAACTGGTCAGTCCCCACTAAAAGTGAACACCATTTTGTGAAGATACTGTAATGAAATGTTCCAACTTCAACGGTTAGTTAAAAATTTTAGGTTCCATTGCCCAAACTTCCTCATATAAGTCACACCATCCACCTAAAAAGGAAGAGATGGTTTTTGTATTCTACTTCATTCTAATACTTTAAGTTAATGAAAAACATTATTTCTGCAATGGCACTCTAATGTTATAAAAGTTATTTTAAAAATTAAAGTTTGCCCCATTTTGAAATGGAATCTGGGTTACGCGATTAGGAAAGACACAATTTCAAATGTGAGGCAACACATCTGAAAATAGATTAAATCTATTATGTTTTAAGATATAGACAAAGGCTGCTGCTCTGGCTCCTCCTTCTCTATCAGGTGGAAGCACCTGTATTCTGTGCCACTCATGGAGCTGTGCAGACCTACTGAGGCTGGACTTGATTTGCTCCTGAAAAGTCAATGCACTTGATCAAATTTAATGTCAAGTTTCACTCTCAAAGCATGATTTTAGAAAAGTGTAGTACTTTGAAATAAAAAGCTAGAAGTCTGGAAGGCAAAGAGCAATTTTGATTTGATTATCGGTTGCTGTAGCTAATATTAATACTTCAAAATTACTGACAACCTCTTCCAACTGGTTTGATAATCAAAATAATTTGTCTTGAAATTCCTCTCAAGACCGGCTGCAGATAAGCTAAGCTGACGGTGGAGCATTCACATCAGGTGGATATCTGTTCTTAATTGCAGCTTTAATGCACAGACCCACCGCTTGCCAAGACTGAGCCCACCAGCAATGGTGGTGGCACCACTGGGATACCAGATTTAGGAAGGGAAGAAAAACTGCACAATTGCAGCCAGAGACAGGACTGGGAATATGTAAGAAAACAACTCTGTAGACACCAGCGTCAGTGGAAAAGGAAGGGGATGAGCAATCCATAAAATACTAGCAAACATCTGAAAGAACACTTGTGGAGAAAAGGATGTAAAAGTGGGGCCATATCTGCAGATGATACTGAACAGTGCCATGAAGGAAACAGTGGTGTTTTAAAGAAGTCACAAGTTGCGTTGCCTGGGATTTGGGCAAATGTGTGGTGGGGCAGCACTGGGCACCAGGCAGGCATAGTACCCACAGTGGAATCCCACTGCCTTGAGAAATGAACCTTTCCTGACAAAACCAGCATTGGACTGACCCTGGTCTCTGGGCAGTATTGGCTAATCCAGTTTCCCAAGAAGGATGAACTCACATTGCATAGCAGCCAGCAGTGGCTGGGGGGAGCAGCATTACAGAGCACTGTGTAATGTTAAAACTGCTCACAGCTCTGGCCAGTGACTGCTCAGGAAGGACAGGCATTAGAGGAAACAATTAAAATAAGGAACCCTTGTATTAGGGCAAATTGACTGAATTGATTTTTTGTAGTAGATGAAAATCATGGGGAAGTTTCTGTGATGTGTTTCAATACTGAGTGAACAACATGTTTTGATACTGAGAGTCCTGCCTTGCAAAGAGGGAATCCAGGGTGAGGCTGTGCTGCACGGGGGACGTCAGAGCAGGGAGCTCCAAGCTAATGCAGATGGAAACACAAGCTCAGTAATATGAGAATAATCCCACCTGGAGGGTGCAATTGCAATGTCCCTTGGGACCATCTACAGTGCCTTCCACTCCACAGTAGGAACACGCCACGGCTTGCTCCCAGGTCAAGCTGGAGAGACTACGTTATGTGTTCAAAATGACTCAAACATACTAGAGAAATTAAATTTCCAGAAATGTAGGTGTGTCAGCACGAGAGAGCAGGCTCAGTCTACACTGGAATTTAATCTGAAAACAAAACATTAGAACTGATCAGGTCCATGCAATCCAAACCTAAATCCACTCTATCCACTCTCCCGAGAAATTTCACAGCCTATGCAATTCAAAGGCCATGCTCGCTTTCTGGGAAGGGGGTATTCCCACTAGAAACACTCTCATCCAGCAGAGCCCAAGAAGGTAACACAAGACATCTCATAGCCTTAATTAATTTGATCTTTTCTATCTGTACCAGAATTGTTCTACCAATAGAAATTGTCATAAATCAGATGAGATTTTACTTATTACCACCATAACTGTTTTCAGTTACACGAAGCTATGTCTGCTGAGGTCTTCTAAGAATCAGATTTAAACAGTGGTTTAGATATCGTTCAGTCTCAATTATTACCACAAAATAATACATCACATTTTGTTTTTCACAGCTTGAATTCATGGAAAAAAATACAGTCCTTTAGCTTACCCACGGTAATTGCCGTTATCCAGGGATACTTCTATAAAACATGGATTGCCTCTGCAGCCACGACACTGATGCTGCACCCATCCCTTACTGCAGTCAGACAATTAAAACCAAATCTTCATTTTTTTTTTAACATTACACGTTGTTGATTTATCTAACCAATGCCTCCCTGACAAAGCTCTGAGAAGCAAATGAGCTGTGGAAAACACCTCAGCTTAGGCTGTTTTCAAATTTCATTAAGTGAGATAAAGCACAGGAAGAGTACATGTGTGCTGAGCCTTCCAAAATCCCGATAAGGCATTAATAAACTTTATCAAATTCCGATTATGGCTGTCTCATTATGGATATTGTTACACTTTCTGCAGATAGCGCCACTGGTAAATTAAGCGCCAGAAGTGCAATGTTTGAGTCTGCTCACCTGAGTGAGCAGTGATAAGTAACAAAAGGCAACAGACACCATTTCCCTATTTTTCCAGTGTTCACTGGACCAAAGCAAATTTGTAGATGTTTAAGTTCTCTATTTATTTCTAACATGTCACTTTTTAGGAGGAAAAAGTGCACAAAATACAGTATTTTATTATCTAAATTCTTCAAGCACTTTACCTGAAAGCCCAAGTGCCACCTCTAATCATAAAACAGCATACACTAAGCAAATTCTTTTGCCAAAATCTCTTACATTCTTTATTATTACATCGTATTAGGAAACTGCTGATTCAACAGCAGCTATTTTGCTGTAGAATGGATAAATTCTTAAGTAGGCACAGATGTGTCATGCAGAAAATATTAGCAAAATACTTTACTATTATGATATACGTGCAAAGAAAGAAGGAAATGCATTCTTATTAAGTAGTCTTGCTCATCCTAGGGAACATGAGCTGTGTAAAACATTAAGGTACCTGCCTGTACACAGACATTTTCATAAGCAGGTCAAGCCATGTGATTGCTTCCAGCATTTTATTCTGCTGTTAATTTGGCTGTGAGACCCTGGGAAGTCAGCCTGTCTTCCCTGCATTGCTGTAATGACACTGAGAGACAGAGATGGGAACTATTAAATGACTCTAGATCTACAGATTTAAAAGTTCTACATGCAAAAAAATAAGGTATTTTTAGCTCTTTCTGCACATGAGCGGAATGCTGGTTGACAGCAGTGTGGCAGAGCCAAGGAAAGTGGATCTTCACTGATGAGAGAGAAGTGGCATTGCAGTGACTGACAGAGGTATGTGGGACATGCCAAAACTACGAGAGAAGTTAACACAGATATCGTGCAAAACAAATGAAGTGGCCTGTAAAACAGCAAGGAAGAAAACAATGATAAATAAACTTAAGCGAACTTAGCAAGGTTCCCATTAAACAAAACCCCTAAGGCTGCAGCAAAATGGGCAGGAGAGGAAGTACAAGAAAGAAAAGATTTTATTTCCAACATTGTGTAACAGGTAAGTAGAGAAACAGAGCCTAGACCATACGGACCTAGAACAAGAGCCTCCCAAACTGAATTTCTCCTTTGCCCAAAAGTTCATTAGCTGTCACACGGTCATTAAAAGGACACAAAATCAAAAGCCATGTATACATATACAAAACAGATTTTCCCTTTAAATGGTAAAAAAGTGTTTCATGAACCATCAAGAACCAAGACAGGTGAAAAAGTCATATTTCATTGTAGCTGATCTCTCAAAGAAAAACCCCAACCCTCAAAACCCTCCCTGGATGCTTTTGCTTTCTTCCACAACAATTTAGACATTTTCTAGTGAGAGGGCCCTTAGATATGTCCAGTTACTGCTGCTTCAATTTTAGCACCTCCAACACTTACTGGTAATACTTAGGTTTAATTAAAGCATGAGGCTTAATGAATGTTTAGGGGAATGTAATACGTAAATAGTGTCATTCAAGGACAACTTTGTTTTCCAAGGTGGCAATCAGTCTTACTCCAATCAAAATAAAATCAATAAAGTGGAACTCAGCAAATCAGACGCAGCATTAATAATTCCAACAGTAGTCATCCTGTGTTAATAATGAAAGAGTTACCAACTGTCAACTATGTGAATGAATCTGAATAAAACCCCCTCCGATGCCATCCCTATATAGAAAATCATTGCTAGTTACACTTCTGGAACATAAGGAGCACGTTCACCTATCCTTTGTCCCAAAGAGTGCAAGAACACACCAAATCCCACACTTTTCTCTCTTCTTGATTTGCAATGACAATTTCCTGCATAAGGGGACAGAAACCTGCCAATACTTCTTGGGGAGATGACTGGTGGGCTGTGAGCATCTTTTTCTTTTAATTATTTCAGCAAACAGATGTTACGTCAGTCACCAGGCTGCTCCATCCTGGTACTACTCGAGGCTCCTGCCTCTGCAGGTGATGCGATGGCTGCAGAATGTGGCAGAGGAATGTGAACTGAATCCTAAGCAGGACAGGGCTCTCGATAAAGCTTATGAACAATGTGGGTGCTGAGCAGAGTATCAGTAGCACAAACACATTTCTGTCTTCTTGCTGTCCAGCAGACCACAGACACCCCCCCCCTCCCCTTTTCTTATGAGGCACTGATTTTTAATTGTTTTATTACCGTAGAAATATTGGGAGAACTACTCCACACAACATAAGCTTCTAGTAGCATTGGCTTTTAATTCAACACACTTTCCTCCTCAACTTTATTCATGATGTTCTAGTTAAATCTCTGACATTTCTTGCAGAAGCTTTTTTATTAAGAACTTATAACAACCATAAAAATCTTCTCTGGGCAGAAACTCAGCACATAAAGGCTCAGTGAGGGAATACTCACACCATTTAAAGTGAATTTAGTATTTGTAAAGGCACTGTAAATGAAAGAACCCTCAATACCTTCAGTAATTTTATAGTTCCAATGATAACACTAATGCAAAATGTCTCCTCTCATGTTTCCCTCTCCTCCTTCTCTTTTTACTTCCCTCTCAGTATTCTTCCACAATGGTAAAGCACAGCCTCTTCCCAGAGTGGGAAGATAATTCAAGATGACGGGCAGTTCATCACTCAGGCTTTCTGCTGAACCTATTGTCGAGGAAGGATCCTTCTCCATCCTAAAGGGCCTCAGCCACAAGGAGCAGAGGGAGGTGCCTCGGCTCATCTGTGTGAGGTTTCTCAGAGGCTGTACCTACTGCCTGTCCCATAGGTCTGATGTTACATGCAAGGGAGAGCCTTCTGCTGCAAGAACCAAAGTGACCGTAAAGACCAAAGGCTCTCAAAGGCCCGGTCAGGACCCTGAACAGGTCTGTGGGTTCCTCTTATGCTCCAGTAATCCTATTAATTACTGCTTATGCGGTTTAGCTCCTCTCTACATCCTGCCACAATCCTTTCTCAACTGTTTTCTCCTTAAAAAAACCCTTGAAAACACAAAAACATTAAAAAGCTCACACCCTGGCAGTAATATCGTGCAAGAAGTCAGACATTCCTGTGCCATGAATCACATGCAGGCCATAAGAACACTCTTCCAGTGTTCTGCCGAAGATTTCCTTAATCGGTTTGTCCGGTATAAAAAAAAAAAAAAGGAGAAACTCTACAGGCAGAAAGATGGCACTCAGAAAATATCTGGTATGTACACAAACAGGTATACTATTCCCAGGACTAAGAATTTCCAACAAAATTGTGAGAATACGTGGAAAATGTATTGCATTAAAAGGATTAATTTGATTGCTCTTTCAGAAGTCAAAGTCAGGACACTGTAATTTGCCAAGCAAATGGTCCTCAGCACCTTCTACCAGGTCTGACTACATGAAAAAACTGAAAAAAAATGCTTAAAATCCAGTTTGAAAACCCTGTTGGGACTGAAGGATATGTTTTGTTGAATATATTATTTTTTAAATCTTCTTACACAAAGCATGTTTTAAAATTTCATCTTTTATAAGCTAAAACAATTACTAGAAAATCAAATCTTTTATTTCACTTATTCAGTTCAATTTAATGGCATTTCATAATAATTATATAAACTTAATCTATCTAGCTACACACCACCCAGAACTGTGAGGAATAACTGATTTTAAAAGTCTTGGAGTGTGAATATTATAAATTGATCACTTAAGAGTATTATTAGTGATTCCTCTCTAAAGAGTCCAGTGCTGCTTCATGGGGAAAATCTCTATTTTAATGGAGACTATTAAATAAACTAAGAATATTGCAATTTTTATGGTTAAATGAAAAGTGAAAAAATACAAATGTTTTGGCTGCCATAATATATTGCATTATTTTAATCTATTATATACATTGCAATGCATGAAAAATGGTGACTTTGAAGAATTAAGCTTTTTTGTTGTTTTGCATCCCAACTTTATTATCCTCTCTTAGCCCTAAAAGAAGATAACCAGGATCAGGCAACAGATTATACACAAACAGAAGTAAACAACAAATGGGTATAAATCAGATTATTGGGATGCAAATCAAGGGAGTGATTCATAGTATAAACCTTGGAAATAAAAAACTATTTTATGCCTTCAAGGCATCCTACTTATTTCCATTATATTTTACAGAATATTTTATAAAGAGAAGTTTTGATATATCTCTGTCAGCAAAATTACTGTAGGGAGAGCAGGTCACATCCAGCATCACTCAGTTTCTATTATAATGCCAAAACACTTCATTCCTTTTGCTACACCCTATCAGACCCAGGGAGGGAACTGGTGACACCCTCAGGAAGGATTATTATGGACTCACCACGCTCACAAACCTCTTCACACAACCCCCAATTTGTGTGGATGTGTTCAGAGCCCAGCACCTCACCTGCTATTAGGTAATTCCTCCCGTTTGCTGCCAGCAACTGGTGAGCAGCTCATCCCTGTAAGCCTCTGGTGTGCTCCAGAACAGCCTCTGCCATGTCCTCATGTGAGCCAGGACCCACTGTTCCCTCTGCTCTTCGGGTATTGCTATTGCACCTGACTACCAAACAGCTGCTTCCAGGTGTTTTTATTGGGATCAATATATTCCACAGGAAAATGGCAGAGCCTGAGACAGAAAACACTTTAATTCTGCCATAAAAAGCCGTCAAAGGAGGTACAAGAATGAAGGAAATGAAAAATTCAAAAGCCAGAGAGGGCCATGAAGACCTAGATGTTGCTTTATATGGATGGAGTTCAGTTTCCTTGCAGGCACCTTTTTCCAGCCTGCAAACCCCAGCACAGGCAGCGGCTACTGCAGCAACTCCCCAACACAACGTGTCCCCCTGTGCAGTCTGCAGCTCCCCCTGCCAGTCATGCCAACACCTTGAAGCCACCAGCAGCCCAGAAATGCACTGAAAAAAGTTGGTAACATCTTCACTCCTGACTTTATGTCTGGAAATCAGAAGGGCAAGTAGATACCACCATCACACCTCTCTGCTCGTAGAAAAGTCAAACTAATTCATGCCCTTAGGCCTTAATGCCAGTGGGAGATATTCTGACTCCCTGCCTGAGAGAGATTCTCGAATTATCATCGTAAGGTACAAAGAGCAGCCTTACAAGCCTCACAGTTTACAGCTGACACCAACAAACCCTTTCCTTGCATCCCATGACAGACACCCTCCAGCCCATGACAAAGAGCAGTGCTGGCAGTGTGGACTGATGCACACACTTATCCCAAAAGGTCTGAAAATGTATCACAGAAAGCTCTCAGGTCTCCAGGAGATGAATGAGGCTCCATTAAAATGAGGAAGGGGGAAGGATCACTGCTGAGCACCATCTTTAGAGGATACCTTTATACAGAGAAAGATGCCATGTAGGGATGCTCAAGACAGCCAAGGAAAACCAAGGTTTTGGGTTTCCAAAAAACTAGAAACACACAGCACTGTGTATCTCCCAGGCCAGAACAGACTGCTGGGCCTGTCCCCCAAGAGGGAAAACTGCAGGCAGGAGTAGCAGATGCCTATAGGAGAAAGGATGGATGCAGTCAAAAGGGTAGAGAGCATCATCGGATGTGGGCTTGTAAGTGACTTTCCCTCATTTTTCTCCCGAAGGGTCCAGCCCACAGCCGATGTCATTAGTACAATATTGTTATGCATTTCATGTTTGAGTACATGCACTTTTAAACATTTGAAGTTCTTCATTTTTCTTCAAAAAAAAAAAGCAAACAGTGTCTTCTGATCAACTGCTACAGACAAAATAATGAAGCGCCCGAATTTGCACTGCTGAATACTTTGTGGAAATAATTTTTTTTTTTTTGTCAGAGCTCAAGAAAGAAAAGTACAATCAATTTCATCACAGGCTAATAGTGGGACTGGAGAAGAAAATACAAATGATGGAGAAAACCACTTTTAGAAGGAAAACAATAATCATAAATTAATGAATCAGGGGAGTATTTTGGACTCACAGCTATTTTCTACACATTCGTTAGCATTTTTCCAAAGATACAATTTTGCATTTACAAAATATCTGTTAATAGAAGCAGTGTTCTGGTTTTAGAGGATTCCTCCCTCACCCTAAGGATATTTTGTGAGATCTTCTGAAATAGAAGGAGTACTTATGCTGTGTTCCCCAACTGACCAGAAAATTTCCAAGTCTATGTTTTAACCTGTTTCTCTGCTACTAAAAAGCTGTCAGCGCAAGGCTGACAATACTGAGTGTTTTTATAATACATACTTAGATACATTTGTGTTTCTAAATGGGTGGAAAAGACTTCCAAGTGCACAGAACTTTCCAATTGCCCATGAAGCTCATCAGGGACTGGCAAAGAGCCAGAGAAGGGCAGCTGGGAATGAACAATCCCAAGGTTTAACACACAGGGGAAAACCACTTCTATGTAGCACCCACAATGACGAGATGTCACATATTTAGACTGAAAGCACTGTTCTGAAACCAAGCATCTTATCTGCTGCTCCTGGGTTTGGCACCTACAGCGCTGAGCTCACGGATCTCACGCCGCACAGCACGTGACACAGAGAGCTGGCACGTACACCTGCAAGCTAAATGCTGACAGGTGCTGCTCTGCTGCACCACACATTTTCTCATATCTTCGCATAAACAGCAAATTTTAAAGTTCAGCTCTGTTTTAAATCAGACTATTAAACAGGTTTGGCCCTCAGTTCTTACGCAATACTACTGTGATGCAGCAGAACAACGCGGAGTTGCAGATGAGCTTTACTTTTGCAGAGAACACAAGAAAATTGTTGAGAATTGAATTTTCTCACCATCTTTGAAGTCTAGATTATGGAATAACTTTTGCTGTCTCAGGCACAGGTAGCAAGTTTATAAATACATCAGAAAGAGGATAAAAAGGAGGGTCAGTATGATTCAGTGACTGAATTGCAAGCTCACTGAAAAGGCCAGTTGCACGGTTCAGTGCACAAGGTGCTCAGTAATTAGATAGCAACTGTCTGAGGCCAAACAGAAAGAGGAAAAAAAGTGCAGCTACCTCACCCACCTATGGTTTTTTCAGAGACACTGTTTAACACCGACCTTCTGGGCCAGTCTCTGCTGTGCTGCCCTGTGACAGGTGTGCACAGTTTACAAAAAGGCACAAGAGCAAGGGATCTTCTAGGGATAGAGGCAAGTGAGCCACCAGCAGCCAAATGCTCATGGTGAACCCTGCGGGACAGAGCAATTATTGGAAAATATGGAGGGAGGCATGAAACAAGATAACAGGGGAAACACAACAAAGAAACAGGAAGCCACACGCTGCATCACAGACCAGATCTGTCACACATCAGAGAAGTGCCCCCTGCAACATCTGCCTGCCCTTTCCCTGACAGGGATGCCCCTCCAACATCCTGGGGAGAGAATGTTCAGACTGTTATGTGATCTCTATTTCTCATTCTCCCTCTAATCACTGATTCTGCACTGATCCTTCACTTCCCACTGCTATCAGCCAATCCTCCCTCAAATTTCTTTAAACATCCCTCAGCAAGACCTGCTGTGCCTCTTCCTCTCAATTGTACAGGATCCTACATGAGCTCTAGGTTCTCCCTCCTTAATCATCTAATGATGCTGAACTCTCCCTTCAAGGGGTTTTTACACATTTCTTGTGCCACCCCTTCCCTCCCAAGCCTTGTTGATGAGAATCATATCTCAGTGTGCTCTGGCAGCCTGGAGGGCCAGCCCTGTCCTACAGTGCATCAAGCCCCACACTGCCAGCCGGGCAAGGGAGGCGATTGTCCCACTCTGCTCTGCACTGGGGCAGCCTCACCTCAAGTGCTGGGAGCAGTTCTGGGCACCAAAATATAAAAGAGACTTAAACCTTTTCGAGAATGTCCAAAGAAGGGCAACAAAACTGGTGAAGTGTCCAGAGGGAAGACTCTCTGAGGAGTGGCTGAAGTCCCTTGGTCTGTTCAGCCTGGAGAGGAGGAGACTGAGGGGAGACCTCACTGCAGTTTTAACTCCCTTGTGAGGGGAAGAGGAGGGGCAGGCACTGATCTCTGCTCTGTGGTGACAGTGACAGGAGCCGAGGGAATGGCCTGAAGCTGTGCCAGGGGATGCTGAGGTTGGGTATTAGAAAAAGGTTCTTCACCCAGGGGGTGGTTGGGCACTGGAACAGGCTCCCCAGGGCAGTGGTCACAGCACCAGCATGACAGAGCACAGGAAGTGTTTGACAATGCTCTCAGGTACATGGGGTGATCCTTGGGGCTGGTCCTGTGTAGGGTCAGGAGTTGGCCTCGATAATCCTTGTGGGTCCCTTCCAGCTCAGGATATTCTATGGTCAATTCTCTTCTTCCTTTCTCTTCTGTGCGCTCCCTCCCACACTTTAGTCACCCCTATGCACTACGGACCCGGCAGGAACTGTGCCCTTCACCGTGCTGCCCCTTGAAGGGCTCCGTCCCCCAGGCCAGACCTGCAGCAGGCGTCTCCCCCAAAGGTAGACCTGCATTGTACATTTGTTCCACATCTTCTGTCTTCCACCTATGGCATGAACTAAAGCAGCAGTGAAAAACATTACTTGCTGCCACAAAAAAAGCTATAACAAATATCAGCATGTTCAAACTATTCTATAAGGTGGGATACCTGTTTTCCCTGGGCTGATGTTCTGACGTTTTCCCAAAGCAAAATAGTCTGTCAGAGGTGCTAAGAACATCCTCTGGTATTATAAAATTGATCGGTGCAGCCTTCAAAGGTAGCAGTTATAGACAGATCAATTAGATCCTGCAGTAAGTTTTCAGACTAGGGGAGCAAGCTCACCGATGAAATTATGAAAGAACAGAGTGCAGAGAAGGGCAATGAGCCCCTGCCTCCATATTCTTAACACGGAGGCAAGCACATTTCAACCCTCAGCTTTTCTAAATGATCCTTTCCATAGGGTGGGCAATACAAGCTAGACGGCACAATCCTTACTAAAACTGAAGTTTAGCTGACAAGTTGGGGGACAGATATTAGAATTTAAAAAGTAATTTACTAAAATTTTTGAGGCTGATCTAAATTTTATTAAAAGCCTACCAAAGTCTATCACTCCAATAAAGAGAAGGATCTTAAATCATGCCACAAGCATTTGATAAACAAGACTTGAAATACTTCAGTGAAATCCAAAAGGTAAACTATGTATCCTATGAGTATAACAAGGCAAACACTGGGCAGAAATTTAAAAGTTTGGTCCCACATTGTGTAGGGCAGTCTTTAGAGCCTCGTGATTATTTGCTAAAAGCAGAATACTAAAAATGATGCTAAATACTAGCTACAAATGTGCTCCTGAAGTTCATTCCTCAGCTCAAGTTATACAAAACTACAACTCTCCTATTCATCCTTAGCAGTATCTTCCCACCCACACAAAAGCTATTACCATTTATATTACATAGAATTGATATAAGCTCACCTCAATTAAAAAATTCTTTTTCTGAAGAGCGGGCATTTCTTTTTTCCTTTAGTTTTCTATTGTTTTGGGGTTGACATAATAACATTTCCAGTCAATTTGCAAAGAAAGTCTTTGCAAAAGAGCAGTCCTAAAACTTCCCCAGAGCTAAAATTAAAATGTATATAATTACTCAGCTTAAGTTTTGAGATATGATTGTTTATGTATTAAATTGGTCTTACAAAAGGGATAGTCTATTAGGGAGCAACATAATTAAAATATAAACAATAAACAAACCAGGTAATAAAGCATCAACTGGCTTTTCATTATAGAGCACCTACCTTTCACCTGGTATGTTTTATATATTTTGTTCCAGTTATGTTTTTTAATAACACAAATTAATTTATTCCTTTCACAAGGCTTGCAAGAACATTATTTCCATTTTTATGGAGTATTGGTAGGGTAAGTTTTGGGGTTTTTTAAGATTAACACCACAAAAAATATTTTCAAATCTTTTACAAAATCAATTTGTTTTCCATTTATAAATACAGCAGTCACCACTTCAAGGTCAGCTTCAGTTTTCTAATAATTATGAAAAATGATCAGAAATTACAAGGGAATCATCTGTACCTAAGTTGAAGCTCTATGCTATAATGCAGAGGCAATAGGGGATCAAAGTTGGCTTTCCAAAGAAAAATACATTTTGTCGTTTTTCTTTAAATGAAAGAATCAGACATTCAATGGAGTCATAGAATTTCTTGTTACAGAGTTTGTTCCTGAATGAAAAAGAAAAAGATCTTGTACAAGCATCTATACATGATAAACATGAGCATTCAGCTGGATGAGTGCATGAAAAATTACTACAGAGGTCTAACAGGCTTCATGTGTCCATGAACACATGAACAGAAGCATGCCAGAACGAAGGAAAGGAGGAAACGCTGCTCCCTAAGCGTGAGCCACCCTTCTGAGCAGCAGAGCACTGGTGGCACGAGCAGGGTCCCTGCTGGGGCAGCACCCCTGTGTCCCCAGGACGCCTCCAGCACCCCGGCACAGCTGTCCCAGGCTGCTGTGGCTGTGGCCCCATGGCAGCCCGTGGCAGGCAGCGAACACGCCTCGGCAGATGGCCTGGGACACAGCAAATGTGGTGTGGCTGCCGGAGCCGAGTGCCAGGGGTCAGGGGCCTGCCGGGAGCTCCCCTCCTATTTCCTGCCAGTCTTGTTAGGCTTTTTTCAGTTCACTCCTAACGCAGACAAATGTCTAACACAAACCACGGCCAGGCTGTGAATGAGATCCGCTCTGTGCTGCGATCCTTCTGCTACTGCGCTGCTCGAAATGTAAGGCCTGGTTAGGGTGAAAATTTCTCCTGCACAAGGTGCAGCAGCACTGAAAAGGTTTTATAATGTTCTTATTGCCAGCACCGCCAAGGACGATGCTGAGACAGGTGGCACAGAGTAAACAAAGCTCACTTCTTTTACATTCGCTGCATGGTCTGCCTCCAGTCCCTACCTTGGAATGGCCCCACGCCGTTAGCCATTCACACCATCCAACGTTCAGCTCTCTCCCCATAGCCTGCTCCTCACCTGAAGTTGCCATTCTGCAGCACATCACAGTTAAACTTTTGTAGGAACGAGAACAGCTCACAAATGAAAGCAAAATATAGATAAATATTAATTATAATAAGTGAAGAAGCTCTTGAGAAAGAAAGAGCTGCTATACCAAACAGGAGTTCTGAAAATAAATAATGAGTCAGGAGAAACAAAATATGTTCAGTTACCAAAACTGTTTCTATATAGACTGCTGTAAAACTTCCCATATGGGATAAACAGATGTTAGCACGTACTAGGCAACAACAGATATCCCTTGCATGACATCTTGCACATTATTTGATTGGATTATATTTTTATCAGATAAAAATAGTGCTTGCTAATATAATATGAGGGAGGAGGGTCTATATGTTCAAGGAATCAGCTTCCGATATTTTTAGAACTATTTAGAGCATACTCTAGCATCTTGGGCATTTCATATTTTTTGTGTTCACGTGCATTTTTAGGCTCAAAATGGTCATTTTTCCCTCACACCCTTCTTGTTAAGTACAAAAGAGACTCCAATTGCTTTTATACACTAACTCAAAAGTGTCTCTAATGTCCAAAGCCCCCACTTCAAAGTGCCCTGTATCCCATTTAATCCTGTATTTGAATCATTTCTTGCAATATACACCAAAAAAAAAAAACAAAAAAAAAAAAAAAAAACGAAAAAAGAGAAAAANATAAATAAATGAAAATACCCAGAGCTAAGTGTCAGATGCCTTTGCAACAAACTGAAGCTAAAATCAGATAGGAAGTTTGAACTGACAGCTGCTCTTGCCCTCCTTAACCAACAGAAGAGTAAATAGTAAGCTGAATCAAAATCTAATCAATATTCTCCATGAACACTTACTCCTAGGCTTCCCTGAACACATCAGAGGATGAAGAACATATTAGACCTCTTAATTTTTGAACACAGCAATGATTAGATTTCACTGTTGACCAGTAGTTTCATCATCTCCTCCTGGGAATACAGAAAGAAATGAGGCTTATTATTTTACTATACCATCATTAATTTCTTTCTTCAGTTTACGGGTCTTCATCACATTGTCAAAATACCAAATTAAGAAAGATATGAAACAGGGATTGGTTTATGCCTTTTGACTGTGCTTGCCCTGGTGGGCCCTTGCTCCCTCATTGCTCCCTGCAGCATTAACACACCTCATCGTGGGGAGCTCCCCCAGGAGTGCCACACCAGCCACTTCCCAAAACATTTTAACAGGAAAGTTTCACTTCAAAGAGAGCCAGTGCAATGACAGCAGCTGTGATAGATTACAGTCAGACCTACATTGTGCCTGAAATACTCATGCCTCCACATGAGGAGAGAGCAGAAGGAGAGTACATAAAGATGTGCCAATCCTTTTCCCCCTTATTCCTGAGTGATCCCAAATACTGGCTTCCTGGTAACATCCCAGAGCCTCTGCAGAACTATGTCTCCACTGACCCGAAGGCAGGTTCTCTGAAACATCGCTTGAGTGACTGATGGAGGACACAGGGCAGGAGAAAATGCAGGAAACATCATTTGCTACATCAGAGCAAGGTGCAGTGAAACTGCTTTATTGTACTGATACAATACAAAGGAGTTTGTGGCAGTAATTGGAAAGAGGATTTAAAAGTCTGACTGTCAGGCATTGTGGGAGAAACAATTAGCAACGTGGTTTTAAAATGCACCAGAGACTGTTTTGAGTGAACCTCAAAAGAAAAGAAATACTTTTAAGTTTCAAAATATTTGGATCCCAGGTGAGTTCATTCCAACTTTTTTTCTTTTGCAACAGCTTTATCCCTTTTTTTTTTAAAGTGTATTCTGTCCTCCTTCCCATCCTCATTCTAACTAGAGCTAATTACCAAAATCATTCTGAAAACTTTTGTTCTCTTCTCCCAATTATGATTCTTCCCTGACTCATTTTTTCCCTCAATGATGACTGTCTGCACCATCAAAAGAAATTACACCTAACGTTATGTCTCAAGACATCAGAAACGGAGAATAACTTACCACCAGTATTATATTTAACATGTAATAACACCCTACAAATACAACTGTATGCATCATTTTGCTCTAGTTATTGTTTGATACTGCCACTTGATCTTAACAAATAAGCTTACAGTAGTTAAAAAGAGAAACTGGAAACATTGCTTCCAGAAACGAGTACCATATAATACAAAATACCTTCCATTATACTCTTATTTCTCAAAATTGCATTTTTCTATTCTGCAAAAATCTTCTATCCTTTGCAGTCTCCAGAAGAACTGGCGCTGTACCCCTTTCTACACACACCATTTCTGTTGCACTTGTTCACATCTGTTTCCTAAGACTTGCTCCATTGACTTCTGAGGTTTGGTGAAAGTGAGAAATGGTGTATTTACCCTTTTTAATTAAAAAATATTTGTACCCACAGATCTAAAGATTCATTTTTATTTCAGATCCACATTTTCTCCTTGCAAAAGCGTGTCCATAAACACACACTTGTTCTATTACTGGGGAAATCAGGGGAAAATGCAACTGCTGTTTACAAGCAGAGCAGCAGCATCATCCACAATCAGGAACCCAACGTGGGCAGCCTTTGCTTTGGTTGAAAGGAATTCCTCGGGATACAACAGCACGTAATTATACACTAAGAAGCTACACCGTACCAGTGTGCAAAGCCCAGCAGGATGTTAGGAGCAGTAGCACCCTTCCACCACAAGTGCCAAAAGCAGCATTCAAGGAAGCTGGACCAGGGAACGTGGCTCACACACAGGGACATGCACAGGGTACTTCATGAGTACAGTAAAATAACCTTTTTCTATTTACATAATAACTTACATAAGAGGCAAATGTCAGGAAGTCACTTAAAACTCAAATATGTCTGTTTCTGAGCAGCTTAACTGACATGTTGTTGCTATTCCCAGAGCCTGAATTCCTGGAAACCAGGAGGTTGACACAAATGAACAGTTTACATTTTTAAGCCAGTGTAATTGGATTCATCCGAGATAAAGATTTTGATTAATTGTATTCAGTGCTCTACTTAGAGGAAGTGCATTATGTTACTGTGGCCTCAGCCCTGGATTGATTTGTTCATTTATTCTAAAAGGCAAATATTATCTTTTTAAGTGATACATTTGCTCTGGCTTTAACTTCGGAAGTGAAGGGCCAGGTCTAGCAACACTACTATGTTGGAGGACATGTTGGAAAGTAGCAACTCTGATGTTTCTGCTTCTACCTCAAATCTGGCTAAAACATGTCAACAAGTTCAATTTCTAGACTGACAAGTCCCACATGCTTTCATTACATAGTCTTGCCTCCTTCTGATTGTTTAGCGTCCTAAAAAGTGCATGTGGCCTTGTGTGGGCAGGGAGGGGATACTCTTTAAAACAACAAATAAAAGCGTGGAATTACCTTAGATGAAAACATTTTGTTTTGGGCAAAACGCAATTATTTATTTGGACCGATTTTTTTTTTTTTTAAATAAATTTTAAAAAGACTCTTTGATTTAATTTGAAGTGATTCTGTATCTGACTTTCAGGCAACAGATCAAGAATTACCCTGTCAGAGGGTCAGCTCTGTACTGAACTTGAAATAAAGCTGTAAACAACTAGGGTTTAGGTGAGGTTTGGCATTTTTAAAAATCTACTGATGAGTAATATTTCAGCAAGAATAATAAAATAGAAGCAGTATGCTTTGGCTGTGTTATCCTCTTCAACAATTACAAGCAGAGTCTTTGTGAAGTCAGAAGGGTCTGACTTTCTTTCCCCATCAGTGTTTATTTCAGTGGCATCCAGAGTTTTTCACACCTGTCACTTTGGATATTCAGTTTTGTTGTCTGCTTCAAGATGGGTGTTTTGGGTGAGGAAGAGCATAAGGGAAAGCCAGGAAGAGACGCAAAGAAAAACAGCAATGAAGCAGTTGTCCTCCTCAATAGGTAACAGCTTTCTGACAAATAAGGTGTCAGCCCATGCTCATACAGTTCATGTTGAGATTCATTTACCTGACAAATTACTCCCCCAAACTTCTAGCTTCATTATTTCCTTAGATAATTATGCCTGCATTTTTTATTTCTGGAGTGATTTGTGATGGTAGCGAGCATCTGGCATCGTGTTATACACAACTTTCTCTCCAATTAATGTGAGGAAAAAAATGCCATTTTAGGGATGCTTTGTTTTCCGTAAAGGTTATGTCCTAGGTAAGCTTCAAGTATAAATGTAAACACACACACACCTTTTCATGCACTCAAATCCAGTCCAGTGAATGCAAAATCAGTTGCATAACAGAGTATGTGTAACCTTTTCACCCCTCCATGGTTATTACAAACATGGCATGAGCTCTTCAGAAAGAGCAGTAGGAAAACATTCTTCAGAGAGACTTGCTTTCAGTATTTTTAAACAGGTACTAAGCCCTGCACTTACCTCTACCTGAGGACCTCCCTACATGCCAGGGTATTGCTCTGGAAGCATTTATTGCCTTCTCAGTGCATCTAGTTTTTTGTCTTTTCTTCTCCTCACTAATTTCAGTCCTCTGGTAGAGCTCTTATCCCACTCCTGGTTCCCACACTGTGGATGCAAAACCTTAAAATGTCTATGGAGATATTTATTATACATATAATTCTGTCCCAGAACTAGCTGTGTATCTGCTGAAGGGTATCAAATTCAGGTATATTCTCACTGCAGATACTCTCTGCACCCAAGTAAAGGTGTCTAAACTAACTGAGCCATTTGAGGAAAAGTAGCAGGGAAGTCTTTGAATCCTTCAGATTTTTAAATCCTTTGTTTCGGATCTCGTGTTCACCTTACAGGTAGTTTAGCCAAATTTCTCTTGACAGTTCACAGTTGCAATGAGCCCCTTCTTTGTCTCTTGGAACGGTATTTTAGAGGTGGCTTCTCCTTCCTCTACATTTTGTCTCAGTTTCAAAAGCGTCCACCTTTCATTTACCTTGTTTTGTGGGGGTGGTGGGGTGTTTGTTTCAGCTCATTGTTCAGACCTGAACCTGAACATTTTCTCATTGTGTTTAAAATTGCTTCATGCCACCACTCGTATTTCTACTGCTGTTTCCCAAGATAAAAATGTCATCTGTGTAGACCACATGCACTCTGCAAACTTTACCAAAAACTTGTACACTAACTGTATCTCACAAAGAAAGATAAAAACAATTCCAGACAATCAAGGAAATCAGTGTTTCTTTGGGGGTCTTACCTATTTCCTAATAGGTACGCTGGTTGTTCTACCACCCCCAGATATCCACTGGATATCCATCCCCTGAGCTTGCTCGGCAACAGGACCACTACTTCGAGCTGATTATTTTTCAAGCATCAACTTTGAAATTGACAAAAAATATCCCAAAATTTTGAGGACACAGGAGCAGAGAGCTTTGCCTTGGATGTGAACCTCTCTTTATGAAGACATTAGCCCTCTTGGGCACCTCAGCTATGCCAGGCCATGCAATATTGAGGCTACCTCCCCTGCCCCTCTCCGTACTTCAGCCTGCACTGGTGGACACAAGGGCCAGCCCAGGTACAACTGGCTGCCGCAGCACCACAGGACACCGTGACAGCCCCTCTCTGGGACAGGAGCATTTACAAAGATCAGATTAACAAATCATTCCTCTGACAGAGAATTCATATTCTTTGGAGCTTTTGTATTCCAGGAGACCTTCATACAACTGAACAATTGCTGAAGAGAGAAGCCTGATAAAAACAAGTTTGAATCAACACTAGAAGTGTTAGCGCTAGGGCTGAAGGCTTTCTGACTGCAATTTACCCAATGTATCTATGTCCGAAGTCTTAACATTTGTAGGAAATGGCACCTAGGAACTCTCATATAATCTACCAGACATGCCAGTACAGCAAGTCTCCTTTCAGTCCCAGTTGAATACAGCTTCCTGACAGTACCTGAGTTCTCCCTGGTGAAGTTCCATCCAAATAAACATCCAAATTCAGTGTGTAAGGGTTCTCTATAGACTAATTCCTCATTAAAGTACTACCTGAGCAGGGGAGCCAGTCAGTTTCCACACCACTGCTTGTGATTGACATGGCTGTGGCATCAAAACAATTTTACTGCATCACCATAACTTCAACTCAACATAAGAGGAAGAAAATAATCTGTAAAGATGAAAGGTACACTTTAAAGAAATATATAATTTAAAAACTGAGGATAACAAATTGGCCACTGAAAAAAAAAATCTTTACCTAAACTTAGCTGTAAGCCAACCTTTGCAGTGATGGGCACTACATATACAAGCTTGCAAATAACAGTAAACTCAACTGAATCCCAGCTTGAAGAAACTGAAGGGAGGTTTTAAGTGAACTCGACAGCTGTTCATCCAATGTCTTGTTCCTGACAGACTCAATCAGGTACTGTCTGAGCTCCTAAAGATGCCCAGATCCGAAGCTATGATGTTTATTCTTTATTTTCAACTTTCCAAAATACAACTCATGAGTGCTGCAAGATAGGGCTGTCAACTTCTAAATATAACAGGGGATTCATACCCTGTTGTCCACTGTCTGGTTTCTGCTTTTCTGCTTACAGATCCATGATATAAATTAAATGCCACGAAACTGCTTATTATCTTTTTGTTTTCCATTCAGATTCTCTGGATGTGTTATTTGCAGCTAATTTTATTTCCCCCACTACTGTCTGAAAGGATGGGAGGCAATTACAGGTACATTTACTAAAACTAGGTATCCTTTTCAATTATACTCACCCAGAGCTTTGAAAGTTGGCAGTTTTGTCTTTATTATGGGAAAATAATTTTTACAAGGAGATATTGAAATAGAATGAGTATTTGGGGGAGAGGAGGGAGGGCTTTTGCTGCTTGTGGCTACCTCATTACGTGGCTGAAATTGCAACTATTTATAATGCTGTCTTTGTACAACACACAGCACCAATGTCAGCATTGTTCAACATGCTTCGACACAGATTCATTACCCAGAAAACTTTAATAGTGGTAAATGTTTAATTTATGGCTTCATTTAAAAATATTAATCTAATAGCAAGGCAGATGGATGGAAACTAGTTTCCATTTCCTCTTGCAGGGCCTTATGCAATGTCGTGAACGTTGCTGTCTTCAGCTAGGAATATTGGTCTACTGAGGTCAATACAAAATGCAAATTTACTTCAGGGATACAAAAATCAATTCTTAAAATCTGTGATGTCCCCAAACCTTTCAAGACAGTTTATTAATGTCAGTTGATGAAGCCCCATAAAGCTGCTGCTTCTTGTAAAGAAGAGACTAAACCACGGTGGAAGAGTCAAGAGCTCACGGAAGGAAGAAAGAAATGCAAATATATTCAGCTTTCTTGTGTGGTTGTTTTTGTAAGACAAATGACCACATGCTGAAGCACAACATAAAATTCAATAAAAACATAATGACTTTAAATGGGATTTTGTCCATCTTTTAACAATCAAATTTTTTCCACCCATGAAGAAGCGTCAAGGGTCACACCAGACACAGCTACCACTGAACATCAAAGGCAGTCTCTCAAAAGCTCAGTGTGCATCAAACAAATAATTGATGTAAAAAGCAAGGACTGACTCATCATATTTTGTTGGAGTAAAGGGCATTCAGCTGAATCCCGGAGAAGTTTTACATTGCAAAAACCGAACTATATTCATTATTCTCCCCATTTACTCATTTCAGTCTTTCAACAAACTCCATGACGGCATAAGCCTTTCAATAAAGCCAAAAGCGAACATAAACAAGTGAGTGAGTTTCCGCAATGAAGATGCCCACACATCCATTGCATGGTAAAACAGTGCCCTGTCACAGATAAATATCACAGAAGTCCCCATGCCTGTGCAGAGCCTACAGGAAAGGATGGTATTAAACCACTGCAGTGCTCCCCTAGCACACAAATTTCAATCTTAAATGATCTGAAATGACTGAGGTGACATTTTTTAGGTCTGTAACTCCTGCATGTATGTTTTGCTTCCCTTGCAACAGGAAAATGTAGAATTCCATTGACAAGAGTGCTGTGGGAACCAGATAGTTTTTCAGAGGATGGTTATAACAGACGATTATTCTGTTATCAACATCAAAAACAGGACTTAAAAGAATACACACTGGTGCCTGCAGAGTACTATCTCAGTAGCAGCTTTCATGATCTGTCAGGAAAAGAAACATACTCACTGAAAGCCATGGAAACCACTTCTAGGAAAGAGTCAACAAATCCTTTTTGTCAAGTCCTTGAAGTCTGCCAAGAGCTCTAAGATAATTAGCAAAGGTTTCTTTGACAAGGCAAGGCAATCTAGGAGTTACTGCTTTGGGCTGAGATGAAACAGTCGAGAGCTAATTCTGTGACTGTCACTGGTCTAGCAAACAGTCCTGGGCAACTCAGTGTGCTCTCCTCTGTTCTCCCTATTCCATGAAAATTAAAGCCAATTGTGACAGTTTGAGAAACACGCCTGTGTCTGCCCATGAGTTTCTGTGGTTTTTGAACAGCATTTATCCTCATATCCTTCCAGACAAAATAAAACTTCCGTTCTGGAGCAGAAACATAACACCAAGGGAAAAAAAGCTTAGAGAACTAGAACACGGTCACTGTTAGGCTGCTGACATCAAACATTCCTCCAAAAGAAGGCATAATCAAGAAGGAAGCATTGATCATGATCACCTAAATTATCAGCATACAGATATATATATATATATATAAAATAAATATGTATTTTTATATATATACAAGATATTCTGTAATACTTTTATCTTTTATCTGCCCATCCCCCAAAAAAACCCAGCTTGGCTGAGCATTTTGCAGACCCAGTTAAAACCAGTGCTGACAACTTGGCCACCACCTGCACCCCAGACAGCCCATTTATAAGTAGCTGAATTGAACCCCAGCTGTGCCACATCAGTGCTACTAACCCAGATTTGAAATGTCTTGATAAGACTCACAACACAACAACTGCATTTTGTGTACTGCATTCTCCCCTGTATCTGTGCAGAGAGATTTACAGTCTTTCATGAAACCTGGGATGCAACAAAAGCCCAAGTGTTCCTTTTTCACACTGTTCAGTGCAGAGCCTGCAACTGAAATACAGAAATACCAATAAGGAGGTTTACGGCCTGAAAAATGTGTCTTTTTGTTTCATTGCTGCTATGGATGAATTCCTAAACAATGCCCCTTACTGATAGAGAACCCCATTGCTGTGTCCCTACAATAAATTAACCCATTGCAGTACTTCAGTGAATGATCAGTCCCTTTACAACCATATTTATTCTACCAAAAGCTAAAATAAGGAATAAGCTGGTATGTTTGGAAGGGCTGTAGACACTGGATACCATCAGTGTGATATATCTTCAGAAGAATTTCTCACAGAATTAACCAGGGGAATAGAAGAAAGCACTTAACTCCCTTTAACTACTACAGGATATAATCATACTTCTCTACCTCATCTTTACTATAGCACAGCACTTAGAAATAGCCCAATAGAATAAATATTTTGTCCATTATTTAGACAGAGGATAGATATATGGAAGTTCTTCTTTTCCTTGCACCAGTCCTACTTTAGTTCTGTAAAAACACTCTACAGTCCAATGAGTTAAACACTGGCAGACAAGCAGCTATAGCTGAAACACAGCTGGGAGCAGCCAGATCCCAATCCTGCAATGTGTTTGTCTGCAAAAAGCGAGCAAGTTATCACCCACTGCTGGCCTCATTGTTCTCATTTCAAAAGTTGGATGGAGAGAGAATGATATCATGAGGAAGTAGATTGGGGGGGGGGGGGGGGGGAAAAAAAAAAAAAAAAAAAAAAAAAAAAAAAAACACCACCACACTTTAGCACGC